>OZ023164.1:40000-57500 GCA_963678695.2 Diplodus puntazzo
TTATTAAATTAAACTTCCTGCGGATTTGGTTAAAAACAGGAAGTGTTGCATATCTCCACGTTGGTTTGGTCTAGGTTTGGTTGATCACCAGTTAAATCTTGGTGAGTGTCACTTTGTTGTTCCACACCAGCTTTAAACCCAGTGACCTGCAGTTTCTTTGGCTGAAAGCAGGGGCACATGTCTGGGTACTAGCAAAAGCAGCTGAGACGTCTGTACAGTATTTCGCCAGGTGAAAAGGAGAGCACTTGGTGTGTGTTACTTATTCCAACCACAGGGCACACTGTTGGAGGAAGCAAACCGTCGATATCAGTGATCTCATCTTCTTCAACCCATCTGATTATCACCTTGTCTGTGTTTTTGCAAAGGTAATTGAACAGATCTTTGGGTGACTGAAGATCTCCACCTCCATGGACATACTTGTCAGCAACGCGCTTGAGCGCTCCACCCACTCCATCAGGAGCCCCCTTTCCATGGGACCTCTCAGAAAAATTCCAGGTTATCTTTTTGAAACCCAAAGTGTATGGAACAGTGCTGAGAAGGAAGCAGTTTGTACGATTTCGATACTGGGTTGCAGGACCATCACTTAGGATATGGAGTGTCTCCATATCAATCTCCTGATCACTCTGGGCCTTGAAATGTTCTATGATCGGCTTGATGTGAGCCCACACAGCCCTTTCATCATGTCTCAGAGACTGTGAGACTGTTGCATAGCTCATGGACCCACCAGTACCATAGGCTACCCCAGTGTGTAGAGTTGCTTGCTGCCTGTTTCCTCCAAAGTGAAATGCTTGGATTTCGGTGTTTAGCTTGCAAGCATAGTTTTCACTGAAATCAATATGGAGGACCATCTCGTTGCTCTTCAGGTTCTCTTTGAGATTTCTCAACTGCCTAATCTGATGAATCCAATTATAATGGTGACCAGCCAGCTCCTCCAGATCTTTCTGGAACACTCCTATCAGCTCTCCCACTGATCCACTTTTTGTTTTTTTTACCCAGTTCTTATATGTTTTTTCTCAAACTGTTACCTCTTCTCTCTGCCACTGATCCCATGCGACACTCTCAGCCGGATTATGTGCACTGACCCTAACCTCTTCAAAACAGCATTCTGTGCATTGTCGTCTCATGCACATGTCATTTTCTGTGCTGCAGCATATTGATGACAATAGTGTTGAAAGACTTGTTGTTGTGATTAACCCTCTTTTTGAAAGAATTGTAATCAAAAGCCTCATGTTTTCATGTTGATGGCATGCACAGGTATTTCGATCACATGATTTTGGTTCAGTGATGTAGAATGGTTTGTATCTGATGAATTGCCGGTAAGACATCCTGTGCATTTCATCACTGTTGTCATTGTAGGCTTTGTGAAGGTCTTTAAGAGTGCTTGTAAGGATCCTTCTTTGTTTCTTCTCTCTTCTTCCAATTGTGTCCTTTTTTCCTGGAAGCAAAATGCTGTTCTCATCTAAAAGCAGGAAAGACTCGACCCTTTTTTTCCTCTCACTGGCCACTTTTTTGGGCGCTCTGGGACGAAAAGCTTCACTCACAGTGCGAACAGGATTCTGCTGTGTTTTCCGTTTATATTTCTTTCTGTATTTTTCTGCTTTCAGTTGTTCCTCTTCCAGTTTATTCCTAAGTTCCTGATTTTGCCTTTTAATGTTTCTCAGTTCTTTCCTCAGATTTTCATTCTGAACTATCCACTTGCTTGGGATAGACAGCTGTACATTGTCAGGGGGCTTCACAGGAGGAGTGGTGGAGGCATGTGAAGAGACAGAAGGCTCTGGAGGTGTGGAGCTGTTTATTGGTGGTGCAATGTCATCTTCATTTAGTGAAACCTCAAGAGATGGAGGGGTCAAGTTCATTAAGGCATCCAACTCATTTTTGCCTTTTCTGTGTTTCTTTTGTGCATTTCTCCATTTCTCCCTCAATCTATTTTGCTTGGAAGGAGGAAGCAAATGGACACTGAAGGGCTTAATTTTTCCTTTTTGTTTCTTCTCTTTATACCTGTTAAAGGAAAATATATAATGACTAAGATTTTTAAACATTTCATTTTAGATTCACTATCCCAGTAAAAGTAAGTAGTAGTACCAGCAATCAAAATATTACTATGCTGGTTGTGGCCTACACTTTGAACCTCTCCTATAGCTGTGTCTGTCCTATGTGAACTGGCATGATGTATTTACTTTTTCCTCCTTTCCCTTAGGACTTCCTCTCTCCTTATAGGGTCTGCATTCAGTCTTTCCCTGTACTTGCGTGTCCTCCCCTTGCTGGACATATCTGCCTCACCCTGACAGGAAATGCAGGAATAAGATCTTTTTAATATGCACAGTATGGGAAACTGTAAAATATGGTAACATGAAATAGAAAATTGGAAAGTAGAAAACAATATCTATATGATAAATAATCTATCAAACCTTTTAAATACAAAAATATTCATGTAAAATAAAGTGAATGTCATATGGTGCGACAGATGTGTCACATGGTGTGACTTGGAAAAACAGTCACACCATATGACACTGTGTCACACCATATGACATTCTGGTCAGTTAAGCTAATTTATTAGCAAACTAAAAAGAGCTAGCCTATAGTTAGCATGTAATTAGCCACATGGCAGCAATGGTTTTTAAGAATTAATAAGCAAGATCTGTGAGAAATATTTATTTTTTTATGCAAATCATGTCACACCATAAGACACAAAACACTGACCACTATTAGTGATGTCAGATTCATAGCTTTTTAACTAAAAATCAAAAAAGCAGAACTCACCTCATGAATTTGCAAGTCATTCCAGAGATATTACTGTAACTTCCTGGTTGGGCATGGTCCCTTTCATCATTAGGATGTCCAAATGATTGCCCGTTCAAAATATACATTATAGTGTCACACCATATGACGACCATTTTGCGGACAAAATGTATTTGGTCAGAACTTGTTTTGACATTATGCATAGACATCAACACTTTATGTGCCTATTGATAACACATCATTATTTTATATGCATTGTAGAACTATCAAATATTTATAATTTATTTGGAAATATGCTCTAATTTCTGAGGGCACACATATGCCGGACAGTCACACCACATGACATTTTTGATGTTTGGATCAAAATTCTAGGTAGAAATCTTCATACACCCACAACACCTTTGGTATTATTGTACTATATCTTGTCAGAGGAACAACATTAAAATATACATTATTAAAAAATATAAATTTTTATCAGTATGTGACACACGGACAATCAGAATTGTGTTATTCGTCAACCACCCATGTGCGTTTTTGAGGAAATGTAAGTGGTTTCTGCTTGTAGTTATGGATAATTTGATCACTATTGCAGTTTGTGTTATTTTACATGGAAATATGCTGTGTGAGTTTGAGTTAGCTCAGTAGCCTGTGTCTAAGTAGTACTTAGCTGCACTTTGCTTGCACTGCAGCTTCATTTGGATTGTGAGTATGGAGGACCAAACCTGACATAAGTATAAATAAATAAATAAATACAGAAATAAATAAATACAGAAATAAATACAGAAATAAATAAATAAATACAGAAATAAATGCTGAAATAAATAAATAAATGTATAAATAAATAAATGCATAAATAAATGAATATAAATGCAGAAATAAATGTATAAATAAATAAATAAAAGTATAAATAAAAGAATAAATGCTTTTTATTTATTTATGCATTTATTTATTTATACATTTATTTATTTCTGTATTTCTGTCACCGACATTTATTTATTTCTGTATTTCTGTCACCAACATTTTTTTATTTCTGTATTTCTGTCACCGACATTTATTTATTTCTGTATTTCTGTGTCCATATGTAAATGAGGAGGTAGGAGGTCCTAACCTCAGTCAAGAGCATGATTGGTTACAGGAGTGTGCTCGATGAGGGTCGACTACTTCTGCCTTACTAGCAGCGCTGATTCCTGTACACTGTACAGGAAAGTTGCTGGCTTCCAGCGCTCAGCTAACTGTCAGCTGCAGTTGTTGACATTTGTTCATGTAGCTCTGGTTTAGTGATGAATTTGACTGGCGTTCATTTTAACTTGCGAGGGTCCCAGGTGTGCTGGTGGTGTGGTTTGAGAATCCCGTCTGGAGAGAGAGGGGTCCTCAGCCATGTCCGCTAACCAGGAAAAACATTCTGCTCATCGCTCCAAGTCATGTATATGTGTATTCTAGACGAGCACTACAGAGCACAAATCGTCCAAAAGTGCATGTTGTCGGTCTCATATCTTAGTCATGAATCTCTGTACTCTCATGTAACTCATGGGTGGAACAGGCTGAGGCATTTGTGCAAGCCGAGCGGCTCGAGAGCCCCTGTTAGCTGCTATGCTAGCTGTTAGCTGTTCGCTGTAGCGCAGCGTCCAGGTTACCATCGGGTATTTTTCATTCCGCACTGCGTTAAAATGGTTACTTAAAGCCATCGTTCCGAGCCGCATACATCGTTATTAAGCTGAAGCTAAGTCAGTGTGAAAACTGTACACTGTTATACAGCCTGCTGGTCAAACAGTCTGCAGAGTACGTTGTCATCCAGCCCGAACTCAGAGACGACGCTGAAGTTTAGCTCCGATTCGGCAGCTTCCGATTCGGCACTTAAGGGGAAAGTTAAGGGGAAATTAACGTAACGGGCAGTGCGACTGTTTGTCCACTGATTGTCTGTTTTTTGTGACACCTCTTGATGTAAAAGCATTTTAGAAATTTTAGGTAAGACATTAACTTTGCCTGAGACCCGCTATTGTATTTGTGAAACGTTTATTTTATTTGTGAAAATGCTAAAGGGGAGATTTCACCGTTTTTGTTTGATACCTACAGACCTCATTAGACCAGGTCCAGATCAAAAACCACTGTACCCAGACTTCTCAAATCTGGACTAGATTGTCCTGCAGAGGCTAAACATTCATTATAACACAGTTTCTGATCTGTGAAACCTTCATTCTAGATGTGAAAATGCAAAAAGGGATAATTTCACAAAACTCACAAAACAAGACTTGAACAAACTGTATTCACACACCCATTGAGACAAGCAATGAGTTCAGTCTCTTGCCCAAGGACACTATGACATGATGACACAGAGTGGAGGAACTGGGATTCGAAACATTCAAATCTTTTCATGCAGTGACTGCTGGTATTAGTTTAATATCACATATACCACTTACGCACTGCAGAAAATGCATCCCAGAGCAAGCCAGCTCTAAAATAATTACATTATGTTACTTAATAATTCAGGTAGGTACCCGGAACAGGTCTCTCTGGTAAATGAGACCCTGGGTCTCAATGAGATTTTACCTGTATAAATAAAGCTTAATAAGAAAAAAAAAAAAAAAATAGCCATTGGCCGTACTCAGTGGGGCATGTCATTTGTTGGATTTTTTGATTTGCCTGGCAACAGATTTTTTTTTAATATATATATATTTATTAATTTTTGTATTCATAGAACGCAAATCATGACTTTTATTGGATATTTCCCAATTGACCAGTCCATGAATATGTGTTTAATGTTTCTCAAGAGATAAACATTACTTTCTTACTGTTTTGTAGTGAGAAAGAAGAGATCTTCATGACCAGAAATCAGATCAGAAATGAGTTGGAGAGACTTGGCTTAATCTGAAAAAATAAAGATGTTTAAAAAAATGGAAATGTCCCACAATAAAGGTTTCACAGATCGGAAACTGCGTCTGGACAAATGTTTAGCCTCTGTAGGATAATATAGTCCAGATTTGACAAGTCTAGGCGTAGTGGTTTTTGATCTGGACCAGGTCTAATGTGGTCTATATGCTGAGAAAACGGTGAAATGGGCCTTTATAGCATTTTCACAAATAGATTAAAGGTTTCACAGATCAGAAACTGTGTTATAATGAATGTTTAGCCTCATTGGAATAATCTAGGCCAGATTTGAGAAGTCTAGGTACAGTGGTTTTTGACCTGGACCAGGTATTATGTGGTCTATATGATGAGAAAACGGTGAAATCTGCCTTTATTGCATTTTCATAGATAAAACAAAGGTTTCACAAATCAGAAACTGTGTCTGAATGAATCTCCAGGGCCTGTAGATTAATCTAGTCCAGATTTGAGAAGTCTGGGTACAGTGGTTTTTGATCTGGACCTGGTCTAATGAGGTCTGTAGGTATCAAACAAAAATGGTGAAATCTCCCCTTTAGCATTTTCACAAATAAAATAAACGTTTCACAAATACAATAGCGGGTGTCAGGCAAAGTTAATGTCTTACCTAAAATTTCTAAAATGTTTTTACATCAAGAAGTGACACAAATAACAGACAATCAGTGTACAAACAGTCGCACTGCACGTTACGTTAATTTCCCCTTAACTTTCCCCTTAAGTGCCGAATCTGAAGCTGCCAAATCGGAGCTAAACTTCAGCGTTGTAACTCAGCGTGCGGTCAGTCGGCTGTGGCAAATCGTGAGACGTCCAGATCGACCTGTGATACAAACACCTGTAGTGACAATGGTTCATAGGAAAGCCCAGACATGTATCTCACTCTCGATGGTACATGTGTCAACAGTTAACCTGGACGCTGCGCTCTCAGCACTACAGCGAGCAGCCAACAGCTAACAGCTAACATAAGAGCTAACAGCGGTACCCACGCTATCCACGCCGCTTGGCGTGAACAAATGCTTAATACTGTTCCACCCATGAGCTGTTTGAGAGTACAGAGATTCACGACAAAGATATGAGACCGACAACATGCACTTCTGGACGATATGTGCTCTGTAGCGCTCGTCCAGCAGTGGTTCGCAGGGTACAGCTCCGGCATCTCCGTGAGGATAGAAGTGCTCAAGCCACGTCAAAACGAATACGCATATACATGACTTCGAGCGATGAGCAGAATGTTTTTCCTGGTTAGCGGACATGGCTGAGGACCCCTCTCTCTCCAGACAGGATTCTCAAACCACACCGCCAGCACATCTGGGACCCTCGCAAGTTAAAATAAACGCCTGTTAACCTGTCACACTGGTCGAGGCCATTAAGCTAACTGGAGCTGGTTTACAACATTACAGAGAGCGAGGCTTGGGATCAGGAATCCTTTGTTTTTGTCTGGCTCTCCGATTTGACCAATCATGCTCTTGACTGAGGTTAGGACCTCCTACCTCCTCATTTACATATGGACACAGAAATACAGAAATAAATAAATGTCGATGACAGAAATACAGAAATAAATAAATGTTGGTGACAGAAATACAGAAATAAATAAATGTCGGTGACAGAAATACAGAAATAAATAAATGTATAAATAAATAAATGCATAAATAAATAAAAAGCATTTATTTTTTATTTATACTTTTATTTATTTATTTATACATTTATTTATGCATTTATTTATTTATTCATTTATTTATGCATTTATTTATTTATGCATTTATTTATTTATACATTTATTTATTTATTTCAGCATTTATTTCTGTATTTATTTATTTATTTCTGTATTTATTTATTTATTTCTGCATTTATTTCTGTATTTATTTATTTCTGTATTTATTTATTTATTTATTTATACTTATGTCAGGTTTGGTCCTCCATATGTGAGGACTTAATGATGAATATTTCATTTGTAAAGCTGATTTTGCAACTCAGTCTATTTGTAGTGATTGTGACCATGCTCATTAGAGTTTAAAGGTCGAATTATTTACTGTGGTTAACATTTATAAAGTAAAGTATATAAAGCTATCATCAGGGTTCGTACACATTTTTCAATGTCAAATTCAAGCACTTTTCAAGCACTTTTAAGGGTAATTTTCAACATTTTCCAGCACCTTATCGCTGGGGTAAGATACATATCTACAGGAATATATATACTCAGGATAATTTTTTTTCCACTTTTTTATCACAATTATGTACATTGTATTATGCTGTTTATGTTTCATAATAGCAAAAACTTTAGAAATTAAAGTTAATAATAAATTCAAGCACTTTCAAGCGCTTAAACTAAAATCCAAGCACTTTTCAGACCTTGAAAACACAACATTAAAATTCAAGCACTTTCAAGGATTTCAAGCACCCTTACGAACCCTGTATCATGCTGTTTAGCAGTCTATGGGGTCAAACACTGTACTCCTCTCATTATTTGTTCTTTATGTAGATTGCAGGGAGTTCTTCTGATTTCAGCATACATTGTTTAATACCGGCAGGAGGAGCAGCCCACCAAATCATAGGAAAATCGTCCTCAACGGAAGGTGATGTGTTGACAAGCCTGGCGGCAACATTCCCCTAACACGTGGACTGTGAGGGCCCGTTCATCGCTGCTTGCAGCTTTAATTGAAGCTGTCTTTTTACCTGTCCTGGATTATGGTGATGTTATCTATAGACATGCCTCTGTCTCCACTTTTACTCCACTAAGACTCGGATTATCACTCCATCCTCAGATTCATTACTGGTAACTGTTATTTCACTCATTAATGTATTCAATATGAAAAAGTACGATGAGCACCTTTAACAGTAAGACTTGACAGCCATTAGTTTCTGTTCCTTTTTAAAGCCTTGAAAGGATGCATGCCATCATGTATCAGCTCTTTATAAGCCTGGTCACAGAGTCACTATTCAATCAACTCCAGAGATTGCATAATGCTGCAAGTTCCCCGGGTAAACACTTAATTTGGGAAAACTGCTTTCAGTTTCAGTGCTCCACACACTTGGAACATTTTACAACGTACATTTAAACTAGATACAGCTATACCTATAGGTCAGTTTAAGACTTTGATTTCAAACTACTCAACATTTGAATGTAACCGTTTTTAACTATGTGCTGTCCTGTAAGGTTATCTGCCATTTATCTTTGTGTTTGGTCATGTTTTTTCACTTGCAGTTTTTTTTACCATTATTCAAGCACTGTTTTACCGTTTCATTTAATCACTCTGTGATTATGTTCGCGGCTTGATTGTTGTCACATTTTTGCATCTAACATCGTCTTTTTATTTGTGCTCTCGACATCATTGAAAAAGAGGGCTTGTCCTCAATGATTTTGCAAAATTTAAATAAAAGGTTGAATAAATGAATGAAAAATGTGTTTACAGGACATGACGGTACATTTCAATGTGTGTAAAGGACATAAAGGTACATCTGAATGTGTTTATGGGGCATAAAAATGTCATTAAATGTCTACAAGACAACACAGGACTGTTGCTATGCGAAAAAAAAAAGTCTGGGGTTAGACTCCTGGTACGCTTTTGTGATTGGTGGCAAGCTATTATTTGAAGGGGTTGTTAGGTGCATTGTGTGCAGTAATTATTATTAATCCTCAATTCGATTACATTTTTGATTATAAGGTCACGGTTCGATTCGATTCTCGATTTTATTTAAAGTACAGGTTGCTATGCCATTTTGACTAGACTTTCATGCAATATGATATCTGACCTTTGTTCGCAATGTACCACACTAAAATTGTTAGATTTAAAACATTTACTAACAACATAATGTAACAATGACTTATATCTTCAGTCAACTGGAAACTGAAAGGTCCCATATTATACTGTTTTTCATCAATTTCAACAAAAGTACTCAAAAAGATCCACAGCAAAAGATGGAGATTCACAAATATATTTCCACTGAAAAAAACTAAATTAATATGTAAATGACGATATACAAGTTAGATGGCACAGATTCAGATTTACAGATACAAATCCTTCTGGCTGAGACACGGATTCAAATTTACAGATACAAATCCCTTTTGGCTAAGACACGGATTCAAATTTACAGATACAAATCCTTTTGGTTGAGACACGGATTCAAATTTACAGATGCAATCCTTTGGCAGAGACACGGATTAGATTTACAGATATAAATTACTGTGCATTTATATGTGAATTGTGTTTTAAGAGACATGAGTCAAGTGACATTTTATCAGTCACCTGCACCTTGCATTTTGATTTTGTGTGAAAAACAGCACGGTAGAAGAGTCTCAAAAGTATTCACACAAATATGTGGAAATTCACAAATATATTTCCACTGAAAAATACTAAGTTGATGAACAAATGATGATATACAAGTTACAAATTTGAGGCACAGATACAGATCCGGTTTTGCAAATACAAATTACTCTGGCATAGATACGGATCCAGTTTTGCAGATACAAATTACTCTGGCACAGATACGGATCCAGTTTTGCAGATACAAATCCCTCTGCATTTATTTGCGAATAATATTGAGACTGTTCTAGCTCCATAAACCAGTTTGATCCAGAATCAGACCCAGAAGGAGAGGCTCCTGAAGAAGTACAGACTCTGCGGCTGCAGCAGGACGTTTCAGAATCGTTAGTGTGTCTGAATAATGTTAGTTTGTTCGTATGCGTTGTTACAGTTACTACCATGTAGCTAATGGCTAACAGCTACCGAAAGCTGTGTTTGTCTCCAACACAGTCTCCAAACTCTTGGACACTGTTCGCATCATCTCTGTCTCCAGTCTGCATGTTTCCAGACTTTTTACTCTGACAACCAAGCTCCATCGTAATATTATTAACATTAAACTCGCTTAAAACGCCATTGCATAGCGGACTGACGCGGAGCTAACTAGTTAGCCAATTTCCAGCTGACTTCACCATACTCGTTGGCAACTGTAAATACTATCTAAACCACGGCGACACTTATCGGTGGCTCGGGTGCAGTTGCTGGGTCCCGTATGGTTGGGACTGATCCTTTTACAAGGGTCAGTATCGAGGCAAAGCCTGACCCTCGTTACTGAAGCAGTCCGATGTGAAGTGGTTAGCACACACATACAAGCTAACACGAACTGCAGCCTGCACGTTGTCGTTAAAATATGAAACGCAACCACTGTCTCTTCTGTTGTTCTGTGACTGGGACAGAATATAGGCTCTTGTGTTGATTTTTACAACCAACAACAGAGCAATTTGCGTGTCTAGCTCTGAGCGACGACGTTGCGAAACACTGCTATCTCACCGCTGGACACACCGAACTTTACCTCGGGGATGAACGCCCCCCCTCCCGGATATCTCCTATCACCGCGCAGAGGAGGTCGGCCTATGATAATGACTCCTTTCGTTACGTAATGAAAGGAGCAGAATCTGAACAGCCTGTAGGAGCGCCGTTTTACCAGTGGGTGGGCTGCAGAGACCATGCAGGAATCACTTGTTTACCTCATTCTGGGACTTGGCAGGCTCAGAGAGGACCAGCTTATACAGTATATGTAGAGACCAGAGAAAACGTGTTTTTGATAATATGGGACCTTTAAATAAAATAATCTGCCATCTAGTTTCTGCAGAGCTTGCAAACTGTGGCTAACCCTTGTCAACAACGCGGACGTTGTCACAGGAAATCCAAAATACTTCAACACCAGCGACTTCAGTGAAAGAGGAGGGGGTTCAAGTTATGTCTATGGGTCTCCTGCATCTGCAGTTGCCTTTGTAGTAAGAGTGGCGTAGCCCCTTTCAGGAATAGGGCAGTGCGTGAGGTTTGTGTGCATAAGGTGTGAGTGGGCGAGCGAGAGTGAGGGAGCGCAAGTACGTGCGGATACTAGTGAATAAATGGGAGAGGAAGGAGAAGCAGCAAAGCTCCGTGGTATTATGTCTCAACCAGCTTAACACGTGAAAGGGGGTTCACCCCGAAGGTAAACACAAATCCTCCTGGAGGAAATCATCTCCCCTGTGCTTCCCGACCACAGTCTGTGAGCCAAAGAGGAATGGTGTAACACCATGCTATTATTTGGCTGGCTGTATAGCTAATAGCTACTGGCTTAGCTAGTAGCTAAGTTAGAGGAGGTTGACTCGCAGCACTTCAACACGTGTTTTTTTCCGCTTGGCAGGCTGACCGGACGTGACATAGGGGCTTGGCAGCATCGACGATTCCATTTTTTAATTCGAAGTTCGAGATTGTGAATTTATTTCGGTCGATTCCGATTTAAAATTGAAATCGTGACACCCTTAGTAATTATGGTCAATGTTTCCCACATTCTACAATGGTCAGCCGACAGTCAGATCATGAATTGAGATGCAAGGCCTACTTTCTTAAAAAATTTATTAATAAAATGTAATAGCTCATGATGACATTCCTTTCTGTATTTTATCCCTTGAAATGAAAGAAGTACACATGTATCTATGCAGCATGGTTCTGCATTGAACATTGCACTAATACCATCTAACAACATCGGCTCACATATATAATGCAAACTATATTCACAGATACATGCAATCTTCCTATGACCTCCGAACAGTGGACTTGGCCTTTCACGTGTGTTTCACACAAGAAATAGTCGATTGATAGTTCGATCCACTGTAACGTGTAAACGTTGGCCTGTGTGTAAATGGTAACGTTAGATGAAAATATGTTTCATACTTCAGTAGTCTATGATAGCTAGCTAGCTACATTAGCTAACCACTTACGATGCTAACAATGTTAACGATGTTAGTGTTGGGCTAATACATACAATAGCAACTTAAGGAGCTAACGTTAATTTGACGACATAATGCAGAGTAATAATACATTTCCCCTAACCAAAACAAACCAACTCATTAACTGTCCAACAGTAACACAGCTACCATGGCATCCGTGTTCATGACTTCAACTCCATCAGTTGAACAGTCACAATGCTATTTCTTGTTTCACCTCTTGAGCTAATCCAGCTTCTTTTTGTTTGTAGCCCTCTCCAGTTCAGTCCTCCTTTTCTTGTTCTGTTTGGCAATACAATCTGCTGTATGTACCACTGGTAATGAAAGTGTATCTGTACTTTCTCTGCCATTCCTGTCTGTAATCAAGGAGCTCACTTCGTCACAGCTCCAGCAGTGCGGTGTGTGGACTCTGGTCAGGTGCCATGAGTGATGGGCAGAGTCAGCGCAGGTGGGTTGATAAGACAGGTAGGCTGCCCATACAATAACTTTAGGCCACTAAAATTGATAGGATGAATTTATTACAGCTCTGTCGCTGCCACGAACCATGTTTTTTTTCCTCAAGAGCATTTTATATTTTGAATGCTGTCAGGGTGTTAAGAGATTTTCTATAAATAAAGAATTATCAACCCCAGCGTTTAACAAACTACTGTTTCTTAGGTGAAACAAAACATAAATTCAGTAATATCTGATACCACATTCTTATTTTTTGGCAATGTTGGTTATTGTTTTGCTGTGACAGGTGAGCTGCAGTTACAAACACATGGTAACTTGTAATTCTGAAACTTGTAGACTTCAACTATATTTTTGTTATATTTGCTAAGATTGTTATGATCTGACAGTAGAATAAAATACAGGTCAGCTGTGTAAAAATCCACTGTCTATGGGTCCACCCAGTGGCCCTAATCTGATTTGCAATAATCCACCGCTCCCTGATCAATACAACCAATCAGAGCCAAGAGGGGTGCCTGAGAAGTGTCATTCATGCACGTGCATACACTGCTAGCAGCCCCTCTCTCTCACGCAGCGCGTACTGGGCAGTGACCCTCCCCCGCGCAGGCAGAGTGTCTGCTCTTACCTGGTCAGATACTTTCAAGCTCAAGCCAAAACTGTAAACCAGGGGTGCCCACATAAAAAATACTAAACATCTATTTATTAATACATATACAGAGTATACTTTATATAACACAATGTGTAACTGATATTTAGAGAGTAATGTAACCCTTGGTATTGCACACAAAAATTGACAGCAGTAATGCACACAGGTGACAAAGAGCCATCAATATTGCACACAGTTTACACACTAGGAGCTGGTGGTTTTCTCTATAAAGTTTTCGAATGACTTAAAAATGAACTCTCCCCGCGTGCGTTCTTTCATGGGCAGTAATGTTAACGGCTCCTCTTTTCCAGTCATGTCTGTAAACACCATCCGAATAAAAATGCACAACTGGGCTGTGTCGCTGGTGTCTGTAGACTCGTCTAATTGCAGTGAGAAACACTTGCAGTCTGCAATGTCTCTCCGAAGCTACTGTGTCAAATCCTTATTTCACAGTTCTGTGTAACTGTACTTCTTGATAGCTGAAGAGCTTTGATTGATAATAATATGTCTGGTTTGTCCCGAAACAAGGAGTCAGCCGCCTCAACGAGGCCTCTTTTATCATCTCTCCATCTTGGAAGGACTTCTTATGCTTAACGATAGAATGACTCACCCGTAATGATGCTTCGGTGGCAGCCTTTGCTTGTGAATTCCGCTCTATGAAAATGACTGTCCGATTAACCGTGATTTTAGTTCTCTCACCTTTCTCTTTCTCAGCTCGCTTTTCAGAGGGAAGTCAGTGTCGTACTTTTTATGAACAGTTCGAAAGTGCCTCTCAACATTCCCTTCGGAATAGCGATGGTAGTTTGACAAATCAGACAAATGCGCTTCGAAAAAGACAGTGAAAAAAAAGTCCTCCTCCCACTTATTTTTATATATCCCTTCTTGTTGATATCAATTGAAGCCGCTAACCAGGTCACGTAGCTCGCTTGTCTTTTGCAGTCGCTAGCGCGTTTGCGCATGCATGGTGACCCGTGACAACTGACGCGTGACCCCTACAAGAAGAGATCACAGACTGGCCGTCCTGTACGTCAATCAGGTGCCATAGATTCGACTTGGCTTTTCGGAGATTCACTCATTCATTCATTCATTTTCCTGCCATGTCACGCGATCAACCTGCACTACCTTTGGGATCTACTGGTCGATCGCGATCGATGTATTGGGCACCCCTGCTGTAAACCATGGCGGCGAACAGACAACAACAACAACAGAGCCGAAAAATGCCTCACCATTGCCCACGTCAAAGAGAAGAAATAAAAAGACTGACAAAGAAAAGCAGTGTAAAAGCAAAGAATTGGACTGAGCCAGAGAGAAAACAAGGATAAATATCGGAGCGTCATTTCAGAGGTGGAGGGAGCTGTGGGATTTGTAAGGACTCAAGAGCGACGCAGAGTTAGCTGCTTTTCTGATGGACAAGTAAGGACCCCTGCTTGATATACGTTTCATTCTATTTTTTTTAACCACAAGGCTATGGTGGCGGCAGTTACAGTAATACTCACAATAGCGCAAATCGCTGTACGATGTTGCAGTCGAGCTCTGTAGTTTGCTAGTAAATCTAGCTTGTATGCTAACTGCGATGTTTAGCTCTGTCTTTATGGCTACTGGTTAGTAAAAGTATCTTTCAAGTGACCAGGCAGTTATAACGTTTGTGTTCAGTACGCTCTGAAGTGGTTGAATTGGTTTAGACAAATAACGTTACTCATGCTTCAGAAAGGCAGCATGGCAAAAATGTTGCACTGGGTAATGATTGGCTCCTTCTACTGCTATGTGAAGAATACTGTTTGTTACTCGGGATATTTACAGTGATCGGCATGAGACACACGTCATTGTAATTTAGTTGTACTGGTAAGAAATAGACCAATCAGGGCTTATGTTGTTGTTATTTTGAATTTGCTTCCTCTGTAACTGTGGCTACAAGCCTGCTTGTGCACAGCAGGCTCCTCTGTGGGGGGGGGCTTTGAAGGCAGGGCTGCAGCGCAGGAGGAGGGATCTGGGAGCTGTATCATTAAAATTTTCTGGCTAAGTCCACTTTTTTCCCAAAACTCTGGACTACAGCTTTAATCATCTTGATGATAAAATACCAATAACAAATTCACAGGTGGGTGGATGTGCTGTGTCAGACCTGAAGACAAAATAACAGTGGCAAAAGGCCATAGAAGTTCGAAAAATGCACAATACAGTATGTTTTCTATCCACCTTCCTGGGAAGGTGGCTGGGGGAATTATTATTGGTGCCCTGCAGAACTAGGGTGAGCAACAAATAAGATCATAACGATGCACCAGTAGCACTTTCAAGGCTTTCTATGTGTTAGCTAGTAGTACTAATTGTGTAAGTAGTAATTATTTAATATAGTCGGGAACCTAAATCTTCATGAATGAATTATATGCCACACCAATCACTCTTAGGAGGATTAGCATACTGTTACCATTGAAAACACTGATTCCAGTTAAAGTGGGTTAAACTCTCGACAAAATGCAACCTAGGCTTTTTTTGTGAATGTATTTGAGTCAAACCTTTGTGTAAAGGCATAATCACGACGATAGAGGCACTTTTAAGATTTACCGTATTTTTGGTTTTCGGGCCAAACTCATTTTCAATGGGAGTGCTACTGGCAAATTAGTGATAGCATCAAAATCACTATTTTTAAAACACTAAGAAGGCTCAACACAACATGAAACTTTGCGCGTAGTATCACCAGGGTGTCTACACATGAACACAAGCATTGAGAATATTGTTTGTGTACACGGAGTTTGCTAAAAAAGAAAGTTTTTGAACAACTCACCTTAGCAGTAGCTTGTTCTGCTCCCAGTCGTCATGGCAACCGAGAAGTATCAATCTCCGAATGCGACGCAACATAGAGGACAGTTAAGGCGGAACGCTACTGTCTTCCAGCAACAACTATCCACGCGATATCTCACGTGACTTTTCCGGCTTTTGATTTTAGTATTGTTCTTTATATGAGGCTCCTTTTTCAACTTTAAGGTTTTTCGCTAACGACAAAACAATTGATTATCTATATCTATTTATATGGAACTAAGTTTTAGGAGCATTCCACCTTTATTCACCTCCATGTTAAGTCGCATTTGGAAAGCGACACTTATTCACTCATTGGCAGGACGGCGGCGAGCGGAGGAAACATCAGCTAAAGTGAGTTTTCCAAAAACTTTCTTTTTAGTAAACTCTGTGCACACAAACAATGTTTTCAATGCTCTTGTTCATGTGTAGAGACCCTGGTGATACTACGAGCAAAGTTTCATGTTGTGTCGAGCCTTCTTAGTGTTTAAAAAATATCGATTTTGATGGTATTGCTAATTTGCCCAAAGCACTCCCACTGAAAATGAACTTGACCCGAAAATGAAAATACGGTAAATCTTTAAAGTGCCTCCTTCGTCGTAATTATGCTTTTACATGAAGGTTTGACTCATATACATTAGCAAAAAAAGCCTAGGTTGCATTTTGGCGAGAGTTTCACTTCAAGTGATGCCCCAGAGGCCATGCTAATACTTTGTGCAAAGTATCAAGGGGGACTAGGACTTAGGTGGACAAGTGACTATTTAGGGACAGAAAAACAACAAAATTATCACCTTGTTCAATTTTTCAACATTCTGAAAGATGGAAACACACTTTCAGTTAATCTGTAAGACTACGTATGGCTAAATATATTTACCACAAGATCTGTATTTTGTACATTAAGCATTTTGCCTATTAAATGCATATGCATGCTGAGGTGAGCGGACACACCTGAGAACAAGTTGCAGAATGACGTCTTCACAGTTCAGGGAAAGAAGAGTCCTGAACAGGCTTAACGATACCATGCAGAGCTGCAACAAACAGATGAGGAAACTAGTTAGAAAATATTTTATACATTACATGACTACCAATTTACATATGATGTGGTAAAATATATACCTTTTCAAATAACATGGGTCTTATTTTTCTAATTTTCATTGTAATTCTAATCATATATTTCATGAAAATGTGACAGATTGAACTTTTTCTCTCATTTTTCTAGGTGTTTTACAGTTATGAAAAACTCAACAATTTTCCAGGATAGGTGG
>OZ023164.1:62500-105000 GCA_963678695.2 Diplodus puntazzo
TCTCAGATATGGCTTTTTCTTTGCCACTCTGCCCTGAAGACCAGCATCCCGGAGTCGCCTCTTCACTGTAGATGTTGACACTGGCATTTTGCGGGTACTATTTAGTGAAGCTGCCAGTTGAGGACCTGTGAGGCGTCTATTTCTCAAACTAGAGACTCTAATGTACTTATCTTCTTGCTCAGTTGTGCAGCGGGGCCTCCCACTTCTCTTTCTACTCTGGTTAGAGCCTGTTTGTGCTGTTCTCTGAAGGGAGTAGTACACACCGTTGTAGGAAATCTTCTGTTTCTTGGCAATTTCTCGCATGGAATAGCCTTCATTTCTAAGAACAAGAATAGACTGTCGAGTTTCACATGAAAGTTCTCTTTTTCTGGCCATTTTGAGCGTTTAATCGTCCCCACAAATGTGATGCTCCAGATACTCAACCTGCTCAAAGGAAGGTCAGTTTTATAGCTTCTCTAACCAGCTAAACTGTTTTCAGCTGTGCTAACATAATTGCACAAGGGTTTTCTAATCATCCATTAGCCTTCTGACCCAATGAGCAAACACATTGTACCATTAGAACACTGGAGTGATAGTTGCTGGAAATGGGCCTCTATACACCTATGTAGATATTGCACCAAAAAACAGACATTTGCAGCTAGAATAGTCATTTACCACATTAGCAATGTATAGATTAGTTTAAACTTAGATTAGTTTAAAGCACTGTTTAAAAAAACAGTGCTTTTCTTTCAAAAATAAGGAAATTTCTAAGTGACCCCAAACTTTTGAACGGTAGTGTATATATATATATATATATATATATATATATATATATAGCTCGCGGAGGAGATGCTTTCGCTCAACCATACCAGTTTGACCCAGAATCAGACCCAGAAGGAGAGGCTCCTGAAGAAGTACAGACTCTGTGGCTGCAGCAGGACGTTTCGGAATGGTTAGTCTGTCTGAATAATGTTCGTTTGTTGCATATGCTGTTACAGTTACTACCATGTAGCTAATGGCTAACAGCTAGCGAAAGCTGTGTTTGTCTCCAACATAGTCTCCAAACTCTTCGACACTGTTCGCATCGTCTCTGTCTCCAGTCTGGACATGTTTACAGACTTTTTGACGTGACAACCAAGCTCCATCGTAATATTATTAACATTTAACTTGCTTCAAACACTACTGCATAGCGGACCGAAGCGGAGCTAACAAGTTAGCCAATTTCCAGCTGACTTCACCATACTCGTAGGAAACTGTAAATACTATCAAACGCGGCAACACTTACCTGTGGCCCGGGTGCAGTTGCTGGGTCTGGTATGGGTGGGACTGATCCTTTTACGAGGGTCAGTGTCGAGGCAAAGCCAGCTTTGTACTGATCCTCGTTACTGAAGCAGTCCGATGTGAAGTGGTTAGCACACACACACACACAAACTTACACGAACCGTAGCTGGCCTGTCGTTAAAAATGAAAAACAACCACTGTCTCTTCTGTTGTTCTGTAGCTGGGACAGGATATAGGCACTGATGTTGATTTTTACAACCAACAACAGAGCAATTTGCATGTCTAGCTCTGAGAGACGGCATTGCAAAACACTGCTATCTTACCCCTAGACACACCGAACTTCACCTCGGGGATGAACGCCCCTCTCTCGGATATCTCCTATCACCGCGCAGAGGAGGCCGGCCTATGAAAATGACTCCTTTCGTTACGTAACGAAAAGAGCTCAATCTGAACAGCCTGTAGATGCGCCGTTTTTCCAGTGGGTGGGCTGCAGAGACCATGCAGGAATCGCTTGTTTTCCTCATTCTGGGAGTTGGTAGGCTCAGGGAGGACCAGTTTATATATGTAGAGACCAGAGAAACGTGTTTTTCATAATATGGGACCTTTAAACAAAACATGTGCAGGGAACTGACTGAAAAACACAGCTCACCGGCAATCCAAGCCCTCCTGAGAAAGGCCACCATCTTGGATCCAAGGTATCGTGGCAGCATAGAGGAGGCAGAGGCATTGGATGATTTCAAACATCAGCTTGTGCAAGCTGAACTTGTGCTACTGGACTTAAAAGAGCCAGAAGAAAGTGGAGAAGGTGCCAGTGGTGAGAGCTGCAGCAAAGCTGCTGTAGGAAACGAGGATGAACCTCCTACTGCCGCACCCACCAAGAAGAAGAGGCTGAGTGATCTTATTCAAAACAGAAGAGTTCGTCAGCTCGCAGGTCAGGCCCAGGCTGCAGTTCCGAAAAGAGTGCAGGCTGATGCAGAGCTGACCAAGTTCCTCCAAGAAGATGCACTTGATGCATTTGTGCAACAAGCACCAGCTCAGAGAGAATGTTTAGCACAGCTGGCAACATTGCAACTCCTGAGAGATCCTGCCTTAGGCCACACAAAGTCAACATGTTGGTATTTCTTGTTCAGAATCTGCCAAACTAAAGTAGCTAGGGATTTGCATATAGCCTGTTGAGGCATCTGCTTTTATTCATATAGAGTGTTTTTGCTGTTAGTTTGCACCTTTTGTTTACAAAGGTCCTAACTGGATTGGCAGGTTTGCCTGTTTAGGAATGTATCACTCTTCACGTCTGAGCCCAAGGTTTAATATTTATTGAAGTGCAGTTTTGTTCACAGAGACTTGATAATCCATTTTACTTATTGCTTCGGTTGTGAGTGTTTTTTATTTGAGTGCTTTTTTCTTATCAGCAATAGGGTCTATTTTATATATTGTTTTTAGTTGTAAGTGTGCATTTTATGTTAACAGAGACAGAGTCCATTTCATTTATTGTTTTCCGTTGTTTTGTTTATTTATTTTGGATACTTAAAATGTCTTCTTTCCAATATTCTTTAGAAATAAATGTTTATTGATCTTTGAAAGGGTGTACTTGCATTATTATGCCATTATCATTATATTAGTGGCGAAATGGTCACAAAACGACAATATTATCGTTTATCACAATAAATTCTGGGATAATTTATCGTCCAGCAAAATTTGTTATCGTGACAGGCCTAGTTGGACAGTTGTTAACAGTTTTAGTTGTTTCAGCCATCTCCTTAGTTGTTTTCTTTGCTTGATGCAAGCCAATAACTTGACCCTTCTGAAACAGAGTACAGAGTTGTTTAAGAAATGAGAAGCTACTCACAGCATCAGTTAGAGTTTAATGACTTGTTGGCAGAAACATATTAATCACTGCAGTAATTATCCAATGGAAGGCTCTTACCTATTTTGATGGAGTTTTTTTTGGCCTGGCAGTGTATTAGACATTTTTTATTAGTCTAGATGAGCTTTGGCTCAGTTTTACACATCAAGAAGCGGAAGAATTTCCAGATGCTCAGATGCTAAGTGCGATGCTGAGAATTCTATTGTGTTGAAGTGTTCAACAAGGAAATAAATGAACACAGTTCTATTTACATTTACTGCTCCAAACCCCCCAAACCTCTTTGTTCTTCGTTTAGTTTCTCGTCACCGTATTTTTGTCTGTGTTTTGTTGTTGTCACATCTGTGTAGATTAGTGAATAAGTGTTTAACTATAAAGTTGTTGCTTGTGGTTTCTGTACATTTTACAGTTCAGTCACTGAAATGCATTCCAATTATGTTAATGCTTTACTTTAATTACAATGAATTATTTCCCCTAAATTAATGTGTGTGTGTGTGTGTGTGTGTGTGTGTGTGTGTGTGTGTGTGTGTGTGTGTGTGTGTGTGTGTGTGTGTGTGTGTGTTCATGGGCCTATTCTTGACTGTAAAACAAGTTCTGATTTTTGGTATCATTGAGTGGACTAGGCTGTTATATCGGTGGACGACTAGGTTATTCAAAAACCCTTCAACACCGACCCTCTTTAAAGGTCCCATATTATGGTCATTTTTGCTTCTTGACATGGTTCCTTGATGTCTAAATGGAATGTTAGTAACGTGCTTTGGTCGAAAAAAGCTGAAGAATTGAGCACAGCAGGGTTCTTGAAACACCAGTTTCACAGCCCTGCTCTAGGTGGCCGGTTTCAGTGCCTTTCCCTTTAAATGCTAATGAGCAACTGCGTGCGCCACCCACGGTGCCGCCCACCTCTTCCTGCTTTGCGGAAGACGCGAGGACGGCATCGTGTGACCATGACAACGGTTGAGTTTGTTGAAGAAATGGCTGCCGGACAACAAACTGTGATAGAACCGTACATGTTGGAGCCGGATTCGGACCAGAACAACAAGAGGCTCCAGAAGAAAGTAAACAGCCAAAAATGAACATGGATGTTTCTCAGTGGTTAGTAGTTAAGTTTGTTACCTTGACATTATTTTTATGTTACTGCAGAGTCTAACGAAAGTTTTACGGGCTTACTGGCCGTCTGCCCCGCGTTGTTACAGATAACAACTCCCTTCTCCTTCCTGTGTGTTTACATCATAAAGCTTAGCCAAACCTTGGCTGGCGTTTACTGCCCTGCAGTAGCGCGGATGCAAATTAGCAATTGCCGTTACAAGAGAAAAGCGTAACCCCATATTATTATTTACCTTTATGTAGCCAGGTAAATTGACTGAGAACCTGTTCTTATTTGCAATGACGACCTGTAATTAGCTACTGCCAGCAATTTTCAACAACTGTAGTTTTCAATAAGCCACAGTTGCCTCCCGTCACCTCTCTACCAGCAGAATAGTTTTTTAACCAGTTACAGTTTATAAACTTTTAATATATTACCAAAGAAACAACATGACGTGATTAGCGATCATAGTTTCCAATGAATAATAAAATTCTGCATAAAAACAGGTGTTCCTGTGGCAATTGTGAACAAATGCCTACAGAACCTGAGTATAACTGCTGTATGGAAATACCACAATTAAGTGTGAACACTGGGCAAACAAGGTTGTCATTTTGCAGTCTCTCTTTTCTCTAATCCATTGTCACTCACTTACCTTTCATAATTTCTAGGTTACACGAAGACTACAGCAGCTTCCTGAGCCACCATCATGCATGGTGGACCGTCCTGGCCTAGAACCTGTCTGCCTGAATGTATCTGCACTGTAGAATGCAGTGAACATTTATCGGGCAGGCTATGGACCTTTACGTCTGAGGAGAATAGTGCAGTAAGCTTTTAGTCACATAAATACTATTCATTTATCGCAAAAGTGTTATGATGAAAAGTACATAACTGCTCACTCTATCTTACATCGCTTATAGTTTATCTTTTACTTATTAGCATGAAAATTACATATCAAACAATGAAAACACAGAACAGTTAGGAAAGATGTTTTATTGTAAGAAACATTTGTAAAAATGTGTTGACATGAATGAAATAATAAGAAGACAATAAATATCTGAAGTGAAACAGACTTTATATATTACGTTCAATATCAATATGAAAATAATAAAGAAATTATCTAGTTGCCATGGATGTAAACATTCTGTGCTGACTTTATATTGAATTGTGTTCAGCCAATATAGCCTACAGAAGCTTTGTAAGCTGGTGCTCGGGCTCTCTGGGGCGGAGAGTGAAAGTTGTGTTGCCTGTCTGTGTGGTCCGAGAGGTCTTCAGGGATTATGAGTTTCAGCACCTCATTCACACATGGGGCAGGGTGCTGAAAAACCTTCTCAAAGATCAGGTCCAACAGTGCATCACCGTAGCCTGCAGCGCAATAAACAAAAATTTATGTTTACAGGAAAATTGCAGTAGAACCAAAAAGCCTTGTGCTGCAGTGTTGTAAAGTTTCTCTTATTTCTCCTAATTACTTCTTATTTATACATTCTCCCTATTATTTATTTTGAAAACCATCTTAAAAGAATTCAGATTGTATGTGTTTGTTTTCAACCTTTTGTGTGATGCCTGTGTGTCCATGTTTATTTTAATTTGTGAGGTTCAAATAAAAGATTGTGAAACTTACAGAATGTCGCCTCTGTCTTCACTGGTTTGGCTCTGCACTCTCCCTTCCTGGACTTTGGAAAGCTCAATTTGAAAAGAGGATCCCCTGAAGATGTGGTGGCTTGTCCTCTATCAGCCTTCTCATTGTAATGCAGTGCAGCCAGGTAGAGTCTTGAACAGTAAAAAGACAATCAAACATGAAAACAAATGCAAGAAATGGGCAAATGTTCTCAACAAGTAATCACAGGTTAATTAACCTGCACAGCATTCCTAGATATGGATAGGAGTAACACATGACAGCACTGTTACAGTATAATTCAAGCACTAAAGTCTGCAACACCTTATGTTACTCTAATCTGACCACTTTTTTCAGTAACGAGTAATCTAACCCGCTAATATTTCCAAACCAGTAATAAGATTAAAGCTATTTATTCAAGTCACTGTGCGTTACAATTATTTTTGTCATTTTCCTTAGTAAAAATATATATTTTTGCTTTCTTCTTGCGTCTCGGGGAGTGACGTCACAAGTCACGTTTTTACCATGAGGATAACTCACGTGTACACCACGCAGCAACACAAAAATTGAGGGAATAGAGAGATGCGCGTTTTCTAGCTGGAAATATAGCCATTATTTTGAGTTATTAAAAAACAAAAAAGCACAAATGCTTGATCAAGGGCCCAGCCCGGCCCGGCCGAGGATAGTGGCGGGGTTGGGCTCAGGCAGTGAATCTAAACTCTATGTAGCAGTCAACCATACACTCGTTTTGCCCTAGCCTATGCCAACATATTCCAGTTTAGAAAACATTTTCAAATGCATTATTTTGCAAAATCCTGAGAACTTAGACCCAGCGGAGGGTGTGTGTATGTACTGCTTGGCCGACCGGGTCTCTGTGCTTGCATGTGGAGACCGTGTTGATCGCGAACTAGAGGCTCGCGGTTAGCATTAGCTTGGAAGCTCACTGTTAGTACTATGTGACACTGCTTGGTTAGTTCGTGTAAAACTGCTAAATAATCACAGCTAAATAATTGTACATGCAGACATTTCCCTAGGACACGCATTACATAATGTGCAAGTTCAGAAGCGTACTACACACAATGATTCTGCTGTAGCACTAATGTGTGTGGTCAGAGAAGAATGTTAGCGATTAGCTGCAAACCTTACCTTGTTCTCAATGACAAAACACACAGTACATCATGCACAAGTTCACCCTTATCTACAGTAACACACAGCAAATTATTTGTATACTTACATGTCCCTCAACAGCAGGTATTCCATGCAAAGTTCCCCACTGTTTAGAAAAAGTCTTCCGACTACTCCTGCCTTGTACTGACCGAGGTTAGAGTAACAGCCGTCTGGAAGTGGTTAGCACACACAAACAGTTTTTTCTAACTGTAGCTGGACATTGCCTTCAAAAATGAATAAATCCATGCCGCTCTCCTGTCCTCTGCGGCTGCGACACGATGGAGTGTTGTGTGGTTGTCTTTACAGCCTAAAACAGAGCACTTCGCATTGGGCTCCAACATGGTGCTTTCATAACATAATGGCGGATCTCCGAGAAGGTAACGCTGTAGCTGGTGGGTGGAGCCACCTTAGGTATGCGGTGAAGGGAGGGGGTAGTGTGTAGGAATATGCAAATGATCGGTCGATGACATCGGCAACCGAAGTCAACTTTGACTTGCAGGTATATGGAAACTGCAGGTATATGAAAACTGCAGGGAGAAACTGTCAGAAACCTGTATCTCGCTCAAAAAAAACACGGATGGTCCTTTTTCAAAGTTTCTAGGCGTGTGGTCAAATACCAGCAAAAGTCAGTTTTTCATAATATGGGACCTTTAAGGAATTTCTGCCTATTTTGCATACCTGAATAGAAAAGCTTATAAAAGAAGATGCAAAATGCAAGTGTGTAAAATTTCATTTAAAACGTAACAACTTCTTATTTCTGAAAATGTGCTCATTAAGCACATAGCTACAACACAACATAAACATCATCAATTCAAACATAGTTCAAAAACGCATTTTTTGACATAGTCTACAATAAGTAATATTTGAATAACAAGAACTTGGACATGCTTCACCACATACCTTCTATGTATTGTCGGCTACACCTGTATAAAATCTGGGATGCCTAGGCCTAACTTTGTGGGAGCTAAGGACTTTTTAGTTTGTTGGGTGCTATAACATGGCCAAAATACGAGAATTACTTTTATTGATTTCTGTGACATTGGAAAACATACTAGAGACATTAGATGACTATAAAACCCTTTCACCATCATTGAGTGTGACAAAACTTGCACAAAGCTGAATTATATACACTACTGAATATACTATACTATACTAACTAACTATATACAAAACAATATACTGTAAAACTATATACAAGAAACCATGTAACTACAAACCTACACTTTACAACAAGAGACGATACTGTATCATACAACTGAATACTATACTATCACAACAACCACCTTCAGGAAACTTAAAACTATGGATGAAATACTATACAACTGTACCTCTCCATGACCTCATTCTGGTTAAACCAAGTCAAACCATGTGCAAAAATACTAAATAACAATACAAAGACTTAGAAAATATATTCAGCAAGTTTTTCTCTCTAGCCCTTTTCACGGAGACTTCCATATAAAAGGCTCGCCTTTTCTCTGTTGTCATTTCTTTATACTGAACCAAGCAGCACGTGTGTAAAGCCGCATGTTGTGTCATTTGATACAACACACCGCACTGTACGAACCAAAAGAGGTGTGATGGTACACATCATGATGCTGAGACCCATGTGTGTTTTTTTTTTTTACTTGTTTCCTCCATATTTCACCTGTTAATCTAAAAATGTTTTGTTGACTGTTTATAATCATATGGATACTCTTATAAAGCGTGTGATTAACAGTTACACTACCAGTCAAAAGTTTGGACACACCTTCTCATTTAATGGTTTTTCTTTATTTTCATGACTATTTACATTGTAGATTCTCACTGAAGGCATCAAAACTATGAATAAACACATATGGAACCATGTAACAAAAAAGTGTGTAATAACTCTAAATACATTTCATATTTTAGATTTCTCAACGTAGCCACCCTTTGCTTTGTTGACAACGCTGCAAACCCTTGGCCTCCTCTCAATGAGCTTCATGATGTAGTCACCTGAAATGGTTTTCACTTCACAAGTGTGCCTTGTCAGGGTTCATTTGTGGAATTTGTTGCCTTCTTAATGGGGTTGGGACCATCAGTTGTGTTGTGCAGAAGTCAGGTTGGTACACAGCTGACAGCCCTTTTTGACAATGGTTAGAATTCATATTAGGGCAAGAACCAATCAGATAAGTAAAGAGAAAAGACAGCCCATCATTACTTTAAGAACTGAAGGTCCGGAAAATTGCTAGGGTCTGTAATGTTGTTCAGAAACACATTTTGTTATACCGGGTGAAATGGTCCTTCTATCCTGGGAGAAGTCAATACATTATGTGTCCAGAAAAAGGAACGAAAATAATCAGACCTCAGTGGCAGCTGCAGGACTGAGAAAAAGCTGACCAATCCGTGCTATTCGGCCCGAATAGAAAAAACTCAGATGTCTCGTTCTGCCTACGTCCCCCTCTGTTCCTACCTCCTCCGCGAGTGCACATTTCAAGTTTCACTGATGCCGGAAATATTCAGCACACTCCTTCTCCCTGCTGAGTCCTACTGCCAGTTGCGCGTTCAAGTTTGTGGGGCGTGGCTTTGGACAGAGCACTGACGGGATGGGGGGGTGGAACTTAGAGGAGGTGCCACTTTCAAATCAGAGCCGCAGCGAAAATGTCCCCCCTCTTCGCATAGATGGCAATGTTGAGAACTGGCACATGATTCCCGCACTGAAAGTTAAAGTATGAATGGGGTTTCTGTGCTGGTTGTGCCGCATACTTGGCTGCATAAAAGGTTAACGCCGCACAGTAATAGATTGAAAATATAACGTGGCTTGGCTAAAATAGCTTGGCTCAAATGCAACCTACCTAATTATGCATATTATCGTTGGAAAGTGAAAATGATTGGCTATAAGCGTGGATGACTGACATGATGAGAACAAAGAACACCTCATTCTAGCATGGCTGCAAACGATACATGACAAGCACTCAAAGCTTGGCCTTTCAAGCCATGAGTGCTTGCTGTGCTCTAGGGGCTGTCCCGGGATGAAAAATAAAGAGAGAGGGATTCGGTCACTGTCATGGTGTAGGCAGCAACGTAACGAGAACAAACAAACCAAGAACACTGGTTAGGAAGAGGAGAAAACATGTCTCTTCGCCAAAGTAGATTTTTGTTTTGTTTTGTAAATTAAGTGTCATGACAGAGAGCAAGGACAATATTCACAACATGGACTCATTTGATGAAAAATCCGTTTTTAATTGTTTGGATCGCTAGACCCTCTGATGACTTTTTCCCGATCTCTTCGGTTTACTATGCAGGTATATCTTAATAAATTACAATTTCTGGGGGTCATGGTTCCCCTAAAAGGAACTATATGACTCAACTGTGGAACTGTGGTTTGAAAATGCCTATATTCACAGAAGTGTAAACATCTATATTGTCATGTGTGGTGCCAACCCGGTCCAAAGCTGGCGATGGGCTTAGGGGGGTTAATCACTTATGTTATCATAGCAATTCTAATAATTTTGAGGTATAATGTTAATCTTCTACAAGAAGGACCATAACTATGTGGTCAATATTCATCTGTTTTACTTACAGGGTCAGTTTATCCAAATCAACCCAAAAAATTACCATTTTCCCAGACATCCTTATTGGGGTTTGGCTATGCAAAGTGCTATTTTCTATAATAAAAATGGTTCCACTGTAAACTGGTAACAGGGAGCTGATGTTTTCTTCCACCCATCCCTTTCCTACCTTATGCAGTGCGGGGCCCATGACAGGTACGAGAAAGCCATTGTGGAGGTAGTCCAGGAGCTGGAAGCGGACCATGGGATGAGCAACCTGCACCACTGCGTTGCAGAATTCCAGCGAGTTCATGAAGAGCACGAGTGATGATACGCACATCCAGTCCTCTCGCCGAAGGGCATGCCAGTCATCTCCTCGCACCTCGATCTTCCTTGGCAGAGAGGAGTAGAGAGCGCTGAGGCCTGTTGCCAGCACCTGAGGAGATAAGATAGACAGATCTAGATGACAGATAAGACAGCAGACTCTCAACAGTCACAGTGGATCAGGAGGTGATTGAGAGTCTGGACAGCTCACAGATAGAATTCTGTGTATATACCTAAAGCACAATGTTTTTGTTGCATGTAGATAATTCAATTTTCTAACATGGGATAAAAAAAAAACCTTCATACCGAATGAGAGCTGCAACAAAAAGTCAATTTATTGATTGGTAAATTGGTGTAATGGAACAGGCTTGAATCACTTTGAGCAAATATTCAGATTTTTTTAAATTTCATTTTAAGATGTCACTTATGGACCCTGCAATGTATACATTTTTACAATTTTCAGACATTTTATAGACCAAATGATTGATGTTTTAATTAATCCTACTGTAGATCTTGTAGTCTGAAAATACAGACCAGTATATAGTCCACCCTTTCCGTGTTTTGGTCCCAGACATCACATGCAAATATATAAAGTTCTTGTACTTGGTGGTGTTCTCGTTTCTTGGCTGAAACATATTTAATTTTCATAGCGACACCGATGACTCTACAGATACGTACAAAATCTAATTTACCTGTTGCCTCTGAGAAGGGAGTTGAACCAAAATAACTTCCCAGTATGTACCGATATGACGGAAAAGCCCTTACTTACCTAAATGTTTTGAAACAAGCTGATTACATTTATTGCTGTATTTTCCCTTGCTGAACCAGTGAAAATAAATTATGTAGGAACCTGAAACTTTTACCCAGCTAAACAAAGGCAAAACATTCCTTAATCAAAAAGTTTCTTAAAAGTGCTATTCACTCAGACTGCAGGATGTGTTTCTGGTGAGCACAGCTTTAGGTACCACAGAGTAAATAGTGCTGTTACAGTTGCTTCTTCTAAAAACGTCAAACACAGCTGATTATAATGTGGGAAATTACCTTCGGTCTCGGCTGTTAGTAAGTTAGACTGAAGCTGCTTGAAGGAGGATGAGTGGAAAATAACTGAGCCAGCTCTTTAACACCAGAGCGTTGGGACCGTCATAACATGGCTCTAACAGTAGAGCGGCCTGCATGTAGACCAAAGCTCCAAACATGCAGTTCCACACAACAGCTGGATGCACGGAGAACGTTAAAAACAGCTGCAAGCCTGTAACACAGCAGTCCCATCTTAACGTTTTGCTGGAAGCATCAGCTTTCGTCTGTGCAGCTGTTATTCAAAGGGAGAAACCCAACATTTGGGGCCAGTTGTTCAAAGGTAATCCGATTGGATTTGGTTATCAGATTGGATCAAATCTTGAAAATGGGTTGTTCAAAAGGGAAAGAAGGATTCTGAAATCGGATTAGATCAGGGAATCCAATCCTAGTTTGAATCTGGATCAAACCTTCAGTTTGTGTTGTACGAAACGTTTCAGTAGGATTTGGATAACTTTGATCCAAAAAATCAGGATTATCCTGATCCCAACAGGAGGTAGGATTTCAAGGTGGATTTCAGGGAGAAAATGTTGTAAAACTTTAAAATTGGTCAAATAATACATTTTTATCATTTAGTGTATATACTTTTACTTATATTTTGCACTTGTTTACAGTGACAAAGTAGACATAGGCTACCAATTAAGCCTTTCAGTATGGTAAATCAGTATAGTAAAGTAAAAATAAAACAAAAATAAAAATGATCTTGTCCCCATGAAACAATCCCCTCAAACAGATTTCAATAACAAACAAAAATAATATTTTAAATTTTTCTGTCATTCATCACTGTATATTTATTTCAAAGAAACAATCAACAGAGATGAACCTGTCAAAAATAATTTCTAACAATTGCATCCCTTACTACACGTCCAGTCAGTCCCTCATTCTGACAGAACGCCAGAGAGAGACAGAGAGTCTGGTTCTTCAACAGGCACAGGAGCATCATAAACATCATAACAGAGAGGGACATTGCGCCTGGTAGCGATGTTGTGCAGGACAATACACGTAAGTATTATGTTGCATGCTCCCTGTGGTTCCACTCGCAAGTAGTTAAGGCATGCAAAAGCGTCTCTTCAGAACTCTATTTAAATCGTCAATTGCACATCTTGTTTTGCAATGAGCAGTGTTAAAGCGTGCCTGCACAGGTGTGGTTGCTGCAAGAAAAAGAGTCATCAGCCATGGTAGGAGTGGATAGGCACTGTCTCTTAATATTATGCCATCCGATCGGTTGGTTTAGAGGACTGGTAATCCGGATTTGGTAATCTTGAAAATTGCATCTGGATCAGGGTGATCCAATCCAATGTGGCTTTGAAAAACCGGCATAAAAGTAAGACGGATTACCCGATCCTGAATAGCAAAAAATGTGATTTCCAAATCCGGATGATTTTGATCCAGATTAAATCTTTTGAACAACTGGCCCCAGGATTCTAAATTTTGTGTAGGCAGCAGTCTTTTAACTTGCTGGACAAGTCGAAACTGCCCCGTGTTTACCAAGCACATTCCAGATCCAGAGAAGACGCTGCGCAACTCAGCCTCTCTCATCCCTGCAGAAGGAGATCAATGTCCTCAGCAAGAAGCGTCCCATTTTGTCCCTTTTTCTTCACCCACATCGACTCTGCCGTTTCCTCCACTACAACACCGAGAACAGCCACCGTCATCCTGCTAACAGGACGCTGTACCAGCCAATGCCGTTCATCCACACCAAAGAAGCAAAGTGGATTGAGGAGGCGGAAGAACACACAAGTGAGTGGCGGTCACAAGTGAGGGTTATTTAGTGTCGGGGGAGTTACTAGAAATTAGCGTGTACTGTATGCTTGTAAACTACATTGTTTAGTAGTTTGGCAACACAGATGGTAAGGTGGTTACCATCAACATTAAATACAATGGGTAACTCTCATTTAGTAGACATATTTGAAGGCTCAATCAGTCACATGAGGCTCTTGAATAACACTTTGTGGCAGCTAAAGAAAACTCCAACAGCACACTTGGCTTCCATAATGATCACCTTTTCTTTTTTTATATAATTTTGAGACTACCTATATTTCAACACACACAGTGTGCTATATAAAGTAGGGCCAGGCGATATGGCTAAAAGTGTTGTCACGATATGTTTTATATTGATCGATATCGATAATTATCACAATATAAATTTAACAATAATAATAATAATGTTAAATTTACAGTTTTAAGAGTATTCTCCTTAAGACAGAACCCAAAACAAACCTGAAGGTTAATTATGGTTTATAAAATACAATTATTTATTGTCAGATACTAGATGACAAACATTCAACAGAACCAACCAACCAATTGCCTTTATGTTAAACACTGATTAAATAAAATGATAAATATGTACAACAAATTTCTTTCAAACATGTCTCAAACATTTTAGAGGTAGTATACTGAACTGAACACTGATTAAAGAAAATAATAAAAAGCTAAATGTTGAGGATGATTCTGTGTTCTGTATCCTGTGAATATTGCACATCCTTGAACTTGCAGGTAGTTGTTCAGTTCAGCTTCATCAGCCTCCTGTTCTGTAAGACCTGATGAGGTTCGAACGTGTGACAAGACCACAGATCATCTCTGAGCTGCTGCTCTACCTTTACCCTCCACGCTGCCCACAGCTGAGGGACTGAGGTTTGGCAGAGTGTACTTAGCATCCGTGACGTACGTAATTGCGCTGGTTATATCTTTGTATGGCTTTGGTTTCTTCTCATATGGAGAAATGGCTGAAAAAGCAGCAGTGATTGTTGGTTGTTGAAGTTAAGTTTGACTAGTAGAAGCAGTGGGGCTGGTCTATTGGCTACTTGCAAGGAGGCTGACGCCAGCATTATACCACAAACTCATGCTTTTGGAGTTTTCTTTGGGACGGTACCTGTTGAGATGACGGAAGAGGTTGGTGGTGGTAGCCGACACATTTTTGTGCATTTTGTTTCTCTGCTGTGCGATTGGCTGTTGGTGTAGTGTTGTCTAGGAAGAGGAAAACGAACTAAAAAAAAACAAAAAAAACAAATAATAAAATAATAATAAATTTATCATCGTTATTGTGGAAAATGTTATCGTGAAAATGATCAAGATCGTTTTATTGCCCAGCCCTAATATTAAGTGCTATGTTCCATCATGTGGTTTGGTTTACAGTTAAATTTATTGATTATTCATTCTTGCTGGTGGATTAGACATTATTAATTTGTGTCAAGCAGCAATAACAAGACGTCTGTATTATACAGAGGAATTTAATTGATCTGTTTGTCTTTTCTTTATCGTGTGATGTTGGGTGAGGCGGGTATTTCTTTAAAATGTCTACAGGAAACATTCTAAGTTGAGACAGAGCTGAGAGGATGTAGATAAGGACAAACATTCTGTCAGAGTGCGAAATCCTTCCGCTTCCATTATCGCACACCAACACTGCTGCATCAGACAAAAATAGTAGGATACAGTATATGCATAGTACTTCATAGGAATGTGAAGTAAATGTTAGCTGAGTTGAGTGTGAAGTAAAAGAGGTTTTGGACAATATAGCAGGGCATAAAAGAAAAGTTTTGCATCTCCAAATATGTCACTCTGAAAGAGGCTCAGTGGGATTTACACTATGATGGAAACGGAGAACTTGGCAGGATATTGGGAATTTTGAGAAACCATCAAACCCAAATGACCAGATCTCGGCTCTTCTTTGAAGTTGTGACTTATCAACAATTGAACAAGATACCTAATGAATGCTACAATATGACTCAAGATGTTGGCTGTCTAATTTGGTTTGATTCATGTTTGGCTTTGCCCAATAGGTTCTGCAATCTGCTACTGTATCTACAACTACAAATGTGTCATGAAGACATATAATAAAGACAAACGCAATTTTACCACAGATAACACAGGCAATTATAATATAGAACAAGATTTATAAATATCCATACGCACAGAACTAGGGGTGGAACGGTTCATCAAAAAAATCCGTCCCGTTCGGTACGCTTGTCATGGTTCGGGGCGCTTGTGTACCATACGGTTCATAGGCACGTGCAACTTCTTTTTCTCGTTTACTAACGAGGCGAAGCGTGTACACTCCAGAGCAGCAGGGGGCGGTACTGAGCTGGATGCCAACCGCCAGCAAACAAGAAGACGAAGCGAAGCGGTGTAGCAGATAGTAATAGAGTATCTTTGGGTCAGTTGTGGAGACATTTGTGGGCATGGCGAGTGGAAAAGTGTCAGAGCTAGAAGATGCGCCAGCAGCACTGTATAGGTCTACTGTATGGGACCACTTTGCATTTAGAGTGACCTACGATGACGGCGGTATGAAAGTTGTTGACAAAAGTGCAACAGTGTGCAAGCATTGTGCAACACGTGTTGTTTATGCTAACAGTAACACGACTAACATGTCAGCTCATCTGCAAAGACATCATCCCAGTGAGACAACTGGCAGCGCAAGGCAGTCGGCAGGACAACTTCTACTCCCTGCAGCTTTTAAACTGCCTGACAGTGACGAGTCAGATGGGGCAACATGCATAACGAAAGGAGTGGTGTTTCATAGCCAAAAATATGCAGCCTTTTGCCATGGTGGAGGGTGCAGGATTTTGTTGTATGATTAAAACACTCGAGCCACGATATAAAATAAATTCCCCTACCGCAAACACTAAAGCAACACGGTAATTCCCGCACTTTATGAAGAGACCCGACGAGGAATTGTTAAAGAGTTGTCAGACATAGCCTATGTAGCGCTTACTAGCGATGGATGGACCTCCAGGGCTACTGAAAGTTTCCTGACGGTGGCTGCCCATTACATTACATTACATTAGTGACAATGAATAACTACCAAGACTGTCACAGTGATGTATTAAATGTCAGACTGCCTCATTCTTTCAGTTTTAACCTGACTACAAGACATAATTGATACGACCAGTGTACCGAAAACGAACCGAAAACTGTGACCACAAAACCGGGATATGAACCGAACCATGGATTTTGTGAACCGTTCCACCCCTACACAGAACGTCTGCAATGTTTATTAAAAATAAAGAGGCTTGCGTCAATTCCCACATAGAAGTTGTGATCTATAAAAACAAACTTGACTGGAAATGTGCGCACCTTTTAGCAATCTCTGACCCATGCGTATGAACATTTTAGAGGCAGAGGGATTTGGAAGCGCATATGGTGAGGTATTGAATTAAAACCAAATTGTAAAAATATGCCTCTCACACATTACTCACAATTCCACTTAATATTAAAATGTTTATCATAGATCCATGTCATCATAAACATCAAAACCAACAGTGTTATGTGCACGTGTTTTTCTTGAGCCACATTTATTCTATAAGCACCTTTCAATTGTAAAATATATAAGTAAACCCAAATCTCAAATCAAGGTCAGTTAGATATTTCATCAGTGATGTCTGACCATCACATTCCCCATCCCTGGAGAGCAGCGGAGAGGACCAGACTGTGCTGACATCCGTGGTCAGTTGAGTAGCACCACTGTTGTTGAATTGCAGGAAGAGTGAGGTGGGAGGATTTCGGAATTCTTCTTCTCAAAACGTTCCTCTCATTTGTGGCCTTGATTCACTATAAAGAACCACTGAACAGCAGGCTAATTTCCATACATTACCATTCATAAGGTGCTTTGCACTGACTTTTTATGGTTGAATGTCTCTGTGGAGAGGGTAGGATAAAGGGCAGATCACTGTTCGCACATTTCAAAGTTGACTTGGGATTTATAAAAAGAATTGCACACTGTTTGTGAAATGTTCATTTCCTCATTTGTATGTACGTCAATAAATTAGCCCCCGTTTTTAAAAAATTGGGTAAGAAGCTCCACAACACCATGGCGGGTCGTGTTTTCTTTAAAGTGTTTACATGATAAAATAATGGACCCGGTGGAACCTATTATGATACCCTGACCAATTATAATTTATGCATCATAATTAAATCACAATCCAAAGGTTAGTAATCTGTTTAAACGATGACAAGGTCAGTTCACAAGTAACAGTGCCTGCTAATGTAGCATGAAGTGTCAGTAAAGGTTTACTGCAGTTTGATTATCGTACCCATATTTATAAAGTATTGTCATAAATGTTAATAATACTTATCCTAAGCCTATAACAGAACAACTGCGATGTATGATATAAATAAAATATCCAGTACTGCTAAATAGATTCCATGTCCTGTCCAGTTCTTTGTAAAGCCTAATTAGACATACAATGTGTCAACAGTGAGATCCACAACAGCAACAGTTTCAACTAACAAAACTGCCTCAAAAAACATTTGAACATAAACAAGTAAGAGAAATCCCAGGACAGGAGAAAAAACTGTCAAAAAATGTCAAAATTCAGCACCATCTGTAACCACATCCTCCATTAGAACCCTGTCTATTGCCAAATATGACATAACAGTTCTCACGAGTTCCATCACTCACCGGACAGAAGTAAGAGTTCTCAGCTATGTAACATGCCACAGCCTCATGGCTTGCTGAAGCTGCCATGACCAGCAGCAATGCATCGCGGGCCTGCTGTCCAATGGCTCCGTCCCGGTGGATGAATGGCACGAGTAGGGAGAAGATCAGCAGATTGGTGGAGCCCTGCTGAGCTGGCGCTGCCCGGAACAACATCTCTAGAACCACAGGCTGCCGGGCCATGGACACGCATACCTGGTGGAAAATTACAGAGTCACTATGTAAAGCAGAACTATAATACGCTCCAAAATAGGGATGGAAAACCGCATCCAATGGAGGGTCAAAAATGTTCCAGTTATCAAGTCTAGATCGGAAGACTTCACACTCAACTCCAACCACCCCAGTGCCTGGTTGAGGTCACAGGCCAAAGAAGCCAACAAAGCCAGTCATCTACAAAGAGCAGTGACGCAATTTTGAGGTTCCCAATCCGGACACCATTCAAGTGCCGAGTATACGGACACAGCTCTCAGTTTGTTCATACAGAGACCAGATACCCAATACTCCCACACTACCCTCCACAGCTCGCCCTGGGTGAGCTGGTAGTAGGCCTTATCCAAGTACAATGTAAATTGGTTTGGCAATTCCCATGACTCCCCCAGCAAGACTGCAAGGGGTAAAAAACTTGTTTGTTGTTCCACGACCAGGACGGAATCTGCATTGTTCTTGAGCAGTTTTTGTTGTGTGGCAAGGCTCATTGTCCTGCTGGGTAAGGATCACTGCCATGTGAGAGTGCCGTTGCAATTGGGGGGGGTCACTAACCTAGTAGTGTGTGTCAAGTAGCATTCAGATAAATGTCAGAACCCAAGGGTTCTCAGCAGAACATTGCATTGTGACATCGTCAGTGGTTTTGATGTATGTATATGTTAAAGTGGGACAGGTCCCCATCTTCTGTTTTGTTACCCCTGCCATATCATTAATATCTTATTTCAGAAATTGTGGGCACTAATCAACTCTGTCGGAGAACAATGTTTAAGGTGTCCTGTTAAATGATTTTAATATCAAGCTGCCAGCCAATCAGACACAAGAACTTTCCATGGCAATTATGTAAATAAAGAGAGACACTACAAGTAGGACTGGTAACATGGCTTTTAATATTCACTTTTTAAAATACTACTTAAGTAAAGTTTGCAATTTCAAACTTTGCAGGTAGAGAAACCATTAAGTTTAGTCGCACACACATTACAATTGTTGAGGATGGTTTTTGCTATAGTCTCTGATCACTCCAAGTTCCAGTGTGGTCCATTGATCCACCAGTTTAACTATTTGGACTGGAACTGTGACAGTAACTTAACATAGTGGAAGAAGTAGGAAAAACGATTCAAAAGTCTGAATGAAAGCTGAATATGACAGGCAAACAGTAAAATAGTGCAGAGTGCCATGAATGAGAATTATTCTATAACTAAGTGACAAGGATTTTGGTGACAAGCTCATGTACAATTACCAACCAATCCATCATTTCATCAAATTGCATTATTTTCTTTCCTTTTGCCTTTTCTATGCACATTGCAGATAATTAAACAATGTAAACTTCCTGTAGTACAAAGTTCCTCCTAAAGTCAAGTGACTTTCATATAGTCTACCCAGGTCATTTCACATGTGCTCTTTTCTTACCGTCAAGACTTTTCTTACCGTCAAGACATTATATAATATCTGTATAATCTTGGTCGAAACAGTCATTGGGTTACATTATCTAGTCTTTGTATGACTCGGTCTTTTGGTCTGTTCTCAGCATTAGATTAAATTTTACATATTTGACTTGAGGACCAACAACAAACAAGTTCTTATGTAGACTGTATATGACTGTATACACATAGAAAGGTGTATAGACAGTAGGTTCATGTACCTGATTGAGCAGCAGTACCAGGCTGTTTTCCAGCGATGAAGGACAACCAAGTTCTGGGTCAGCACAGGCTCCCAGCAGCCTCAGCAGGGGGTGGAGGATGGCTGTGTGCTGCAGCAGAGGTTGCTGGGACTGACCAATGAGCATCTCAAAAAGCTTGAGCAGTGCCCCCTGGCTGTCAGGGTCCAGGCCTCGGCGGAGATGCCACTGAAACAAGTGCTCCAGAATATTCTCTGTGACCACCATCTCCAGTATGGGGCCCATGGGCAGCACACTGGCGCCACCCTCCGAGTTCTCGGCAGGTCGCTCCTCTGCCAGTAGACATAACATTTGGTCAGTGTGATTCCTCACTGCAGTCAGGTCGTCGCTCGAGGATGAAGGCTCCTGCTGCTCCAACACCCAAGAGACCTGAAAAAGGGAACAGTAACTTTAAACATCACCATTTTTTTATGAGTATAATGAAAAATATTAAAAGTGTAACGGAAACTTGTAACACAGTATCTGTGGACCCTCCTGACAAAAAGTTATTAAAAGAATTTTGATAGGCCACACAATACTCAAGTTATTAAATATCAAGTTCCTGCAGATTTGGTTCAAAACAGGAAGTGTTGCATATCTCCACATTGGTATGGTCTGATGACATGAAACTGAGATTACTACTTCGCCATAGGTCGCTGAGGCCCTGTGCAAAATTTCAGGCGATGACCACAAGGTGGCGCTCTTTAAATTGAGCTATTTTATATCTCCACATCCGTTCATCAGATTGACAGGAAACTTTGTATACCTATTGTCAGTGCCCTCCTGAGGAGAGCTTATGAAGGGTTTACCAATCCGACTCTAGATGGCGCTGTGGTGCCAATTTAATTTTATATTTGGCACTGTGCCCACACCATAACACTTACGGAAATGAAATTCATAGAGGTGCTATAGAATGGCCCTTGTGACTCACACACCAAAAATAACCAGAGCAAAGCATTTTTGGCACATAACACCCACATTATATGTAGCACATTGTTAAACTTCCTTGGGATTTTGTCCAATCTGCGTGAAACTTGCCACGTACACTCTTCAGCTGGACCTGATCTTAAGTTATCAAAAGAATTTTCCTCAGTCAAAAAATGCGCAAATTATTCAGGAACAAATTTCTGTAGCTAGCTATAAAAATACAAACTGTTGATATCTCAGTCAAACTGAATACTATTAACACCAAATTTGACATCCTTAGTTGCCATGACACTGGGAAGGGATGAGCCGAATTAGGCGAAGTTTGGCCACTAGGGGGTGCTAAAAATATGGGAAGTTTATATCTCTTGAACAGCTACACCGATTTGTACGAAATTTGGTCGGTATGATGTAGGGCCAATCCTGACGCCATATCTTGAAGGTGGTCATGACTGGTCAATGTGGGCGTAGCTTATTACAAGATAAACAGCAAACATTAATTTCAGCCAAACTATTATGCTGAGAGCTTTGAAATTGATATGGTACAGATAGAATAGGACACAGTTCTTCCACACCAAAAATTGCACATGTACCCCATTAGGTGGCGCTATGATGGATGCAATCGTGTTTTTGCCCGCAACTTCCACATTATAAATAACACATTTGCAAACCTTATATCCATATCTTCCCTGGGTAGAGCTGGGTTTTCTGACATAGGACACGCCCACTTCTTGCACAATTTGTTCACTAAATCGCCACATATGCAAAACCTACTTTTTCGAACTCCTCCTTGGGATTTTGTCCGATCTGCGTGAAACTTGGCACGTACATTCTTCAGCTGGACCTGATCTAAAGTTATCAAAAGAATTTTGCTCTGTCAAAAAATGCGTAGATTATTAACAAACACAATTCTGTAGCTGGCTATAAAAATGCAAACTGTATGATATCTCGGTCAAACTAAAGGCTGTTAACACCAAATTTGAGATCCTTGGTTGCCATGACACTGGGAAGGGATGAGACGAATTTGGCGAAGTTTGGCCACTAGGGGGCGCTAAAAATATGGGAAGTTTCTATCTCTTGAACAGCTACACTTCCCATTACAGTGAATACCACGGCTCAGACGTTGGCCTGTGTCCTCACTTTTGCCCCGAGCCCGTCATCCTTTGGGGCCAACTTCCGTGGGCTCTGCGGTGCATGGGGTCCGAGTCACGTGGGCTGACTTGGCCCCCGTTCATAACTGCTTGCAGTTCTAGTTAGGGCCCGAGCAGGTCACAGACCTGTGAGGTCCCTATTGTAATTGGAAAAATTATTCTTCTTATTATTATTATTCCGATCCAAGTTCGACCGCAGTTTTGGATGCCTGAACATGAACGAAAACTCACCAAATTTGGAATATCTGTCCCGCTAAGGAAAAATTGCGATCCTGCACCGTCACTGGGCGTGGTCATGACCTGCGGGCTCTGTAGTGCCCCCTAATGTTCTGCCCGACCTCCCGCAAGTGCGTAAAAGAACGAAATTCGGTACGCTAATTCCTCATGACCAGACGCACAAAAAACTTATTTGGACCCAACAGGAAGTCCGCCATTTTGATGTGTGGCGGCATTTTTGTCCAATTCATGCCTACTTTGAAAATTATCTTGTCCTAGAGCTTAAACACCACAGTCTTCAAATTAACTCAGTTATCTTCTTCATGTCTTGAAGAACAAAAGTTATGGAAATCATTCAGCTGCGCCAAACTTTAGTGGGCGGGGCGGTGGAAACCATTTTTTTCCCTCGCCATCGAGCATCAAGGCTTTATGACTTCAAGATACAATTTCCTATCCACACCAAACTGCTCATAAGTGTAGAGGCTGTCTCCCCGAATACATCTCCGCATCGATACTAAGTCGGTCATTTTGCTTTTGGCCGCCATTTTGAAATATTGGCAATCTTCGTACTTAAATGATCTTCTCCTACAGACATAACACCACCAACTTCACAGTCACTCAGTATCATCCTCTGACCTTGAAGATGAAAAGTTATGGAAATCTTTATCCTACGTCATACCTGCTGGCTGCAGTGGAGCGGTCAATTCAAATCCTTCGCCGTAAAGCATCAAGTCCTCATAACTTCTTCATACAATTTCCTATCTCGGCCAAATCTCACAGGACTGTAGAAGGAGTCGCCCTGAATAGATCTGTGTTGTCATTGGGCGTGGTTGTGTCCTGCACACTCTGTAGCGCCCCCTATTATGATGCCCCACCTCCTGCATGCGCATAGATGAATGAAATTAGGTACGCTGATTCCTCATGACCAGACGCACAAAAACCCATTTGGACCGATATCGCCACTTCAACAGGAAGTCAGCCATTTTGATGTGTGGCACCATTTTTGTCCAATTCATGCCGACTTTGAAAATTATCTTGTCCTAGAGCTTAAACACCACAGTCTTCAAATTAACTTAGTTATCTTCTTCATGCCTTGAAGATGAAAAGCTATGGAAATCTTTCCGCTGTGCCAAACTTTAGTGGGCAGGGCGGTGGAAACCATTTTTTCCCCTCGCCGTCGAGCATCAAGGCTTTATAACTTCAACATACAATTTCCTATCCACACCAAACTGCTCGTAAGTGTAGAGGCTATCTCCCAGAATACATCTCAGCATCAATACTAAGTCGGCCATTTTGCTTTTGGCCGCTATTTTGAAATATTGCCAATCTTCGTACTTAAATGATCTCCTCCTACAGACGTAACACCACCGACTTCACAGTCACTCAGTATCATCCTCTGACCTTGAAGATGAAAAGTTATGGAAATCTTTATCCTACGTCAAACCTGCTGGCCGTGGTGGAGCGGTCAATTAAAATCCTTCGCCATAAAGCATCAAGTCCTCGTAACTTCACCAGACAATGACCAATCTGTGCCAAATCTCTCAGGAATCTAGATGGAGTCGCCATAAATACATCTGTGCATCAATATTGTGTCATATCATAGCGCACCCACTGGACACAGGAAGTAAGTTTTATCTCACTCAATTTAGAGATAAATAGATAAAAAAAACATGCATGTACATGAATGAAACTTGGTCTGCATGTGTACCGTAACCTGTGGGATGAGAAAAATATCAAAATCATCTGCTTGTGTTATACCTGTGTGCTTTGCAGGATTGGCAATTTTTATTAGCTGCATTGTGAAAAGCCAGCAATGTATGGGGTGTTTTATCCAAGACGTCCACTAGATGGCATTGTTGTCTTTCAATTCACATATATCATGTATCCCAAGCTTGACAAGGATAAATAGCCACAAATACAATTTTGAAAGAACGCAACTGAAGCATTATTTTATGCTCACTTGTGTGCAGTGATGACAAACATCATCAGATTTACATGGCATTTGCAGTTAGTTTCTCCAAATTTCACTGTACATAATGGCAAATTGGGTTGTTGGGTGATGTTTAGCACCACATAATGTGTAAGTCAGTGTTAGTTAGCCACAGCACACAATTTTCAAATAAGCCAATTTGCTGAGAATGCCATTTGCGTGTTGTGACTGCCCTGTGAATGTGGCAGGCAACAACATGTGTGTCATTGTGATTCTACCCGGCTTTTCTGCAATGAACGCAGTGGCCTCACCTGCTATTTGAAACAACTGAGTGATTTCTTTGGTTAAATAACACATACCACAGCTACTGCAGGACGCTCGCCAAACCTGCTCACTTGACCGCTGTCCCATTCCAAAAGAAAGAATCTCATCTCTGCATCAATATTGATTTGGCCATTTTGCTTTTGGCCACCATTTTGAAATTTTGCCAATCCTCGTACTTGAATCATCTCCTTCTACAGATCTGACAGTACAGACTTCACAGTCAGTCAGCATCATCATCTGACCTTGAATATGAAAAGTTATGGAAATCTCTTCCCTACATCATACCTGCTGCTGATGTCCGTGGTGGTGCCGGCCATTTAAATCCTTTGCCAGGAAGCATCAAGTCCTCGTAACTTACAACCACCATACAATGTTAGATCTGCGCCAAATTTCTTAGGACTGGAGAGGGAGTCGCCCTGAATCTATCTCTGCATCAAAACTGAGTTGCATCCATAGCACCACCCACTGGACACAGGAAGTCAGACAAACATCATCTGATTGACATGACTTTTACTGCCTGTTTTCTCTCCAGCATCACATGAAAATAACAAGTGCGCGCGCAATGTGACGGCTCCCCAGCCTGACGTAACTGCTGGCCGTGATGTGCAGTCCATTTAAATCCTTCGCCATAAAGCATCAAGTCCTCGTAACTTCACCATACAATGTCCTGTCTGCATCAAATATCTCAGCAATGTAGAGGGAATCGCCCTGCATATAACTGTGCATCAAAACTGTGTCATATCCATAGCGCCACCCACTGGACACAGGAAGTCAGACAAACATCGTCGAATGACATGACCTTTGCTGCTTGATTTCTCCCCGTCGTGACATGCAAGTAACAGGTGAGCGCAGTCCGACGGTGCCGCAGGCGGATGCGCGCGGACCGCGAGGGCCCGTTCATCACTGCTTGCAGTTTTAATTATCATTATTATTGTTAACATTTTTGTTCTGTAATCCTGTACGCTTTGGCAATATTGTGAACCACAGTCATGCCAATAAAGCTTGTTGAAATTGAAATTGAGAGAGAGAGACGAACTGAGCAGACATGCTTAAGAATAGCTCCTGAACAATATTATCGTTTTTTGTTCATAAATAAGATAAACACTGAAAAATAGTAAAGAACTTGAATGCAGAAGTCAACAGAACAAGCCAGAGAAGAGAAAGAGGAAAAACAGCTGGAACAGGACCCTGGAGACAAAGATCAAGACAAAGATTGAGACATTTAGCTGGTTGGATACAATGTTGCTAACCTAAACAGTCAAAACAACTAGAAGAAAAAAAGAAAAAAAAAGAAGAAGACAGAGGAGGACTCAAGGAGAAGGACTCAAAGAGGAGACTCAACTAAACAAACAAGTTTTAACACTTTAAATTACAAATTAATTACAAATAAAATCCCAACTGAAATATTGAAGCCAACAGCTAACTAGCTTGCACTAGCTAAATAACAGTTGGACAGTTGCCTAGCAATAGCATCAGTGGCATCACCTTGCAGCAGTGGCAACGGAACTTTCCTGTTCAAAAACTCACAGACCTCAGAGTGTTAACTGCTGTATCATGATGTCTACCTGCTCTGAGACAATAGAATATGCCCCAGGTGTAAAAAGCAAGACTGCAAGGAGCAAATATAAACAACAAGTTCTCCGGGAAAGACCAGAAATACTCTTTCTCGACCTGTATAAAGATGGGAGGGCGTAATTTAATCTTCTACACTGATTCCACACAGAGTTCTGTAACTACATCATGCACGTCCAGAGAAAGACACCAAACAACGCACGTAGAGCAGAACTCGGCCAATTCCCCCTCATATTGAAAATACAAAAAAGAGCAATTCAATTTTACAATCACCTAAAATCTAGTGACCCCCAGACATACCATCACAAAGCCCTAGCCTGGCAAGAGCTGAAGCCAGAGAAGAGCCCCCTCAGCCAGCTGGTCCTGAGGCTCTGTCCAGACAATCCAACATGCCCCAGACAGCCTCAGGACCACAACACCAAGCCAATCAGACCAAACCAAATTATCAACCAACAAAAAGAAATCTATATCACATACTGCAAGGAAACAACTAAAACATAGAGTATAGTATGAGCACAGTAAAAGATCCTAAATTAAGAAAAGCCTAGACTATGTACAGACTCAGTGAACACAGCCTGGCTATAGAGAAGGGTCGGCATAGACAGAGCTGGCTGCCAGAGGAGGAGAGACTCTGCTCCCACTGTGACAGACAACAGGTCGAGTGAGAACTACACCTCCTCACCTCATTTCCCAAATACCAGGCTCTGAGAAATTAACACTTTCTCAAAATAATACACCCTGAATTTGAAAACACAACAGAAACTCCCATATTTACTTTGAGAGCATTGCAGCTAAATTCATCATCTCACGTCACGACCTGAGGACAGCCAGTGGAACATGAGAAACACAACTCAGAATGTACTTCTTTTTAATTGTTTTTAATTGTTTCATTCTTATTTATTTATTCATTTATTTCTTGTATCAACCACACACACACACACACACACACACACACACACACACACACACACACACACACACACACACACTAACAACTTCAACACAAACTTCCACAATCTTTGTGCCTGCCATAGACTCACAGGAAGTGACACATATTTGTTGTTTGTTGTTTTCTTCTTTTTTGTTATTACTGTTATTACTGAGATTGATTGATTGTGACTATGACTGTGATTGAGTCATAGTTATACATATTATACATACACAGTGGCGAACCGTGAGCACTACAGCTGGGCCTTCACCTCACCGCCGAGGCTCATTTCATCACCATGGACAGCGCTATGAAATCATGGCGCATTACAAATCATTCACACACTGACAAATAAATTCATGAGCATCATCAATCTACAATACAATTTCCAAAGTTACACAAAGCTGGTAATACAAAGACTTTTTTACAGTAGCAATGAAGTGCAAATGCCTTTCCATGCGCAATTACGCATGGCGCAATGAGATGTCAAATAAATTGAAGTTGAAGTAAGTCACAATTTTTACTACTATACCTCCTTAATTCTCCACAGGGAAAGGGACAGACAAGTGAACATGAGGGGAATAAAAACCCTCTGAAAACAAAAATCCAACCACACACTTCTGATACCTTTGATACATTGATTGATTGATTGATTGATTACAAATTGAATTCAAGGCAATTTGCGCTGGGACAACCTCCGCAATAAATACAAATTCCTGAATGTCCACTTGGCCAGTAATCTTAATCCCTTGAAATAATAATCAAGGTGTATTATAACATAGGCCTACCTTACATGAACACGAAGTCCATTCGTCGGCCTTTCTTTTTGAAGTAGGCGATGGCGGCGTCATAAAGTCTGTCCTTTGATTTGAGCTCCAAAATAAGTCCTTTCTCTATGGACATCATAAGCCAAAGCTCCCAGGCGATCCTGTCCAGTACTTTTCCTGGTGTGTGTCTTGATGCACTTCAGAGCCGAGAAAAACCGCTCCACGGAGGAGGTGGACACGGGGATGGTCAGCACCAGGCAGGTGAGGTGATACATTCAGCTGCTGGTACGCTGCGCACACATCTCCGACTCTCCGTGCCCTGCATCCGCTGGGAACCCCGACTTCGCGCAGTGTCCTCATAGATGGAGTCAAATTTGGCCTTTTCTCTCTCTGTGGTGCTGCAAAAGTCCTCGATGCTGGACAAACAGAACTGCATGTCACAATCCTTATTCTGCAAGATCCCAAAGAGCACGTCGGAGTGGGCGAACACGGAGTTGAATGTGGCGAGGAGAAAGCAGAACTCAAAGTCCGTCCAGCAGTGCAGTGTATCCATCAGCGCTGTGTACAGTACCATCATCAAAATCATTGTGGTTGTCAACAATGAATTCAAAGAGCTCCAAGAGTTCTTCTCTCCGCTCACACACAGTGCACACCGAACGTGATGAGAAGTTCCACCGTGTTGGAGTCACTCTGGGCAGTCTTCGCCGGCATATTTCATCCAGGAGTTTCGTGCGTTTGGCTGACCTTGTGAAAAACACTGCGAGGCCACTTAGGTGGGAGAAAAAAAATTTGCACTCTGGCAGCACTTTGAGACATGACGAGGTTCAGAGAGTGCGCATAACAGTGAACGAAGAGAGCTTGTGGTATTTTTTCCTTTATTATAGCTTGCACCCCATTCAGTCCAGAGGCCATGACTGCAGCTCCATCGTACCACTGGGCAATTACTTTCTTGATACAGGCACAGTCCTCCAGAAACTCCAAAACTTGACGAGCTGTGGCTTCTGCGCACTTATCACCACTGACATCACCAAACTGGAAAAAGCGCTCCTTGACACCACCGTCAGTGGTATAACGCAGGACATATGACATCTGAGCAAAGTTACTTACATCAGTTGTCTCGTCTACCATAACGGAGACAAAAGGTGTGTTCCTCACCTCCTCCCTCATTGCTTCGGTCATTACATCTGCCACCGATTGAATCAGGTCATTCTGAATCTTGCTGGAGGTGCCGATGAAAACAGTGGCCGAATCCAGATGACAGCGCAGAGGGCTGTCATACCCCGCCAAAAACTCCAGAAGCTCCAAGTAGTTCCCCTTGTTTTCAGAATCTTTACTCTCATCATGTCCTCGAAATGCCAGCTCTTGCTTTCCAAGAAATGTGACAACATTAATGAGATGTTTCAGGATCTCCCTGTTCTGCCTGACCTTGTTGTTGTGGGCCGTAGTATGATTACGGCGCTGCTCATCTAGCTGAAGATCAACCCTTGTGTCCCCAAAAGTTTTCAAACTGACCATCGTTTGCAGGTGTGCCGCAGAATCTTGATGTCGGTGGGCTGACTTTGTCAGACTTGTAAGGCTGACAAATCCGCGGCTGACCTAGGTGGATGACTTGTCAGTTGTAAAAAGTAAACAACTCCAGCAGTACAGCCTGTTTTCTTACAGCCAGTCATCCATGGATATCGCTGATAATTTTCGGTCTTGAAATGCCTTTCCACTTTCTTAACCTTTTCTTTTAATTCCAGCTCTAGAGTTGGTCTTCCGCTTTTTATTATTTTAAGTTTTTCTGTGAAAGCCCGCCTTGAAAAAGGCGATGCTATCAAGCTAGCCACAACGTCACTCTCGTCTTCCGCCATTTAACTCAACCGCTCTCACCACTCTGCAGAGATCCGATGTTTGGACTTCATGAAGGCCTACGATCTTTTGTTTTATTCCTGCTCTCTTGAAATCAAACCATGATTGGTCAATTTGCCCATCATTCTCCACACCAAAACACACAGCTTGGCCTTCCCCGGGATTCGTGAAGTCCTAACCAATGAATGAGCCAGCTAACCGGGCCTTAATAGAGACAGATGATTCTGATTGGATAACAGGTTTTCAGGACATGAACTTGACAGTAAGCTTAATTTTAGAACATAGATGAGAAAATTAATGAACATATTGTATTAAAGGTCCCATATCATGAAAAACACGTTTTCTCTGGTCTCTACATATATAAGCTGGTCTTCCCTGAGCCTGCCAACTCCCAGAATGAGGAAAACAAGTGATTTCTGCATGGTCTCTGCAGCCCACCCACTGGTAGAACAGTGCACCTACAGGCTGTTCAGATTCTGCTGTCGTTACGTAACGAAAGGAGTCATTTACATAGGCCGACCTTTTCTGCCCAGTGATGGGAGATGTCCAAGAGGGGGGCGTTCACCCCCGAGGTGAAGTTCGGTGCGTCCAGCAGTGAGACAGCAGCGTATGGCAATGTCATCGCTCAAAGCTGGACACGCAAGTAGCTATGTTGTTGGTTGTAAAAATCAACATCAGTGGTATATTCTGTCCCAGCTACAGAACAACAGAAGAGACAGTGGTTGCGTTTCATTTTTTTAACGACAACGTGCTGGCTGCGGTTCGTGTTAGCTTGTGTGTGTGTGCTAACCACTTCACATCGGACTGCTTCAGTAACGAGGGTCAGTACAAAGCTGGCTTTCCCTCGACACTGACTGAAGAGTTTGGAAACTGTGTTGGAGACAAACACAGCTTTCGCTAGCTGTTAGCCATTAGCTACCTGGCAGTAACTGTAACAACAAATGCGAACAAACTAACATTATTCAGACTCACTAACCATTCCGAAACGTCCTGTTGCAGCCACAGAGTCTGTACTTCGTCAGGAGCCTCTCCTTCTGGGTCTGATTCTGGGTCAAACTGGTTCGGTTGAACGAAAAAATCTCCGCGAGCCATAGCGATACATCCACCGTAAACATTAGCGCATGTTACTGCTAACGCAAGGGGAATCCTCTCCCTGAGAGTGATGTAGCAGGCAGGGCTCTCTAAGTAGGCCCTCTCTGAAGGCGTAGAAGGCCCTGAAGGTTCCCCACTGTACATTACCATCCATCCATCCATCCATTTTCGTCCGCTTATCCGGGGCCGGGTCGCGGGGGCAGCTGGCTGAGCAGGGACACCCAGACTTCCCTCTCCCCGGACACTTCCTCCAGCTCTTCTGGGAGGATTCCAAGGCGTTCCCAGGCCAGCTGGGTGACATAGTCACAACAGCGTGTCCTGGGTCTTCCTCGAGGTGTCCCGGGGGCATCCGAAACAGATGCCGGAGCCACCTCGGCTGGCTCCTCTCGATGTGGAGGAGCAGCGGCTCTACTCCGAGCTCCTCCCGGGTGACAGAGCTCCTCACCCTATCTCTAAGGGAGCGCCCCGCCACCCTGCGGAGGAAACTCATTTCGGCCACTTGTATCCGGGATCTTATTCTTTCGGTCATAACCAAAAGTTCATGACCATAGGTGAGGGTAGGAACGTAGATTGACCGGTAAATCGAGAGCTTCGTGTAGCACCCACAATAAATTAGATGGAGGCTAGGACTAGTAACCACAATTCAGCATCATCAAAGACCCACGACCAGAAGACCAGGCTACGAGCGGGGAAGGAGTAAAACAAGAAACTGAGGTGTGCTTTTAGGAAATTGTATTGATACCACCCACAACCCTACCAACAACAGCTAAAGTGCTAGGTTTATACAGTGAAAAAAATATGTGTACACAACATTTGGATGGCCAGTCCAAACGTCTCAATTCAGACCCTGACAAACCAAACCAACCCAGATAGTTTCCTCACAAAACACAGACTGAACCACCCAGCTGTCCACCCACAGTTCATGAAGACCCACGTCTGGGTTAAAATTGAGTCCAGGGGGGAAATGTATGAGGGAGAGGGCATGTATATGTGGTGGACAATGGGCAGCAAGTGGGGTGAGTTCGTTGTGGGCTACAGGGAGCCCCCTACCAGCCTGGCGGGGGGGGGGGATCCGTCGCGGCCTTGTACAGCTGTAGGCTCTAGGCCTGCTCCTTAGCTCGCCATCAATCCAGAACCTGGCCTGGAGAACAGGACCATAGTTCCATAAATCACACTATACATCAATAAATACTAATTCAGTGCGCACATAATTTAACTAAAGCACTAATAGCACTAGAGTAAAGTTCTTCAAATATTCATGATTCAGCAATAGAAAAATAAATACCCATCTTTTGTTAATCCTAAACAACATTTACAATGTCATTTAGCAATCATGATTTAACCACATAATATCAATACAAATCCAAATGCTATGGTTCAAAAGCTTAAAAATGATACATCCATTACGTTACAAATGCTATGATTCAAGATACATTCATTTCCATTGCAGCAATGTGCTTCTGCACAATCCATTCCTTGCAGGACACTCAGCTTTAATTTTGGAGAACCCCGGCATGTTTAGCAACCCAGCGCTAACCACGTCTATTAAAATGAATGGCGTTGGCTAGGCTAATGTTCATGCTACAAACAGTTGAACTCACCGTCTCCGTGCCAGTTACACACACTCGTTGCAGATTTCCGCATGGCAAATCTCGGCCCGGCAAGAGGCTGCTATAAGTTAACAGATCACTTAACAGTCGGTCATCATAACCATAAGAAAGCGGCGGAAATATGTAGTTTTACCCGACCTGTAGCTCAATTCTCCTGCCACTTCCCCACCGCTCTTACTGAGACGGAACACCGCGACTATACTTAAATGCGGTTGGTCGCGCTACCCCACGTGACCCCGTGACATCACTCAACAGCGTCACCGTGATTGGCCCAGATGGACCACGTGGGAACTGGCATAACCCCGCGAGATTTTAAACTGACTGACAGAAAGAAGAAGAACCTGTCACCTGGGTTACATTCGCCTTTCGGCTCAGCTCTCTCTTCACCATGACAGACCGATACAACGACCGCATTACTGCGGCCGCTGCACCGATCTGCCTGTCAATCTCACGCTCCATCCTTCCCTCACTCGTGAACAAGACCCCAAGATACTTAAACTCCTCCACTTGAGGCAGGAACTCTCCCCCAACCTGGAGGGAGCAAGCCACCTTTTTCCGGTCGAGAACCATGGCCTCGGACTTGGAGGTGCTGATTTTCATCCCGGCCGCTTCACACTCGGCTGCAAACCGCCCCAGGACATGCTGGAGGTCCTGGCTCGAAGGAACCAACAAGACCACATCATCCGCGAAGAGCAGAGATGAAATCCAGTGGCTCCCGAACCAGACCCCCTCCGGCCCGTGGCTGCGCCTAGAAATTCTGTCCATAAAAATAATGAACAGAGCCGGTGACAAAGGGCAGCCCTGCCGGAGTCCAACATGCACCGGGAACAGGTCTGACTTACTGCTGGCAATGCGAACCAGGCTCCTGCTCCGGTCGTACAGGGACCGTACAGCCCTTAACAGAGGGCCCCGTACTCCCGGAGCATCTCCCACAGAATGCCACAAAGGACACGGTCGAATGCTTTCTCCAAATCCACAAAACACATGTGGACTGGTTGGGCAAACTCCCATGAACCCTCGAGCACTCTGCAGAGAGTATAGAGCTGGTCCAGTGTTCCGCGGCCCGGACAAAAACCGCATTGTTCCTCCTGAATCAGAGGTTCGACTATCAGCCGAATACTCCTCTCCAGTACTCTGGAATAGACTTTCCCAGGGAGGCTGAGAAGTGTGATTCCCCGATAGTTGGAACACACCCTCCGGTCCCCCTTTTTGAATAGGGGGACCACCACCCCGGTCTGCCAGTCCAGAGGCACTGTCCCCGACTGCCACGCGATGCTGCAGAGACGTGTCAACCAAGACAGCCCCACAACATCCAGAGACTTGAGGTACTCAGGGCGAATCTCATCCACCCCTGGTGCTTTGCCACTGAGGAGCTTCCCAACTACCTCAGTGACTTCGGCTTGGGTAATGAATGAATCCACCTCTGAGACCCCAGTCTCTGCTTCCTCTATGGAAGGCGTGTCAGTGGGATTGAGGAGATCCTCGAAGTATTCCTTCCACCGCCCGACAATGTCCCCAGTCGAGGTCAACAGCTCCCCACCTCCACTGTAAACAGTGTTGTTGGAGTACTGCTTCCCCCTCCTGAGGCGCCGGATGATTTGCCAGAATTTCTTCGAGGCCGACCGGTAGTCCTCCTCCATGGCCTCCCCGAACTTTTCCCAGACCCGAGTTTTTGCTTCCGTGACTGCCCGTGCTGCAGCACGCTTGGCCTGCCGGTACCCATCAGCTGCCTCAGGAGTCCCTGCCACAGCGTCCCTTACTTCCGGAGTCCACCACCGGGTTCGGGGATTGCCGCCACGACAGGCACCGGAGACCTTAGAGCCACAGCTCCGGACAGCCGCGTCAACAATGGAAGTTGAGAACATGGTCCATTCGGACTCAATGTCCCCAGCCTCCCTCGGGATCTGGTCAAAGCTCTCCCGGAGGTGGGAGTTGAAGACCTCCCTGACAGAGGGTTCCGCCAGACATTCCCAGCAGACCCTCACAATACATTTGGGTCTGTCAGGTCTGTCCAGCTTCCTCCCCTGCCAGCGGATCCGACTCACCACCAGGTGGTGATCAGTTGACAGCTCAGCCCCTCTCTTCACCCGAATGTCCAAGACATATGGCCGGAGGTCAGATGACACGACCACAAAGTCGATCATTGACCTCCGGCCTAGGGTGTCCTGGTGCCACATGCACATATGGACACCCTTATGCTTGAACATGGTGTTTGTTATGGACAAACCGTGACTAGCACAGAAGTCCAGTAACAAATCACCACTCGGGTTCAGATCAGGGAGGCCGTTTCTCCCAGCATTACCAACAGTATAGATTATAACTAATTTATTGTAAATACTGTTTTCCTTTATTTTTATTATTATTTTGAATTAAAAACGCTTGCTTTGGCAATATGTACAGTGTTACCTCATGCCAATAAAGCCAATTGAATTTAATTGAATTGAAATTGAGCTGCTGCCTCATGGAGAACTCCGCCATGCACGTAGATGAGACGTGACAGTGGAGCGTCTTGAAACTTTGTGAGTTATAAATCCATTTACATAACTTCCTTGTGGGGGCTAACAAGTTGCCTTCCACTCATTCAACGTGCTTAAATATGAGTCATATTTCAGAAAAGCGCCCATTCGTGTTTGTTAAGTTAACTGCTTGTTAATGAGAGTTAAGAATAACCTAATAATATGACGGCTCTCCGTGTCGGCTGTTTATCTTGCCACAAATCTTCAGCTTCTTCCAGATATTGAGTTTACTGTGACTTTGATGTTGTAAACATTGCTGTTTCTACTAACATTCACAGTAGTCATTTTTTGGTTTTGTAGCCTATTATAATGTGAATAAACTCATGTTGACAATAATTTGTTGACACAAAAGAAATGGCAATTGCATATCACTCGCAGCTACACAGGATACACAGCTGAGTAGTTAGCTTTCTATAAGTAGTTTGTTTGTTAATTTTAAATTAATCTTTTGTGTTATTAAGGCCTGAAAAAAAAATGTGGCACGCACATACTGCCCTTTTCTGACTTTGAGCCCCTGCCCCTCTATAATCATGTGCACGTTCCTGCTGGACGATTCAAAGAGTTCCATTACCCTCTTTTTATAAACTATGAAATCATGGAAGGTTGATGTTTTAAAACATGTCGGAGTACTTTAACATCTTGTGGGTATGTTGCAATTAAGTTGCAGCATAGCCACCTACCACACCTCATAAGTATCACTCTTATCACTCTAATGTCTTCTGTTGCCTCAGAGGAAATAAACAGTCAGGCTCTGGCGAGGTTCACTAACCTATAAAACTATCAGCCAGTGGTGGGACAGAAGCCAGTCATGCTCAGTGAGTTTACATGACACTCGAGAAAACCGAATTACTGGGTTAGTCCGACTATGATTGGATTTTTAAGATGCATGTATACACTTTAGTCTGACTAAAATCGGACCGGATCGGATTTCTCATATCTGGATTAATATACCTAGATTATGATAGTCGCATTACTCCTGCATGTATATGTTCCATCGAATCAGATTGGATTTTTGCCTTCTGCGCAGGCTCAAGACTTTTTTCCTGGGGCTGTGAGCCGGAAGTAGAAGGACGGCGGCGGTGTCTTTCCTCCGAAACAACCGCAAGCAAGAGCGCCATTGTGCATTTAGTTTGTGTAATTATCATGTACACCATATACGAAATGTACAAAGATGTAGCTTCGTCTTGCTCTTCGTACGCCATCTTTCTCGAATGCTGAGGCAGATTTTGTTGTTGCTGGTGATGTAAAGAGGTCAGCCGGAGGTGGCTCTGTTACCACTAGTTGAAATGGGTACAGCGGCACCTATCGTACCGGGGTATGACATGCTTCGGCCAATAATTTGATTTTCTCACCGACATGTATACTCGGACAATTGCAGTTGTCTGATTGAGTAGCATAGTCGAACTATGGCTGTAATCCGACTAAACTGTGCATGTAAACGTACTGAATGTTATAATAGACTGACTATTGACACCAGCTCTGGTACAGCCAACTTAAAGTGAAACTCTCGCCAAAAAGCAACCGAGGCTTTATTTGCGATTGAATATGAGTCAAACCTTCGTGTTAAAGCATAATTACGACGAAAGACGCACTTTTAAGATTTACCGGAGTTGGGTTTTCGGGCATGTTAGGGGCACGCTTGAGGAGCAGTTAACCATTACTCTCCTGCCTGTCAGGTCGCACTCGGGGATGGACACTTTTTGCCTGCCATGACGGCGACGCGCCGGAGATGCAGCAGCTAACGTGAGTAGTTCTCAATGCTTCTCAATGCTCGTGTTCATGAGTAGAGACCCTGGTGATGCTACGAGCAAAGTTTCATGTTGTGTCGAGCCTTCTTAGTGTTCTAAAAATAGCGATTTTGATGCCATCGCATTTCTGCCCCTAGCACTCCCGTTCAAAATTAACGTGCCCGAAAACCCAACTACGGTAAATCTTAAAAGTGCGTCTTTCGTCGTAATTATGCTTTTACATGAAGGTTTGACTCATGTTCACCGCAAATAAAGCCTTGGTTGCTTTTTGGCGAGAGTTTAATTTTAACGTGTCAACTTTCGTGTTTGGACAGTTAATCATTGACTAAAACAAGAAGAATCTCAACTTTATTTACCGTTAACTAGGGGTGTAATGATACATCAATATGGATGGATATATATCAATTTAATGATCCACGATCATATAGCATCAATAAAAGTGATAACGATGATTCATATCGCTGCCATCATTAAGATACACCTTCATTTTGAAATTCCCATATTTTGAATATTTTGGCTTTCAGAGAAAAGTTGGGTGGAAGACAAAGCACATGTCAGATGCAAACAATGCCGTTAGAAGAGAAAAACCTGGCTGGGCATCTCAAAATCAAACACTGCATTATCATTCGTGTTAATTTTACTGCTAATATGTCAAATGATGTTCACCACCAGCTTCGACCATAAAGTGTTGCCTAACAGTGTTGTCGAAAATGGCGGTTTTCAAGAACTACTGCTTGCTCTGGAGCCGAAATATACAATCCTCAAGACAGAACTTCAGTGAAACTTGCATACCGAGTCTGTACAATCAGGTTTAAGATAAGATTGAACATGAGTTACTGAATGCAGAACAAGTCGCTTTAACTGCAGATGGATGTATGTCATGTACAACAAAAGTCTATGCAACTGGGACCTGTCTGCATATTGACACTGACGAATAAATGCCGTATTTTCTGGACTATAATTCGCTCCAGAGTATAAGTCGCATCAGTCAATAAATGCGTCATGAAGAGGAAAAAAACATATATAAGTCACACCTGACTATAAGTCGTACCTGACTATAAGTCGCATTTACCGGTATTCAGAAATGATTTCACAAAATCCAAGAACAGACATTTATTCTGGAAAGGCAAGTCATTCCACAACACAATAGCACACATAGCAACAGGCTTCAAAGAGGTCCGGTATGTTAATGTAACATAATAATAATTATTCAGCTACACAATAGCATAAAACAGGGCTGAATAGGCTTAATTAGCATAACACGCCAACAAGTCCAACTAGCAAGTTAATGTTACCGGTAAACCAAGCTCTCATTCCACATCAGTGAATCCATTAAATTCTTCATCCTCGGTGTCGCTTCTGAACAACTCTGCCAACTCCGGAGGAAGATGAAGCGCCGTCTCCTCTTCTGCGAGGCTGTCGTCAGACTCGGCATCAGTACCAGTTATTCCAGCCTTTCTGAAGCCAGACAGGATGGTTTCGGTTGTTACTGAAGTCCAGGTTTTGTTGATCCATCCAACGACTTGCTGGAAAGTTGCATGGCGCATCCTCCCAGTTGCTGGCCTCCTACAGGTGACGTAAGACTGCTTTAAAGCTCCGGTTCACTGAGATGTCCAGTGGCTGGAGTACTTTGGTTAAGCCTCCAGGGATGAAGGCAGGTATGGAGTTGCAAGCTTTTATTTTCTCTTTTAACTGTGACGTTATGTGCGCTCGCATCCTGTCCATAACCAGCAGGGCTGTGCATGTCTTAAAGAAGCCATCAGGACGCTTAGTGTAACACTTTGTAAGCCACAAGTTCATCATCTGTTGATCCATCCACCCTTTCTCATTCACGGCCACGACAACTGTGGGAGGGAATTCGTCTTTAGGCATGGTTTTTCATTTGAAAATGACATCAGTGTCAATTTGGATCCATCGCCACAACATGCCAGCACCACTGTGAAGTGTGATTTCTCATGACCAGTTGTCACTATATTCACACTTTTCTGCCCTTTCTCTGAAACACTTCGGCCCATGGGGATGTCAAACGTGAGGGGGACCTCATCCATGTTGATGATGTGATCCGGTGACACGTTGTGTTCAGTTACCTGATTTTCTACAAACTCACTGAAGCTGTTGACCTTTGCTTGGAAGTCTGCTGGCAGTTTCTGACAAACCTTTTTCCATGCTCTGATAGAGAGGCGGTTCCGTTGCATGAAGCCGTAACACCAAGAGTCTGCAAAGCCATATGAATTCATCTCCTTTGCAACCACCAGGGCGTGGAGACGTAACTGCACCCTTGACAAGCCTCTCGCGGCAGCACGTTGTTCAAGCACCCACCTGTGGACACGTTCCTCAAGCTCTGGCCATCTTGCCTTCAGCCCGCGATTAGCTTTCTTTGTTTTCTTCATAGTTGTAAGAATAACCTCTGCTTTTCGCCAGTCACTCACAAGTTTCTCACTCACTCCAAACTTTCTTTCTGCTGCTCGATTACATCTTTCGGCGGCATATTTTACTACCTGCAGTTTGCAATCTGCAGAATAAGATTTTCTTTTTGGCGGCATTTTGTTTGTGTTCAGTATTTCTCAGTTGTTTTTAATTTAATGTTTCAGTTTTTATTTTTTTTCAGTGGTACAGAACAGCATAGTTGTCACAAGCCTAGTGTGCCCTCTCGCGGCTGTAGTTGGTATTGTAACACCCCTTGTGGACTGTGGCGCAATGACTCTTGGGTATTTTGTTGTTGTTGGTGTAATTATGGTTCGTGAATTTGTTTGTGAATAAGATGATGTGTAAGACGGTTGCGGGTTAATTCACATCCTTTGTACTGTGGTTAAATTGTGTCGAGTTAACAAAGATGATAAAAAAAATGTTGGCACCGTGAGTGAAGGGGTGTTTGCCGGGAGAGACTTCCCATCTGTTAAGCTAGCAGCAGTGATACAATACATGGCGAATCTCTGACTTGAGCTTGCCAATTTACTCTTCGTACATCCTCAATGACGAACCGCTACAATATTTTAGTATACAAGTCGCACCTGACTATAAGTCGCAGGACCAGCCAAACTATGAAAAATAGTGTGACTTATAGTCCGGAAAATACGGTAATTGTGTTCTTCAGATACATGTTTTAAACGACGCACACAGGAGCAAATATTGGCGCAGTTTCGAAAGAAGGATGCAAGGAGAGGAACATATGCGACAAAAAGCCTCAAGGCAAAACTATCACCAAATTAAGTGCTTCGTACATAAACTTGGCTACACAGAAAGGCATGAAATGTGCAGGTGCAGTATGTCTATTGGGAAAAGTGAGATGGATGGTGTCATTTTTCCACTGCAGCATTTTCCCCTCTGAATTTTGAAAGAGAAGCTGAAGTTTCTTGGAATTCCACAACACAAACTAAAACAGGATGTGGGCAGATGCAGGAAGAGTTCAATTGACATGTTCCAGCTGTTTTTTTAAGCAGACAATGGCAAAGAAGTTTAAACAGCGATATGTGTGCGTGTAGCAAGTCCTGCATAAAACATCTGCCTTAAAGCAAAGGTTTAAGAAGCTGCCATTCATAAGTCAGGAGGAGACAAAACGCCTCTTTCCAGTCTCATGCATGAGGCTGCAGAACTGTGGGACCAGAAAGTAAAATCATATTTTGTCTATTCGTAATAATCTTTTAGAAATGCAAACACCAAACATGAATTATATATTCACTACTTTTATCATTGTTGAAGTGCTTTCCATTTGCTTTTTTTTGTTTGTATCATCTACAGAATGCCACAGTGGCACAGGATGAGAAAACACCTCTTCATTCATCTGGTGACCAAACTTATGTGTCCCAGGCTGAAGCCACTAGACTGGGTGTGTACAGTAGAGGTGGGTAAAAATATCGATTCATCAATGCATTGCAATATATTTTTTCCCAATTCAATACAGATTCTGAAAATCCTCTGAATTAGGGATGCACATGGTTAACCGTTTAACCGCTAACCGATAACAGGAACTTTGACCGATTAATACTATCGGTTAAATTTTTTTTTAGTTACTTGTCAATCAACTCATGGGAGCGTGTCGACGCGTGCCACATGTGCAACACGTGCCTTTACGTGCTTTCCGCCACAGCCCACTTCACAGCAAAAATGAAACGATCAAAAAGGAGTTCTGTGTGGGACAATTTCGACTGAAAAGGAGATGAGGTTATTTGCAAACTATGCGGTACAGCACTGAAATATTGAAGCAGTACCAGTACAATGCAGTACCACTTGCGAAGCAAACATCCAGGATCAGATGATGGAGGACCATCACAGCAAACTTTGCCCTCCATGATGGCAGGGAGAAGATGCGACGCCCGGCGGTCTGAGGAGATCACACACGGTACTTTCGAATGGGTCACAGACACTCAATAGAGCATTTAAATCTTATCGGTTAAGTCCTAATCGTCCTGTCGGGACTTATTTTCCCCATAATGACCGCTGTTCTATATATTATCCCGCTTATTACACGGCTACTTGCCAACACGAAAAAAAAACGTCACACAGTATGTCTTTTTACAATTAATTTGTTACCGTTCAGGCGTTCACAGTGTTTTTCAGCAGAGAAATAGTTTGCCAAACCGATGCCGTTTCGCTTCTCCCTCTTCACTACTTCATCTTTTCTTGACCTTTGATGACAACTCAGCCTTTTACCAAGACCCGAAATCACCATATTTACCAAAAATATTAAAGTTAATGTGAAACTCATCCATACTAGTGGCATAGGAGTAGTTTTTTCCCATATGAAGTAGATTACAGATCAGCTGACGTTGCTTAGCAACCAAAGACGCTGCGGTGATAAGTGACCGGGACTACTTGCGGAGCAAAGATTTTAGAGCGCGGAGTGATGCGAAATATGCGAATCAGAGGCAAAAAGGCCACTCCATTCAAGTGAATGGAGCTTTCTGCAGCATTAAGAAGAGCCGTGTAATAACGGTTATTAATCGGTTAATGAGCGTCGGTTATCGGTCATAAAAAAAATTTAAAATGTGCATCCCTACTCTGAATCGATTCAGGCAAGCAGCGGCCCCCGACCACCCGCTGTCCCTTGCTGGAAGCCTCTCGGTCCCCGCCTCCAGCAGCTGGAACCGCCTCGCCCGCGACCTCGCTCGAGGTTCGGAGGGTGATGCGCCGCGGAAACACCGTTGGAGCTGCGGAGGCGGGTAGCCAATGTCTAATGCACCGCTCTTTTGGAGATTGTAAACTCCCAGCACAGCCGGTCTCACCCTGGCTGCTGCACCGTGCGCCCGTGGGTAGCACTCTCCTCTGGGGAGAGAGGGGGATTCAGTGTCAACGGTTTACCCCCTCGTGTATAGCCAGAGGGCGGAGGGATCGCGGTTATGTCTATGTTTATGTCAGACAAAAATGTACCATGCCCAAAAGTCCTGCTTTAAATGTATAAAAAAGAGAAATTTAAGTTTGTTTTATAGGATGTGAAAATTGTGATGAAGCATAGATCTTTGTGGTTTATGTTTAATAACATAAACCAATAATTATATAATAATAACTAATAATTGAAAAGGTCAACAAGGGCTCTTTAAGTTAACTAAAGCATTTGCATTTATGAAATGTAGCACTTTATAGTGAACAGAAGATCCACTGATTCTAAATGCTATATCATAGGCAAGTGGACAGTTTCTTGAAGACTATTTACCTCTCATCCAAGAGGCCTTTTGTCAGTCGTGGCAGACTT
>OZ023164.1:110000-257500 GCA_963678695.2 Diplodus puntazzo
TTCACGAATTACAGAACGAAACATGTACTCAGGTCCCAGCACAATAAAAGCAAACAAAGAACGATAACAATGAGAATCTCTCTAAAACACAGACAGAAGCCATACTCATAATATTGACAAAAAGAGGTGAGATCAGTGCAGGTTAACTGTCCACAAAATAGCAGCAGTGCAGCATAACAAAGTGCTATTCAGGTCATCAGATGAAAATTCCTGTATTTTTTCACATCGCAATATATATTGCAGGGTTAAAAAAAATCGCAATGTAAGTTTTTTCCAATATCGTGCAGCCCTACGCTGAAGTTGTCGTTGCAAGGTGTGGCTGTGGTGGCACAGCAAATATCAGTGATTAAAACCATACCGCCATAAAACAGCAAGTTGTTGCACCTCAATCAAAAATGTCCTAAACTTTGCACGTTTGGTTAGAGTTCCGCCCTAAAGACATTTACATGCCAATATTCACTTCCAGTCATAGTAGATAACGGATAGCAGGATATGACATATTACTATACTCTTGTAAATATGGTAAGAAACTCCTTGAGGCCGTGCCAGTTGTGTGTGGTGAAGACCCTAGCCCCATTCACACTGGCTTTTGGGTGCGGCTTTAGTACGCCAATTCCCCGACTCCATCTAAGTGTGAATCTCTCAGAGGTGGCGAGGGGTGAAATTTAGCTCCGGCCTTAATCTGTCTCTGGAGGTAGTATCAGGGCCGTATTGTCGGAGAACCAAACCAGTGTGAACGGATAAGCCAGCTTCGCGTATTGAGGGCGTGCCAATCAGACGGTCAGTAAACTACACAGGTTCTTCACTCAAAGAGAAATGTCCCACAAAGCAACGTAACATGACCAAACAAAAGTAACGTAATAAATGTAACTGTCTTTGGCAACTTATATGAGGAAAAAAATACCGCAGATATACGTGGAGAAGCGTTCGTCCTCCTGTCTGTCCTCCCGCCTGTCCTACTGGCTCTTCATCGCATTTCTGCCCGAAAAACAGCATCTGTCACCGACAAAAAACTTTAACTCAACAAGTGTTTGTAATGAAAATAAACCACCACGATGGTCAGCCCTCCAGACCAAGACGCCAGTGAATTTTCCGTCAGAAAACGGCCTCCGTCCCCGCGAGTGAGAGAGTAAGATTGATGGGGGGACACTGGGAAACACCTTGAACGTCATCATCATGACGTCACGCCTCTTTAGGAGCCGCAGCGCCGGGTTTCTGTATGAATTCACGGTGGTTCGTCTTTAAGGCAGAGATGCTTCGCTCTATGTAAATCACGATCAGCGGAGAATTGGCAAACCGAGGCTGCAGCTTTTATGCGTCTTCTCCTGTGTGAATGGGGCTACGGACTTCTCATAGGTTACAACATGAACTTACAACTTGACAGTACATTGTCCAATGTTGCCCAAATTTAACATCCCATTCATAACACATTTACATGCCAAATAGAAGCTATAGTCATTGTGCCACCTACTGGCAACAGGAGAAAGCCTTTTGTGACAATCCCTATTTAATTTACATGACATTTTCATGGTATCGTCTACTTTGGATATACTTGACACTGACATGGAATGACTTGTCTAGTACTATATATTGGACATAGGAAGTGGCAATGACATCTTTCACATGGTGCCCAAAACACATGACATTTTGACAATGTGTCTAATCATTAGTCCAGCTGGGCCTTACACCCTTGTGCACACAGGTCTGCAAGGAGCCATTAATCACCAGCTCTTTTCACACAGAGTCGCCGTATTATCATTATCGTTATCATTAGCATTGACTTTCCACAGAGAAACAAACACAACATGGCAGCAAGCCAAGAGTTCGTTCCTAAAAAGGCACTGTCTCGTCAGTAGTTTGGTTTTGTAGCGTCAGACCTTGAACAAACCACTGCCCCCTGCAAAGATTGTTTGAAGGCTGTTCTAACTAAAGACAGCGGACCGACCCATTTATTTCAGCAACTCAAACAGACGCATGCGCTTGTTCACTATGAGATGTACAAGACCATGGCAAGACACAAAAACCCGCTATAAAGCAGCCAAGGGTCCCGGTGGACAGCTTTTACAGATACAGTCACATTGCATATCGTTAAAGATATGGTGCCCGTATATACAGCGGAAAAGTCGGAGGTTCATCCACATGCTGAAAACTTTCAACCCCAGGTTTGTGCTACATAGCCACAACGGGACATGTCTCTAGCCCAGGGAGGAGGCAGGCTCATCTTCCTGGACGAAAATGTGTAAAAAAAAGACAGCAAGCACACACCTCATGTCCTGTACATCTACCAACATGTCGTGTTTATTATGCAATGCATGCAGATGTTTAATTTAGTTTACATATCTTCAGGGATACAAAAAATTGTTTGTGAATAAAAGGTAACTGTTGCAAAAAAAAGTATTTAATGAAAGTTATGTTCAAACTTTATCAATCCAAATATGGAAACTGATCTGTTTTTAAAAAAACATGCAATCTCACATGTAAAATGTATGTTTATGAAAGTATTTTATCAAAAAGGGACACTGTTTTTTTCAACTGAGTTTGAAGGTGCACTGTTTAAAGGGACATAGGGCAGGATCTAGAAATAAGACTCAATAGCGACACGACGGCCGTTAGGGTAACTGCAGCCATCAGCCAAGCCGGCGCGGGAGCGCGCATGAACTCTTCACAGCAGTGCAGCTGATGCTGTGACACGTTATTTATTTACTCGCTGTTCACGTCGCTGTTTACTGCAAGACCTCCACACATGCCTCCCCGGAACTTCGTTGGTAGCCTTCAATTGCGAACAGCATCATCTCAAGCGATGAAGTAAGTAAACCCAGTGTTTATTTTAGTGCAACTTTAGTATATTTCTTTGACAACATTTGCGTATTAATTCAGCAAAATGATAGTTGTAGTGTAAATACGTTTACTTTACACTGGCCAAATGGTTACTAAAGTTCAAATTTCACCAGCCACAGTGAATATCGAGCTAGTGATAGCCATTGTTTTGTGAATCTAATGCTACTGCCACCAACGGTATGGTGTTTGACGACCATTTGGCTTGTGGCTGCAGCTAATTTCTGACTGTGGTACTTACCAACATAGCTAATATTTATAACATTGGATAAAGCTTGTTAACACGCTCACACAAGTGTGCAGTCATTATCATGTAACAGCAATAGTATGATTCAATGTCTCAAACCAAGTGTGATGTGCCAGTGCCACTGAGATGTGTGAAACCATTCCCATTATAAGACAATATGAATAGCACTGCGCCATAACAGAGTAAATACAAAAAAAACAAATCATAGCTGGTATTATACTAAGTTGAATCAGAATAAAAATAACATCAAGTAAAATCATAACATCCCTTTGAGGAATAATAAAGTTATTCTTATTCTCACTGTTTTGTTTCAGGATTTGGAATTGACTGTGGAAGGAGTGGCACACATGGGGGAATCTTCAGAGGAGGAGAATGTGTCGGCAGGCTCCGGACCAGTGTCTGAGCAGGAGCGTCCACCTGGAGATGTACTGCCTGGAGCTGCTGTGTTCTTCGCATCGAGCCAAAACTCCCTAACCCCTTTGCGAACTACACAGGTTACAAAGAAGCTCCATTTAGGATGCCAGACTAAACTTTTCAACTGTTTTGTGTATCTGTGATGATCACAATACCTCAAAAAATAAACATTTTTAGCCAAACATGGCAGTCAGAACATGAATGTTCTGTGTCTGACTCTGTGTGTGTGTCTGTCTGTCTGTGTCTGTCTCTGTGTGTCTGTCTGGGTGTGATAGAGAGAGAGAGAGAGAGAGAAAAAAAAATTCTGTAATCCTGTATGCTTTGGCAATATTGTGAACCACAGTCATGCCAATAAAGCTTGTTGAAAATTGAAATTGACAGAGACAGACAGGCAGACAGAGAGAGAGACGGAGACAGACAAGCAGACAGAGAGATACAGAGACAGAGACAGACAGGCAGAGAGAGAGACAGAGACAGACAGGCAGACAGAGAGACAGACAGAGATAGAGACAGACAGGCAGACAGATAGAGAGACAGAGAGAGAGACAGACAGGGAGAGAGTCTCTCTCTCTCTCGGCCCAGCTGATCTCGGTTGCCACGGTGATCGTTGCCGACCAGCCCTGGTAACAGCCTGGAACAGCTTATTTCATAGCAATTTCAGCCTCACATCTAGGTCGTCAAACTAGTGCTATTTATCCAAAACCAAACATGATATCGGCAAAATGTCTTCATCATCACGCGGGAAAGGCCTTAAAGAACATACTCATGTAGTTTTGTGGTCCTAGTTTCAGAAATGTGGAAATAAGAGCAAGTTAGAAAAGGGTGCAGTTTCGAAAATCCTCTTCTCGATTTACATTGGAGTGAATGGGACTGTTGAGAGCTACTCTTGTCGGTTGGAGGCAGATAATTCAAAAACGTAAATCCTACCGATAAAGTAGACACATTGAGAGAAAGAAGACAAGTGTGGCTACAACTTTGGTAAATATCACTGCTTTTGAGTGACATTTGTGGCCGGGATCGTCACAGAAAGAAAAAATTTCGGAGAAAATATTTGAGTCTCTCTCACTGTCAGTTGGCTCCCCCACTCTGCTGCAAGAACATTCCGCCATACACACTCATTGAAAACCCTAATTTTTTCCAAAATCACTCACCATCATCAAGGGGTCAGAGTTCAAAAACTATACACCTTAGCAAAAAACTTTAAATACAACTCAAATAGACAAGACTTGTGCCTACATTTTAAAGTTTGAATGGTGTTTCTAGGTGAATGTATGCCAGAACAGGAGATGTTTGAAAAACGTCGCAGATTTGCGACTTTTTTGACCTGGTCCCATTCATTCCTTATGAGAAATTTTTCGCAGTTTTCCGCGACTTACGTTGCGAAAAATGTATATTCTGGAGATCTGAATGATAGCATACCAAGTCAGATCGAGACGCACGTTTTGATATATTTTTTGTTTGTGTGCGACAAACGGTGTGGGACAAGTTAAGTGCCAAAAACGGAAGGAGGGAGAATAACAACTAGAAAAATGTGTATTTCCTACGAAAATACAGTGTGAATGCTGAAGTCTGAATCTACTTCCAAAAAGCTGAAAAAGTCAAAAAGCTGAAAAGTTGAAAAGGTCAAGGCCGAAAGAGCTTAAAATGTTGAACATGTTGATAGCTGAACAGTTTCTGTAGCTGAATATGAAGCTGAATGTAAAAAGAAGCTGAAAAGGCAGAAAGATGAATATCTGAAAAGGCTAAAAAGCTGTAGAGTAAGGGGGCTGAAAGAGCTTAAAAAGGTGAAAAAAGACTGAAAAGACCGAAAATTTGCCGAGTAAGAGGGCAGAAAGAGCTTGAAGAGGTGAAAAAAGGTTGAAAAGGAGAAAAAGTTATAGGCAGAAAGAGCTTAAAATGGCTGCACACATGGTGGAGCAGGAGCCGAGTCAAAGATGAACATATCCATATCACAATGAATGGCAAAATGCCTGCCAAACCGCTGCGATTTTTGAAAAAAACTGTAGGGGTTATCACCAACATATTTATATATTATAAAGTTGTAATGGTGTCTGTAGCTCAAAAGAAAAATGAATATTTTAAAAAGCTGAAAAGGCAGAAAAGCCAAAGGGGGCTGAAAGAGTTGAAAAGGTTGAACATTTTAATTGCTGAACATGAAGCTGAATGTTTGAAGGAGTTGAAAATGCTAAAAGATGAATATTTTAAAAAGCTGAAAGGGCAGAAAAGCTGACGGGGGCTGAAAGAGTTTAAAAAGTTGACCATTTTAATTGTTTAACGTGAGGTTAAAAGTTTGAAGGAGTTGAAAAGGCAGAAAGATGAATATGTGAAAAGGCTCAAAAGGCAGTGGAGTAAGAGGGCTGAAAGAGCTTACGAGTGAAAAAAGGCTGAAAGGTGAAAAGTTAAAGGCAGAAAGAGCTTAAAGGCAGAAACACACCGGCCCACCTGTTGGACATCTGAAGCGTTTGGAGAGACTCGGGCGAGTTCGGGAACATTTCTGTTCGGTGTGTTCAGCTGTGTCGGAAGCTTTCGGAGCCGTTTGGACGTTGTCTGCTCCGATTGAGCATGCAAAGTCTGAGGAGGAGGGCTGTCGGACGTCTGAGCCATTGGATTCTCTGATTGGTTGTGTGCCAGCTGAATGGCCGTTCTGTTTGGCGGTGTGCTAGCGAATCAGCGCGCCGCTTGGGAGGGCGGAATACTGTGTGCGCTTTGTTTTTCTATGGACTCTGTTCCGTCATTCCCCATTTTCATGTTTTGCAGGCAGTTCTGGCACGAGGCTGGCTGTTACTATGTCCGTTCAGGACAAATTAATCTGTGCTCATTTGGTAATGCCTCGCTGCATGTTGAGTATGCAGCAGTTTTTATCTGTAAGCCAATAGTGAAAATGACAGAGAAATAAGCAGATTTGGCACGCTCACTCAGAAAGTCTGGCTGAGGACGGCTGTGGGCCGATGCTTATGCAAGTAGCCTCCTGTGGTAACGTCACCACAGGAAGAGAGTCAAAATCTCGTGCTTTAAGAATGCGCACTATTGTGCGCTATTCCTGTTCAGAAAAAGAGCCAAAGCGAAAAAAACAAGCCACTTTCAAACTCCAGCTTTTCAGGCAAGTTTCAACACCATTATGCATGATTTAACGAGAGAGAAATTGCGATTTCCGGGTCATGAGGAAAGTTAAAGGCAGAAAGAGCTTAAAAAGGTGAAAAAAGACTGAAAAGCTGGAAAGTGTAAGGCAGAAAGAGCTTAAAAAGGTGAAAAACGACTGAAAAAGGCCGAAAAGTTGCAGAGTAAGGGGGCAGAAAGAGCTTAAAAAGGTGAAAAAGGACTGAAAAGGTGGTAAGTTAAAGGCAGAAAGAGCTTAAAAAGGTGAAAAACGACTGAAAAAGGCCAAAAAGTTGCACAGTATGGGGGCAGAAAGAGATTAAAAAGGTGAAAAAAGACTGAAAGGTGGAAAGTTAAATGCAGAAAGAGCTTAAAGAGGTGAAAAAAGGCTTAAAGGTGAAAAGTTAAAGGCAGAAAGAGCTTAAAATGGCTGCAGACATGCTGCAGCAGGACCAGAGACAGAGACGAAAATGTCCCCCATAAGGAATGAATGGGAAAACGCCTCCCAAACTCCTGCGATTTCAGAAAAAACTGTGATGGTTATCCTCAAACTATTTGTATGGTGAGTTACAGGAGGAGTTGCTGAACGTGGTCATGTCGTTTTTATTTCTGGAGAGTGCAAAATGAGGGCGGGAGAGCGAGAGACGAATCAGGTACCGTCTGCTATTTTCCAGAAAATTCGGCTCAAAATTAACATTGCGGCTTATGGGACAGCAGTGAGAGTTGCTGTCGCTCTCGGGCTTCTAGATCCAAAACCCGTAAGTCCCACATCTGAAATGAGACCATCAACTGAAAGCCCACAAGATTTCCTACATTTCTATGTATATATTGTCTTTGTCAAGTAAAAGGTGAGGGATCAAAATCAAGCTGAAGACAGTTTTGTCCACTTTTTCGGAGCAGCTCTGCCCTCTGGGGTGCGGCTCACTCTAGCCGACGCAATACACACCCATTATAAACGCAGAAGACGGGCTAAAAATCACTCAAACTAAAACTGCGATTATTTCAAAACCTTACAAGATTTTTTAAAACTGAATACAGGTCCAATAGTTCAAGATCTGCTGAGTGCTTTAAAGTTTGAATGGTGTCTCTCGCTCAATGCATGAGGAGCAAAAGACGATTTGAAGCTTTTCCCATTTGCGTCAATGTTAATTTTTTTTGGAAAAAGCTGAATTTCTGAAAAAGTTGAAATGTTGAAAAGCTGGAAAGCTCAAGGCTGAAAGAGCTGAAAAAGCTGAACATTTTAATATTTGAATGGTTTGAATAGCTGAAGGTATGCCGAAGTTATAGCAGAAAGAAATTTGAAAAAATCCCCATAAGGATGAATGGGAAAAACTTTGCAGGAAAAGCTTAATATTTCCAAAAGTATGAACGATAGAAATGACAAAAATACACGTCACAATGTCCTTAAAAAGTTGCACATTTTGATAGTTGAATGGTTTCTATGGCACAAAGTTTGAGGGAGAAGAAGAGGTTGAAAGTCGAGGAGTTTTGAAGATTTTCCCATTTGCGGCAATGTTAAATTTTTTTTAGAAAAAGCTGAATTGCTGAAAAAGCTGAAGAGTTGAAAAGCTGAAAAGTAGAAGGCTGAAAGAGCTGAAAAAGCTGAACATTTTAATAGTTGGACGGTTTCAATAGCTGAAGGTATGCTGAAGTTATAGCAGAATGAAATTTGAAAAATGGTTTCAATAGTTGCAAAGGGACAAAAAGTGTACGGAATAATAATAATAATAATAATAATAAACTCCAGAAGAACAATAGTGTGAATGCTTAGAGCATTCACACTAAATATTAAGAAGAGGCACGGTGAATATCAATAGTGGGCTGGCGAGCACAGCCCACTAACTAGACAATTCCCCGCCGGGGAATCGCGAGAGTGGGCTGTGCGCTTTGCCCCGTGACAAACAAAAACTACGAAAGCTAAAGCAAAAGTTGAATCCCACGTTGATAATTTGGACTTTTATCTACATTTTAAAGTTTGAATGGTGTATCCCAGTCAAAGTATGCCAGAGATGTCGATGTTTGAAATCTTCCTTTCGATCTTTTCACCTGGTCTCATTCACTTTGTGTGTGTGTGTTTGTGTGTCTCTCTCTCTCTGTGTCTGTGTGTCTGCAATTTTTTGACCTCGTCCCATTCATTCCTTATGGGAAAGTTTACACAGGTTATCGCGACTCATGGAAAGAGAACATTTCTGAGGAAATTTTTGAGTCTCTGCCACTCTGTCAGTTGGCCCCCTCCACTCTGCTGCACGAACATTCCGCCATACACAATCATTGAAAACCCTGAATTTTTCCAAAATCACTTACCGTCATTCAAGGGTCACAGTTCAAAAACTACACATCGTGGGAAAAAAGTTCAAATACAACTTAAATACACAGGACTTCTGCCTACATTTTAAAGTTTGAATGGTGTTTCTAGGTGAATGGATGCCAGAGCAGGAGATGTTTGAAAAACGTTGCAGATTTGTGACTTTTTTGACCTCGTCCCATTCATTCCTTATGGGAATGAATGGGACTTACGTCGCGAAAACCTTCATAAACTTTCCCATGAGGAATGAATGGGACGAGGTCAAAAAAGTCGCAGACACACACATACACACACACACAGACGGACACACACATATCATTAATCAGTTTTCTAGAACGTTCATGCGTAAACTTTCCCATAAGGAATGAATGGGACGAGGTCAAAAAAGTTGCAGGCACACAAACACACACACAGATACACACACAGATTATGAATCAGTTCTCTAGAACGTTCATGTTTTCGCGACACAAGTCGCGAAAACCTGCGTAAACTTTCCCATCAGGAATGAATGGGACTAGGTCAAAAAATCGCAGACACACAGACACAGAGAGACAGAGAGACACACACACACACTCACATGCACACAAACACAAAGTGAATAAGACCAGGTGAAAAGATCGAAAGAAAGATTTCAAACATCGACATCTCTGGCATACTTTTATCTACATTTTAAAGTTTGAATGGTGTGTCTAGGTCAAAGTCCAAATTATCAACGTGGGATTCAACTTTTGGTTTAGCTTTCGTAGTTTTTGTACGTCACGGGGCAAAGCGCACAGCCCACTCTCGCAATTCCCCGGCGGGGAATTGTCTTGTAATAATATTGTTAAAGTGAGCCACTTATCATTTAACAGAAAAATACATCATACAAACAGCATCTTTAGCAGTCTTGTCAGTCTGATGGCGAGTTATCACCTTTCTGTCATCATTAACATACTGTTAATAATCAAAGAAGCTCTGAGGCTTCACTTCTATATGTTATAATACTAATAACTAATACTAATATTCAGCATTGAGCTACAATCAGGCTACATCCATGATTTTATACAGTCAAACTAACCAAAAACTTCTTGTTGATCAACATTATAAAGTTTCAGTAACCATGGTAACTCACGGTGCCAGAGGGGAGGGAGAGACGCTGAATGAAGCCGTTTACACAGATACACTGCAAAGTCCAGACTATAGTTGTTATTTCACACATGTAGCACACAACAGGAGATTCTCCGTGTCAGATGAGTTCTCACGTGTTGACTAAGTTCAACAACTAATTGATAACGTAGCTCCGATTCATTCAATTGCCATTCTAAAAATAGACCTCCAGTCACGTAGCGACCGTGTTTACTTTCGGTTTTAATGAAACGAAACTTAAGTAATCCAGCTTGAATCCCGAATCTCACGAATCTTCATGCGTACTTGGGGCGCTACAACTACTGTACTGCCACCTGCTGGGCCGGAGGGGGAACACGGGAGATTTAAGGGAAAATATGTAAACGGGAAGACGGCGGGACAGATTATTAAAATAACGGAATTTCCCGGGGAAAACGGGAGGGTTGACAGGTATGCGTTACTGTTGTTCGGTCATGTAACGTTGCTTTGTGGGACATTTCTCTTTATTTTGTAAAGAGATCTGATACTACCTCCAGAGGCGCAGCAAAATTTCACCTCACTGCATCTGACAATTTCACAGAGGACGCGGAGAATTGGTGCAGGATCCCCGCACTCATAGGGCAGTGTGAATGGGGCCACTGTTTGCAGTTTTCACATAATTAAAACTGCAAACTGCGCTGCCATTGGAACCAGTTGTAATTGTTGTGCCGGTCAAAGCCGACCACAAGTGCTGACCTCCATAACGAAGCCTACCGGGCCTATTTGATACTTAAGAGTTGTTTTTTTGTCGTATTCATAAGAGAAACCTTACGAACAAAATAAGCTGTCTCCTGGAGAAGCCTGACCTCCCTGTAATGCATTTAGTTTAAACTTGATGTATCAAGCACTTCTTTGTATAAAAGATTATCGACAAGACCCTTTGAATCCACAAAGGTTTCATAGGTTAGTTCAGTATATTATTATTCAGTCATATTATTTGTGGTCAGATGATGTGCATTAACATGACTTGGGTCAGAGACGAGGGTGTCAGCTCATCTGCAAAGACATCATCCCAGTGAGACAACTGGCAGCGCAAGGGGGAAATGGAGAGAGTCGACAGGACAACTTCTACTCCCCGCAGTGTTTAAACAGCATTACAGTGACGAGTCTGACAAGGCAAAATGCATAACGAAAAGAGTGGTGTTTCATAGCCAAAGATATGCAGCCTTTTGCCTTGGTGGCGGGTGCGTAATTTTGTTGTATGATTAAAACACTCGAGCCACGATATAAAATAAAATCCCCTCCCGCAAACACTAAAGCAACACGGTAATTCCCACACTTTATGAAGAGACCCGACGACGAATTGTTAAGGGGCGTTCAGACCAAACGCGATAGACGCGAATGGAGCGGCAACTCTACATTGAAAATCAATGCAAATGGCACGATGACACGCGATTCAGACGCCGGCGGCGCGAATGGAGCGTCGGACGCGGCGTGAATGAAGCGTCTGGAGCATCTGGAGCGTCTGAAGCGTCTGGCGCAGCGCGAATGAAGCGTCTGAAGCATCTGGAGCGACGCGAATAAAGTTGAAAATATCCAACTTTTCAGGCGGCATCGCGCCGCGACATCCAATCAGCGACGAGTTCAAGCCGACGACGTCACTTCCCTGTACGGTTGTTTACACTCAGACCAACATGGAGGACAAGCTAATTGTAACCGCAGCTCACCTCAGACAGATGGACAGGCGCTCCGCAGCTGAGATGGAGCGCCTGTAGTTGGTGTCCAGGCGGGAGATCCTGGCACCGGCCCAAGCTAACAGGTCCTCGAACTGGACTCCAGTCAGCCTGAGGTACCGCTGGAACCGGTCGTCATCCAGACGGAGCTCCTGGAGGAGACAGTGAAATTCCCCCAGCTCCGTGCGTCTCTGGAGGACTTCATGAACCCAGACACGACGGTGGGTGGTTTTCCGGCGTTTCTGGGACTTGTACAGCAGGTACAGTGCAGCAACGGTGGTGATATCAGCCACGATCGACGTGGAAAGAGAGCGGGTTGAGAAAGACCTGTTCAAAAATGAGCGGGCAAGCTCGTCGTCTTTTTTTCTCAAGCGCGAATGACACGAATGAAGCGAATGAAGCGAATGACGCGAATGAAGCAAATGAAGCGAATGAAGCGAATAGTCCAAAATGATCAAGCGGCGCAAATGAAGCGTCTGAAGCGATTGTATTCGCCTCTATCGTGTTCGGTCTGAACGCCCCATTAGAGTTGTCTGAGATAGACATGTAGCGCTTACTAGTGATGGATGGACCTCCAGGGCTACTGAAAGTTTCCTGACTGTGGCTGCCCATTACATTACATTAGTGACAGTGAATAACTATATGTTCTTAGCATTTGTTAAGGATAACTTTCTTTGCCAAATAAATGAAAAGCATGTTGAAACTAGCACTGTCTCCTCTATTGCAGTGCCAGAATCTAACCTACTTTTAATTTAAGACTGTCACAATGATGTATCAAATGTCATACTGCCTCATTCTTTCAGTTTTAATCTGGCTATACAAAGACATAATTGATTTTTCTAACAACCAGCGTATATCGAACCAAACCGAAAACCATGACCACAAAACCGTGATATGAACCGAACCGTGGATTTTGTGAACCGTTCCACCCCTACCTCGGAGGCTATCTAAATCTGAGACGTCGATGTGCCGGCTTCTGCGTGAGATGGGCGGAGGTGTCGATGATGTGCACTGTTGTGTGTCCCACAGCCAGAGAGTTTTAAAACCAACCAACCAGCTGATCACAGCAGTCAGTCTATCACTTCATCTGCGGACATCAAGATGAGCAACTGCAAAGCCGCTGAGATCCGGGGGATGCTAGCATCTCCGGCTAGAGTCCTACAGAGTCTCTCTTAAGGCACTCTAGTAGCAGCAAGCTACGAACGGTCGCTACTTTCAAATTAAAAGCCCCCCGCTAAGAACCCGGTTCTAAACTCTAATGGGGTGCAATGTAAAGTTCTTATTTTGAAGACAAATTCGTTGTCTTTCTGACAGAGAATGCAATGTACTTTACGTTCAGCCTCCAGTCAGTCCCCTCACCTCAGCATCATCGACTCGTCTTGAAAATGAGTTGTAGAGATTTTAGAAAAGTTGTTTTTATCGAATTCAAGGCTCCCTTCAGGCACGCACGTGTTTGCAGTTCATTGATAATCTCTGGTATACCTCCATGTCCCGTCCTGTCCATACCCCCCATACCATCTCATCAGTTCTATACGATTCACGTAGGTCACCTATTTTGGTTTCAAAACTGCGAATTTCGCCTAAAGGTGACTGAGTTTCATGCCTGATTCATGCTTTTATTTGTGATTCACCAGCCCCAGCTGGTGAGTCAAAGTTAATGATACGTGTTGTTAAGAGGAAGTTCTATCTTTTCTTTCAGGCATTTAAATGAAAGGAAAATGCAGAGTGTCAAAGATTCATGTGTCAAAACAAAGACATCTACAGCAAAATAACAAGATGAAAACAAGCTCACTGGGAGTGAGAATCACCTTAAATGCACATAAGCCAGTCTGCCTTAGCAAAACTATGTAATCATGTAATGCAGGACTCATAATATGAGGTACATCAGATACAGATATTTAAAATTGTGTCAAGTCACGCAGAAAGCATAATAAAAAACACCCATAAAAGTTCAAAGTACAACCACAGTTTCCAGTCAAGGGAGTGTGCTGTCATAAAGACCAGAGAGTTTTGTTAAAGGGTAGTGAACACACCATACCAGCTCTTCTTGACTGTTACTGTACATTCAGACCAAATTTGGTTGGTGCAGTGGTGTGGGATTAGGGCTGCAGCTATCGATTCTTTTTATAATCGATTAATCTAGCACTTTATCGATCGATTAATCGAGTAATCGGATATTTTTTTTTTTTTGCGTTTTTAAACAACCCAAACAAATAATGCATAACGAAAATGATGTGGCTGTAAAATGATCAAGCATTTCTCAAAAAAAAACAGAGGTATTCATTCCAACTCCAACATTTGGCTCCAAAATAAACCCATTTATTAAGTGCCAGTGCCAATAATTAAACAACAATACAGATAAATCAACTTACTGTAAAATATGTATAACATGTAAAACTGTGAATACAAACTTAAATAGTAAAGGCCATTTGGCCTTGGTTTTGTTTTCTTCATACAACATTACAAGAAAAGGATTGCACCTGAACTGTCAGGAATCATTTCAAAGTGACACAGACACATTGGATTAGCCGGTGGAGGCGGTGTAATGCACTCAAACAGAGTTTATAATCACAAAACAGCCAATGTGACACGTAATTCATGATCATGTCTGTATAAAGTGATGTTTATTTTTGCTCTTCTTCGGCGGCTGTTTCAGTGAGTTTTGGGCGCAGAGTGATGAGACGTATACCGTTGAAATTTGTAGAGTCCCAGTTTTCATATGACATGCTGTATGTAGCATTAGCATGAAGTAGCGTAATCGCTAACGCCGAATTTTTTCGGACATGCGCCATTAGCGTGTTTTTTCTATGTGCTCCTTTAGTTGCTTGGTGTCGGAATTGAGTTTCGATTAGGTGAAAATGATTATCATGAGCGTTTACCCGAGCTTCTTCCCGTTAAGTTGGTGTGCTGCATTAATATGTTGCTACATGGTTAGCATGCTCTTATAGGGTGTATAATGCAACATGCGCAGCTCGGGTTGAAGAGGTTAAAAACATCAAAGCTAAACATCATATCTAGTCAAACCGCATCACGACATCACTACAAATACAGAGCTAAATTGTCCCAGCCAGCTAAATTCAAAATGTACGAAGCGCTGGTGTGTTTCCTGAACAATGGTTCGTGTGGAGCAATCAGATCCCTGCGCGTATTGTGCGCGTCATAGGAATTTAACGAGGCTTCGAGGCAGAGTTTTTGCCTCGAGGAATTTTTATAATTGAATTAATCGAGTAACTCGATGAATCGTTTCAGCCCTATGTGGGATTGTCATTCCATGGTCCGTGTGTAACATGCTGTGAACCCCTGCTGATCAGTTTTCCAAAAGGCAAAGCTGCTATGTTGTTAGCTACGAGCAAGCTGGTCCTATCAGTAGCCCCATTCACACTGCCCGTCCAGTGCGGGAATCATGCATCAATGCTCTGCGTCGCCATCTGTATGAACAGTTACAGATGCAGAGAGGGAGGACAGTTTCACTGCGGCACTGATCCACCTCCGGAGGTAGTATCAGAGCCACAGCAGAGGTGAGACAGCATCTGTTTGAATGGAAAAGCCAGACGTGCAGATCAGGGTTGTGTCGATCTAATGGCGTCCACAGTCCAACAGCTAAACAGATCCGTCACTCATCAAATAAAAGAAATGTCCCACATTTCAACCCACAAAGCATCGTTATAGGAACAAACAACAGTTATGTGGTGAGTGGTCTTTGGCAACTTATATAAGGACAAAAAAATACTGCAGTTACATGTGGAAATCCTTTCCTATCCTATCTGTCCTACTGGCTCTTCTTCACATTTCTGCCCGAAACACTGTGTCTGTCCCCTGGCAGCAGAGCCAGACAGCTCCTGCAGTTGAATGGTGGTGATTATGTGATGCAATTTAGAGTGAAAAACTTTAACGCAGGCGGTTGTGGCTCAGGGTTGGAACCAGCGTCCTCTAATGTGAAGGTTGCTGGTAGAGATGCACCGATCAGGATTTTTGGGGCCGATCACCGATCACCAAAGCAGTATCTGCCGATCCCGATATTGCAGATCACCGATAACAGCGTCAAATCCATAAATTCTTCTATATTGTTGTCTTGTGCAACTTTCAAATTTAATTAATGATTCTTCTTACACAACATTGACATTGTGTTATTAAGTATAAAAATTAGGAGATGAGAAAGTATCATGAATTGACCACCGTTTTATTGCAGGCTGAGGCAATGTGCAATATTTCACACTCTAGAGACTCTCTTAGAGACAACTTGGACTCAGCTTACATAGAGTAACTGTAGCTTACTAGTGGGAATGCATGCAGTCAGGGTGGGAATTTTGTCATTTGAGGGGCAAGTCCATTTGGCCTTCACTTTTTTTTTCAGGGGCACCAAGGCCACATGACAGGGCACAAAGGCCACTGAGTAAAATTTGTTGATTTACCTTTCAAACTGATACCATAACATCCTAATTTATAATAAGACATGGATTATGTATTCAAACATTTTTTAATACCAAAATCAAGTTAAAGTTACATTAGAAAGTAGTTTTTGTTAAGTTGGGTTAGGGTGAGGTGAGTTTTGTGATACCACACTGAATATTAGTGTTATTGAATATTTCTCCCAATAGAAATTCCCCAAAATTATGGCAAAGCACATTTTTTCAAAACAAACAAATGTAGAATAACCAGTAGGAGACCATGGATGTGTGGAGTGATTTTGGTGACACTACACTCCGAATAATAGTGAAGTTATTGAATTTTTTGTAGTTTCTCTTTTCGGTGTTGCACTTTTTAGACGGTCCCTGCACCCTCGTCTCACAGACGGCTGACCAGACAGACCAGAGTTAATGTCCAGACGCTCGTTTTGATTAACATACGGTTGTAGCTCGTTGTCTACTTTACTACAGTAGGAAAGTGCCGTCGTTTGTGTTTTAACAAGGTTTCACTTATAAGTTATTGATCCGGGAAGTTCGAATCTGTGAATATATTTCCAACTTTACCGAACTAAATCCTACCACATAAGTCAGTTACGTATCATGTCAAAACCAGCTGCGCTCGCTGTGCTATAAGTTTCGTTCTTCTGTTTTGAGACGCTGCTGCTGTGTGAGAGGCTTTCACGTGAGATCATTGTGATGATGATGCTCCACCTGCACGAACAGCGGACTCACTGAAGTTACTGTGAGTGACTACTGTGCACTCAGGTGGCTGTAATTGAAGGCAAGCCAGCTACGCTGACCGGGCCAGGGGCACAGAGGCCACTGTGGCATACGATGAGATTTTTTTTCACGCGGCATCAAGGCCAAAGTGCGGGGCAAAGGTGAGAAACAGCCGCCGTGAAATTCCCACCCTGCATGCAGGTCATCTGATCGGCCTGATTTGATCTATTTTGAGAACTCCGATCAAAACCGATGGCATTATCGGCCGATTGCGATCGGTTGCCGATGGATCTGTGCATCTCTAGTTGCTGGTTCGATTTCCCTGGTCTGCATGTCAAAGTGTCCTTGGGCAAAATACTGAACCCCAAATTGTGCCTGATGGGCTGGTCGATTTTCATCAGTCAGCTGCTGAATTATCTTACTTCTCTTTTGAGTAACACCTCACTGCACCTTCAATATTGTATAGTGTAACTGTAATATCCAAATTATTATTTTTTACTTTGTTTAAATGTAGTCTTTCACTGTTAAAAGAAACTTCCCAAGCTCAGCAGCCAGACTCATGTTAGAAGCATTGTTGGTGACGAGAACCGGGTCGTGTTTCTCTATTCCCCACTCGTCTGCCATTGCTTTAAGAAACTCACACATATTTGCGCTTGTGTGGCTATCATCCATAGCTTTCGTCTGAAGTACGTAGGACATTAGCATCCATTAACTGCTGACATAATGAGCTGTAACGGTCATGTATGAGACTGTAGCTGTGGATGTCCAGGCATCGCAGGTTATTGCTACCCTGTGAGCAGAGTTGAGGGACTCTTGCACGGAAAGATTTGTCTCCTTGTAAAGATTTGGAATCAATTTAAGCGTAAAAAAGATCTTGGATGGAATAACATATCTTGGCTCCAGACTGTGGACCATGTAGTGGAAGCCAGTAAGAGGAGGACTCCAATTTGTATTACAATTTAAAAAAAAAAAAAAAAAAATTTTTTCTTAAATCGATTTTTGGAAATTTAATAATCGACTCATAATCGTAAATATTATAATCGCGATTAATCAATAATCGATTTTTTTCACCACCCCTAGTACAATGTAGTCTGCAGTTTGGCTGTGAATAAAGGCAACGGCTCCTCCAGATACAGCAAAGCTCCCTGGTATTATTTCCCGACCACCTTAACGCGTGAAAGTGGTTCAAATCATCCCCCCTGTGCTTCCCGACCATGGTCCGGGAGCCGAACAGGAATGGTCTAACACCATGCTATCATTTGGCTGGCTGTAGCTAAAAGCTACTGGCTTAGCTAGTAGCTAAGTTAGAGGAGGTTGACTCGCAGCACTGCAACATGCGTGTTTTTTTCCTGCTTCGGAAGCCGACCGGACATGACTTGGGGGTGTGGTAGCATCGACGATTCCATTTTTTAATTCGAAGTTCGAGATTGTGACTTAATTTCGGTCGATTCCAATTTAAAATCGAAACGTGTATATTAGTATAAGGGCAATATCTTTAGCAATATGCAATGTGACTGCATCCGTAACAGCTGTCCACCCCACCATCCCCTTTCTTCTAATACGAGACACAATGATTAAATGATTCCACTAATGTTGGCTGCTTTATAGCGGGTGTTTCTGTGTTGCCATGGTGTTGTACATCTCGTAGTGAACAACAAGTGTCCCACTGTGATGCATGCGTCTGTTTGAGATATTGAAATGAATGGGTCGAATCTAGTCCTTAACAAGAGCTGACACAGACATCCCATTCATGTAATGTGCATTTTTAGGTCAGAGGAAAGCTGATCTTAAATGAACACCAGAAAATGTGGCCACCTGTGTGTGCTAAGTTACTAAGCTGTAACTAGTAATTACTCTCATTATCATCTTATATACAAACATCTTATTTCATAGATTAACTGGTCTATAAAATTTGGGGGGAAAGTGAAAAATGTCCATCACAACTTTGCAAAGCCTTAGGTACGTGACATATCAAAATTGGTTGATTTGACCTAAAGATATGAATGTAAAACCAACCTGATCAAAAACATCAGCAGATACTTATATTCGAGAGGCTTGACCTATAAAAAAAAAAAAAACATTACTTTTTAAATGTATTTCTGATCAACTTTCTGTGGACTGACAATAACTTCAGGTCAATTTTATTTAAGCATGGAAGTTAATTTATGACCTTGTTAATGAATGCTGTAAAATGTGACCAGAAAAACTCAATTAGGGGAACTTAAGTTCAATGGATGTAAAATCGTGTCAAAATATCAAACTAAAAAGAGAAAAAAGCTAAAGTGACTGAGAGACTGATCAAGCATTAGTTGCTTTTTAGGGCTAGGAATCACAGAGAACCCAAGATACTTTTAAGAATTCAATATGCTGCTCAGAATACAACAGTATCACTACACAGCGATTATGCAATAATTCAAATATTGCAAGACAAATGTCTAATACATCATAGCATCATATATAATTCTTACTTATGAATGAAACACCTCTTAAAAAGGCAAAATGCAGGAATTGAGTTTCATAAAATGCTACATAAAGTGTGCTGACAGTACACAAGGTATCTGGTGTTACCTGTTAATCACAAACACTGACTGCAACCTGTCCTTGTTCATGTCCATGTGTGCCCTTATTCCAATGTGAATTGCTATAAAAACTGGCAAAAGGCTAAAATGTCAGAAGCAGAGCAGTTATGGAGGTAAAATGTTTAAAGACAAAACCATGGCTCAGTAAATTATTTTTAAACTGCTTTAATTTGAAAACGTTTAGGCTATACCACAAGGAGTCATGAACTGGTGACTTTGGTAAGGTAAACTGTCAAAGGAAGCATCTTCATGTTTTAATAAAAATAGTGATATTTGGCACCAGTGTAATATGTGTGTGTATTGCTTTTCATACTTTAAAGTTTTCAGTATTGCTACGGATACCATTTAGTACTCTAGGATAGCAATACAATGCCAAACCTGCATTTCAGTGAGTATATAGTTCTATAATACAATATGCATTAAATTAGAGTGTAACCACTTGCCTTTGATTAACACAACTGGTCTACACAATTTTTAGGTGTAATTACGTAAAAGACATTTGAAGAATTAAGTGCTTTTGACACACTGATAAGGTAAAGATGACTACCAAAGCACTCCGATTACGTTTAGGAATAATTATAACCATTAACTTAATTCAGTAACTTACGTTTACAGATCGCATCATGCTAAGTCAGACATCAGTCACTGCAGTGTTATAGTCGGACAGCCTTTTAGCGCGCCTAGCTCTGAGCGCAACCCCCAAATAGTGCAACCTTGCCTTTAAATTGCCTTGTTAATTATCGCAATCATAAACAGTGTTTTAGGATTTATATGTGATATTGAAGAAGCCTGCTGCACCCGACCTTATGTTAACGAGACGAAGCGACTTACCGTAACGTCCGCCTGAACACAACAATCAATGTTAGTCAATGGCGAAACGGTGTAGCAAGCTAGCTGATACTGCAAAGCTAATTAGCTAGCTTGGAAATGTCAACCATGGTTACAGATAATTCATCAAATTGACGTTAGTATTGGGTAATACGGAAGTGTCTTACCATAGATACGTAACGTTATTGGAGTCCCAACAGTTGGTGTGCGATGCTGATTTCCCGGATACCTGCTAGCTGGTTGCTAGTAAGTTAGCGCTAGTCGGTTGATAACGACTAGCTAGCTACTAATGAATTCCACAATGTCAGAGTAGTAAATGGGTGAGCAGCACGCAAGTAACCTGGAGACAACTGGCAAGTTTAGACCATACTCAGCCAGGTAAGCGAACAAATTAACCGCTCCTTCGTTCGAGCTGTTGTGCATGCTGTAAGCGACAGATAAACATCCCATTTTATGATTTCTCAAACACTCTGCTCTTTCCAGCAGCCATCTTACTTAAACTCCTCCCACACGACTTCACTGACTCAAACCCCCATGTATCCCTGACTGCAGACCCGCAGACCTCAATGTGGGCGGAGTTAAACGTTTAACCCCGCCCACTCTCCAACGTTTGACTCTGCCGTCACTGTGATGCTTCCTGTTCGGTCTTATGTAACGTTATTTCTCCTGTCTCCTTCCACGCTGGCTTCTCGAACCACAAGGTCCAAAAGACTGAAACCATCCGGCGCCCAGTGAAGGAAAAGAATGAAAGAGGAGGAAGACGTGAATAAGATACAGGTATAGTAAGCTGAGTCGACGTGTGTTAATGTTACTCCACCTTAAATTCATCAGGGACGTTTGGAAAGTTAACGTTAGACCTGTTCAGGTGTTATTTTACCAGGTGTCTTTCCTGCTTGTATGTCAGTTAAAATGCTTTTAGTTTTCCATCCCCGTTGTAACAGGGTGGTTGTAAACCTTTGGTTTATTGTGTCACAACTTATGTTTGTTAAAGTTTACATCAGTGTTAAAGTGCAGTTAAAGTGTATTACTGTTAATACTCTAAACCTTAGCTTTCCCATATCATTCATAGGCGATGAATATATATATATATATGTATATATATATATATATATATACACACACACACACACATATATAGCAGATATATATATATATATATATATATATATATATATATATATATATATATATATATATATATATATATATATCTGCACTTGCACTCTGGTTAGACTGAATTGCATTGCAATGACAATAAAGTTGAATGAATCTCATCACATTTTCATTATTAGTCTGTATTAGTCTTATGTATAGCACGCATCAAGCATCTGTTTTTTTTTATTAAAATGTAACATGCAGTGGTCACTTATACTCAGTGTTGGGTGTAACGCGTTACTGTAATCACATTACTTTTTTCAGTAACGAGTAGTGTAAGGCATTACTGTTCTGAATGTAGTAATCACATTACATTTCGCCAAGCTCGTTACTTGGGTTACATGGTCGCACGCATCACACACGGTGGGCTGGGGGGGCGGCCGCCAATTTGACGACTTTCTCGCTAGATTTAGCGACTTTTCAGACCCTCTTAGCGACTTTATTTCTAAAAAGCTACGAGCGACAAATTTAGCGACTTATTCAGATCATCGGGGGAAAGTAATGTAATGTTATTTACATGCTGCTCAGACTGAGTAATCGCAGACCACGGCTTCTCTGCAGCAGCGCCAGGCTCTCTCCCCTCCCGCGCGGCTGCGCAGGCGACAGGCCAGTGTGTTTATGGGGGCGCTGACTGGGGCAGGCTGGAGGGTTAGAGATACAAACATTACTTTGAATTTGTTGAACGTAAGGAAAATAACTTGACTGTAAGGTGCACACTTTGCCCGTGTTGGAAACCTCTCTTCACCGCTGCCAACACTACCTCAAACACCTACAGAGACAGCATGCACACACAAATCTTGTTGCTAAGGAACCGTGGACTAACATGAATGAGACGCCAAGACAGAATGTAACGAGTAATGTAACTAATTACTTTCTACAGGCAGTAATATTCTAATGTAAGGCATTACTAGTTTTGAGAGTAATGTGCAATATATTACTTTTTTGAGTAACGTGCCCCAACACTGCTTTTACTTCTCTTCTCTCTTCAGATGCACTTTTAACATATTTCACCAGCAGCCCAGTGACACACCATCAGGTGCTCCTGTCCCTCTACCTCAGCACAGCAGAGTGACACAGCATCAGGACTAAAGGCACCAACAGACCTGCTGACTGGCCATCTCTTCTAACTAGTTCAAATAAAAAAGCAGTTACACATTTCCCAAAAACAAAGATGGGATAGTGTCAACATGTCTTTTGTAACAGAGTCTTAGTCAATGCTGAAAAAAATCAAAAGAAGCTGGCTGATGTACTCAAGCAGAAATGATAGCTTGCACTGCTTCTGCTGCTAAATGTTTTCTCCAAAAGAATACAGACTTAATAAGGAAAGGACTAAAGGACTGGAAAAATGCAAGCCACTTGCTGAAGGTTCATGAGGATAGCCAGGAGCCCAATACCCACATGGCAACATGGAAGGAGTTGGAGGTCGTTTTGCAAAGCGGCTGACAATAGATAAGTGAGAGATGGCACTCTGAGGCTGAGAGATAATATGTTTGCACAATGCCTTATTTATAGTGTATTTTTATCACTTGTTTCTTTCTTCAGTTTTTATTCGGTGTGATATTTTTGGCTTAAAAGAAATAAAATCTTGAATATATACATGCAGTTTCTGTGTGAGTGTATGAAAATTGATTGTGAAATTGACTGCGATGCAAGAGGGCGCCAGCTTAGATTTTGCCTAGGGCACCAAATAACTCAGGGCCGGCACTGACCAGGAGGATATGGAAACTTTCTTCAAACTTTGTGTAGATGAAGAACACTTGAAAATATGCCATGTTCCTCTGAGAGTGATATCATGTGATCCGTACCTCAGACTAGACCAAGACCACTACATGTCCACCCACTTTCAAACATTATTATTATGATGATTGTTAAAGTTCTTATTGTCATTGTTGTTATTATTGTTATTGGTGTTATTAGTATTATCATCATTATTATATTATCATTATTATCAACATCATAATTATTGTCATTATCATTATGATCACCATTAATATCATTTTAGTATTTTATTAACATTTTTACTGTTTGCCTGCTTGTTTCATGTTAGTGTTTGTTGTTAAATAATTTGTTGTTCAATAGAAATAAAAAAAAAACAGTCTAGTGATCCCTTTGATTTTGATAACATTAAGAAAGAATCTCAGGTTACATTTGATTATGATAAATACACATTAAAATATATTACTTTTTTCATCATTTAATGAATAATTAAGGTACATTCATTATGGTTTCTTGTCCCTCTTCGGACACTGTATTAAACAGTTCTTAAACTCTTCTTTCATTCTTTTCCTTCACTGGGCGCCGGATGTTTTCAGTCTTTTGGACCTTGTGGTTCAAGAAGCCAGCGTGGAAGGAGACAGTAGGAATACATAAGACCGAACAGGAAGCATCACAGTGAAGGCGGAGTCAAATGTTGGAGAGTGGGCGGGGTTAAACGTTTAACTTTAACTTTTACATTGAGGTCTGTGGGTCTGCAGTCAGGGGCTTCTCACTCACGCTGCTCCCCTCCACTGTATGTATGAAGGGTTTAAAGTGCGAAAATTCAGGAGGAAACACCGTGATCCAGTTCCATAACCAACTCTAGTGCCAAGTTTACACTGTATTAATGTTGATAGGGTTGTATTCTGGCCAATATCACAGAGAAAGTAATGATAAAGTAGTAATCATTTAAAGCAGAAATAGCTTTGTTAGCTATTACTAGAAATAGCTAATTGAGACTGACTGAATGTGAAGTCGTTGGTGTTAAATCTGTAGATGGAGTTCGTTAACTTACGAGGCATGGAAATGGGTTAAAATCATCAAAATGGCCGACTTCCTGTTGGACTGAGGGTTTTGGTCCCTGAACATTTTTGTTTGTCTGGTCATGATACATACTTACCAAATTTCATGAATTTATTTGCATGTAGGAGTCGGGGATTTACAGTAGGGGGCGCTATAGAATCCCCAATGATGTTGAATTATCATATTTTTGCCAGGTGTGACCTATGTTCCAAGTTTGGTGAGTTTTGGGGTATGTTCAGGCCTCCACAACTGCGATCAATGTTGAGAATAAAAATAAGAATCCCTACAGATTCTGGTCGGTGCTCAGGCCAGTTATTGTAGCCGCCACTAAGGGCCTTTTGCTGTCTCTCTCTCTCCCGCTCTGAACTAACCCACATGTACACGTACACACACATTAGGGGTTATGCAGACACACATATACAGTAACTCTTATGAGCGACTTCTTGGAGACTTATGGTTAATAACATAGCTACAGTATAACATTTGATATTTGTGCCTTGTGGTAACCCCCTTTCATATTTTACATATGCCTCGTGGTAGCATTGCTACCTTTTCCGAACAATAACTTTGGTGTGTATCCAAAAGCGCACATGAAGCCAACAGTGTAGCCATCACCGTTGTTCAAATCCCGCATGTATGTTGGACACAAACACACACACACACACACACACACACACACGCACACACAAGCACACACACACACACACACACACACACACACACACACACACACACACACACACACACACAACATGCTTGTTTGTTATTTGTGCTTGAGTTTGTTTATTGTTTAGTTTCATAGTAAGCTGCTTTAGTCAAGTGATGGATTTTGTTCAAGTATTATTGATTTGATCAATGTGCTTGTATTAATACATTCTATTATATTGTACATAGCAGTTTTCTGTGATTATTTTGTGCATATGTTTGTGATATTTTCTGGTTGTGATAGTCAGTGCTCGGATTCATTTCCTTCACTGTTCCTTTTAATTGTAAAAATTTTACAAATATTTACATTAAAAATGAACCCTTCTTTTGAGACTATTTTGGTCTGGTTATTGGTCCCTGATTCATAATTATTATTGATAACTATTCATTTCTAATAACTACACCTGCCCTACCATCAATTCCCAACACCACCCACCGAGGATTCGCGGAGAGACACAAGGAAACCATGGGAGGCGAGAGGACAGAGAAATCTGTTCTAAGGCAAATGACAAATAAGAGATCCTTTCCTCTGCGATTCTGATGACGGCTGTAACTGATCACAGCTGGATCAACTATCGGATTAGTTGTCACAGCTGGATCAGCTGTCAGTCGGCTTTAACAGACTAACTTTAACTTGTAGAGACTAGGTTGACCGAGTGTCATAGAGAGAAAGAGTTGCGACACTCTCTGATGTCGCCGCCGGGGCAGTCACGTAGTTCATGTAAGCCCCAATAGTTCCAAAACATGCGCTGGCTGTCATGTTCTTCCATCGGACAGACAGCAGCGATTGCGTTTTTGAACGGTAAATATTAAAAAACACACACCCAAGTACTTTTTCAGCTGTTATTGCATCATTGCATTTTTGTTAATGTCAGTTTTGCATTTGGAGAGGCAGGGTGACAACAAAAAGCTGTGTATTACTTAGATAACTTTAACATTTTTGGAGGGAAAAGCTTAGTGTTCATGTTTAACTTTTCTTTTCCATATCATTCATGATGATAGACGTCTCATGATTTCATTTTAGCACAGCTGGGCTGTATTATTGATTCCCATGATTTGGCTTATAAATTCCGATTCAACCATTAGCTTACCTTCGTGGTAGCACTAAGAGGTCTGCCGTGGTTTGTTCAGCATTCGCCTAGCAGCTAGCTCACTTCTTCTGATGAAAGTGGCCACCCCCAGGACCACAATGTGAAACTTAATCATGTTAAGACTAAGAATATAATTTTAAGATTAAGCCATACATATATTATCAAAACTATTACAGAATAAAACTAATTTACACTTGTATGTTTGGGCCTATAGGTAAGTGCTGAGCTTTTAAGATTTTTCCCTATAGCTCTGGGTTAGTACACAGCTAACAGCGCAGCTTTAACTCAACCCAAGTAACTTAAGCAATTAACTATTATAACAAAACACTTGTAACTCCTGATACAGCTATTGAGACATCAATGTAAGGATGGCTGATACAAATGAAGGTTTTCAAAGTATTTTTTATTAAACAATAACAGACAACAAGAACGTGTGCTTGTGTGTGTGAACAAGAAAAACAAAAAACATAGGCAGGTGATCCATGACACCGCAACCATGAAGCACCAAATGAAAAAAAAAACAGGACAAGGACCAAATTAGAGCATGGACTGAATGGACCTTGGTACTCTGATGGAGACAGAAAGCAGAGGTGAGGTCAGATATGCTAGATTCATCTGATACTGTCTCTTCTAGTATTAAAATAAGAGCTATTTAGTAAACTCACAATGTAAGAAAAAGAACACATGTAAACTCCACATCAGGGAAAGGCAAACCTTCACTCCAAATATGCCGAAAGGGGAGAGAAAGAGTGGCCAGGTGGGTCAAGAGAACAGTGAGAATGAGACTGTTTCAAAAAATGTACATTGATTGTATTGGTGTCTTTAAAATAATGCAATAATAGATGGTTGCATTCATTACAGTCACTGTAAAAGTAGTAGGCTTTATGACCATCCAGGTGGATGTCAGCAAGAACACATAACAACAGTATACAGTTTACTAATATAGTAAACTTACAAATGTGGAGAATGCCTGTGAAGTCCACACCAATGAAAGGCACATCCCTGGGGGACACGGCAGCGTTAAAGAGAAAGAGTTTGACAGACAAATAAAAAGAGTGATACACACCAATTGCATTATAACAGGACTAATGACAGAGAAAAAGAGAGAGGCAGGAATGTTAATTTCACTGGTGTTATTTCTCTGGTTACCTACCAATGATAAATAATCCATTTCGGCAAAGCAATGTTTCACTAATTGAAATTCCCACCATTCCTAATTAAATAACTCTCGCTCAAATCACGAGTGACAGACAATGCCTTGACATGCCCTGATCACAACCTCATAGAACAGATAGGATAGCGGAATCTATCGGCTATCAGGCCATCAAGCATCAACAAGTAGCGCTAGGCTAGTTGTTCACTACAGCCAAGTGAACACGGAACAGTACAGAACATTAAGTACAGCCAACACTTCACAAAATGAAAAGTTAGTATATCCAGGGCTCTACAGTGCGAGCATTTCACTCACATTTGCCCCTAAAAAAATTTATGTGCGAACCGGGAAAATGATTTCGGTGCACAGTGTGCGAGCAAAGGTCACAAGTTACCATGACAACCGCAAGTTACCATCACAACCTATTCTAATCATCTGGCCGCAAAGCACCAATCACAGTAGTTTTCTGTAATGACGCACCAATCACAGTTTTCTGTAATGACACAACCAGTGTCACGCGATAGGTGATAGGTCAACAGAGGGAGAAAAAAAGTGAACTGCCAGTAACTGATAAAGAAATAGAAGAACAAAGAGAGTGCAAACGCAGGATGAAATCAATTGAGTATTTTTTTAAACATAAGTGAGAGAGCACAATGAGAAGGAGGAATCGGGAGATAAGTCGAGGGAGAAAGAGGAGGAACCAAAAAAGGGGAAAGTCATAAGTGATGTGGCGGAAGTTGCGAAGGCTAGCGCTAGCCTTAAAGTGAAACTCTGGGCAAAAAGCAACCGAGGCTTTATTTGCGATTGAATATGAGTCAAACCTTTTTGTAAATGCATAAGTACGACGAAAGAGGCACTTTTAAGATTCACCGTAGTTTCGTTTTTGGGCAGGCTAATTTTCAATGGGGTGCAGGGGCACATTTATGCTAGCATCAAAATCGCTATTTTTAAAACACTAAGAAGGCTCGACACAACATGAAACTTTGCTTGTAGTGTCACCAGGGTCTCTACACATGAACACGAGCATTGAGAACATTGTTTGTGTACACAGAGTTCAGTAAAAAGAAGGTTTTTGGACAACTCACGTTGGTAGCTGCATCTCCAGTGCGCCACTGTCATGGCAGACAAAAAGCGGTCCAACATTACTCTCCTTCCTGTTAGGTCGCACTCTGGGATTGTCACTTTTTGTCTGCCATAACGGCAGCGCACCGGAGGTGCAGCAGCAACCGTGAGTCGTTCAAAAACCTCGGCTGCATGCGGATTTGCGCACAGCTCTCTTAGCCAAGAGACGCACTTGTATCGCTTCTTATAGCACAGGTAGTGTGATGTTCTTCATTAACGAGATAATTTACATGATTAAAGTTATAGTGAATATAGTTTAGGGCTACACTTGGAAATTAGACTGTGATGAACTTGATTCACGGATGGCTTAAAATAAAGATATGATTTATTTTGCAGTTAGTACATTATTTCCGCTGCTGTTTGTGTCCTACTTATAACCAACCCCATCCTTTATACCTGTTTTAATATCTTTGAAGAGACAGCAAACAATTTTGCTTGATGATCACTTTAATATCATTAAGGCTGATCTCTGGAGAAACTCTCACAGTTGGATCTGCATCTGCTTCACTATCTGGTTTTGTGGTTTGCAAGTGTAGTTCCTGTTTCATTCTCACGGATTTATCACTCATTGGACAATGTCCGGAGGTGATGTTCCTGATGATATCTTGATTATTGATTTCCGTGCACATGAAGCTTCTGTTATACACGTTAAACTTCTTCCGGATTTTTTTTTGTTGTTGTTGTTAACCCACATCCTTTTCCGTCTTTTACCTGTTTAACAAACAGCTGCACATGAGGAACAAGCTGCAGTCTGTATTTATACTGTGTACTGTGTCTGCATGGAGGCACAGGAAACATTTCAACTGGCAGAATGTATTTATATATTTATTCATCATCTGCCTTTGTATTCACTGATATTGTGATTGTGATCATCATTTAATAACCCAGAATGTTATTATGGTGTCTTCTGAAAACTATTTTAAGCTAAATGTTTCATGGCAAGTTGAAATTATGTCACATATGAAATCCGACACTCAGGAATGATCAGCCTAATGTGTTTAAAACAGACCATGAAAAGTTGATGGTTACACACTTGAGTTGAACCTGTTATCTGTTGAGGTATTTGGATGGCAACACATTCTGATCTCTGATCCTAATCAGTTTAGATTTAACGATGACTAATTGTTTTTCCTTGTGTGAGTGAAAATCCAGGAGTTGGTTTCAAGCCGTGAAGGTGTAAAAGGTTAGCCATCATAAAGTACTAAACCTGCGGTTGGCCCTCACGCCAAATGGTGGGAGATGCCTAGACGTTTATGTTCCCGTAGAAGGATAGAGGTGTACTTTTTTGGGAGAAGATCTTAGGTTGACCACATCCAAGTTAGATGAGTTATGGGAGATGAGCAGGGAGACTGGTCAACTCCTCTTTTAGTCTATTGGCTAATTTACCAAAGTGACCAATTAGAAGAAGTGGGTGTGTACTGGAAAAGGGACTCTAAAAACCCTCGCATAGGAAGATAAGGAAGGGTGGCATTTGGTAGATATGCCTCCCATAGATTTGAGAATACCGGAAAAGCGTCCGCTTTCTGGATCGGACACTGGCTTGAGACTTGTTTCAATAAAGATTGCTCTATCATTCCACCCAGCCTTGCCTCCGCAGAATTCTTTCATCATCAAACTACACGCCGACACCTTTGTTGAAAAGAGCCCAGAAACCACGTTGTCGGTGTCGAAACCACAGGTGGCGTTGTCGGCAGGATGGCTGACAACACACGACAGGGGTCCAGAGACTGACTTTCACCCCAACTGGCCAACAAGGTGCGCATTTTTGCTCTAGGGGTCAAACTCAGGACCTGGATAGGCCTGTGTGTGTGCGTTTTCCAATATCTGTCAAGCTGTAAATTACCAAAACGAGGGGATATGTGCAATAGGTGCATAGTTTGTTGATACGGTTCTGTCTAAATTTTTTAAATTAAGGGAAGTAAAGAGAAAAAGGAGAAACTTTTTGCGGCAGAGATTTGTGAATTAATTGGAAATACAGTGCAGACAGTGGCAGGTATGGCGCTAAGCCAACATTCTCATAAGTCATGTGTGAGATTAGTCACTATTTCCTACGCGCTAAGTTGTCTCAAATAGAGAAGTCAATAAGAGAAGAATGTCAGGATAATATAGAGAAATAAAGAAGAAGAGAAATAAGAATAATAGAATAGAGAAATAAGAGAAATAATTGAAAAGAGAACCTGCTGTGGCAGCAATGATTGAACTGATGACCATCCGATTCAGACAGTGACAGGCAAGGCGCTGAGCTACATTGTCAATACATGCGGGGCATTGGTCTTCATTAGCTGCATGGAAAATGAACAAAACAAAAATGTTCTTCTTTGACAGCTATCTTACTCCATACTGGCCATGGTGGGGCGGTCAATTTAAATCCTTCGCAATGAAGCATCAAGTCCTTGTAACTTCACCATACAATGATCAAGCTGCGCCAAATCTCTCAGGAATGTAGAGGGAGTCGCCCTGAATATATCTCTGCATCAAAACTGGACAAAGGAAATCAGACAAACATCATCCGATTGACATGACATTTACTGCTTGTTTTCTCCCCAGCATGACACGCAAGTAACAAGTGAGCGCGCAATCCGACGGCGTTGCAGCCTGATACATCTGCTGGCCGTGGTGGTGCAGTCCATTTAAATCCTTCGCCATGACGCATAAAATCCTCGTAACTTCACCATACAATGTCCTGTCTGCGCCAAATATCTCAGGAATGTAGAAGGAATCGCCCTGCATTTATCTGTGCATCAAAACTGTGTCATAACCATAGCGCCACCCACTGGACACAGGAAGTCAGACAAAGATCGTCCGAATGACATGACGTTTACTGCTTGATTTCTCCCAGTCGTGACATGCAAGTAACAGGTGAGCGCGCAGTCCGATGGCGCTGCAGGCCGACACGCATGGACTGCGAGGGCCCGTTCATCACTGCTTGCAGTTTTAATTAGGGCCCGAGCAGGGAACCTGCAAGGACCCTATTGTAATCGCAATGATTATTATTAGGGCCCGAGCAGGGAACCTGCAAGGACCCTATTGTAATCGCAATGATTATTATTAGGGCCCGAGCAGGGAACCTGCAAGGACCCTATTGTAATCGCAATGATTATTATTAGGGCCCGAGCAGGGAACCTGCAAGGACCCTATTGTAATCGCAATGATTATTATTAGGGCCCGAGCAGGGAACCTGCAAGGACCCTATTGTAATCGCAATGATTATTAGGGCCCGAGCAGGGAACCTGCAAGGACCCTATTGTAATCGCAATGATTATTATTAAAACTGCAAGCAGTGATGAATGGGCCCTCGCAGTCCGCGCGCACGTTGGAGCATGCTGCTGTCCAAAGGCGCCGCAGCTGAAGCCACATTGCTTGATCGCTGTTCACGGAGGCGGCAACCGTTGCGTTTGGGACAGTGCACGCGGAGGATGAATATCAGCCTCGACTCCCAACGTGTGTTTGTAACACGATGGGTTGCCCCTGCCAGTATTGAGCGCTTTCAGGTGGAGTCAGAACAACTTCCTGCAATCCACAGACATCCAAATGGACTGCAGGTGAATGACTTCTAAAACATTTAGTAATCAGGAACGTTTTGACAATCGATTCTGCACTGTTATGTTGTGTGAAGTGTTACGGACCTTCTCTTTGCCTTTGTCCGGAATTCAGGCATGGACACCTGTGTTTTTGCAGGGAATAGATTGGAAGTGGGACAGAGAAGGGGGGGGGGGGGGGGGGGGGGGTTGTGGCTTGCAGTAAACTTCCTCAGCCCTAAATTCGAACCCGGGTCCACTGCGTATGTGGCATGCACTCTAACCACTTGACTACAGGTGCAGCTAAGACACTGCCTTCTGTTGTCACTGTGAAGGCAGGAAGGCAGCGCATCATAGGGGAGGATGGAAGTGGAATGCCACAGATTTAGATAGGTAGTGGAGTGCAGCCAGATGTGATTCTTCCTTTTGGAAAGGGACAGCGGTCAAGTGACCAGGTTTGACGAGCATCCTGCAGTAGCTGTGTTTATCCAAAGAATTCACTCAGTTGTTTCATATCGCAGGGGAAGCCACTTCGTTCATCACGGAAAAGTTGGGCAGAATCACAACTACACACATCTTATTTAGTGCAACATTGACAGGGCAGACACAACACGCAAATGGCATTCTTAGCAAATTGGCTTATTTGAAAATTGTGTGCTGTGGCTTACTACCACTGCCTTATCCATTATGTGGCTCAAGCCATTATCCTTCACATATGCCCTGTTGTAATGTGCAATTTACACAAAACTACCTGCAAATGCCATGTACATCTGACTAGGATTGTCATCAATGCACATAAATGAGTGTAGAATAATGCTTCACTTGTCTTCTTTCAAAAATGTATTTATGGCTGTCTATCAGTGTCAAGCTTTTGATCTAAGTTCTGCTTTGTTTGCTAGTTTTTATTCCATTAAGTAGCGTGCAGCCAAATTTTGCAGTTTCAATGAAATCTGATAAATATGAGGCTGACTTCCTGCAATGGAATGGAGCTATTCAGAGGTTATTCAGATAAGATACATGTGCCTTGAGAGAAAACAATGACATCTAGTGGCGACTTGCATCACGTACACCATAAATTCATGTGCTTCTAATCAAAATTGACCACTTCCTGTTGGACTGAGAGTGTGGGTGTAAATGAGTCATTTGTGCGTCTTGTCATAACACACATGGGTGCCAACTTTCATTCATGTACATGCATGTAGGGCGCCAAAATTGACTGAGATAAACCTTACTTCATGTTTCCAGTGGGTGTAAAGTGGGTGGCACTATGGATATGACACAGTATTGATGCACAGATCTATTCATGGCGACTCCCTCTAGATTCCCTCTAGATTTGGCCGAGCTAGGAAATAGTATGAAGGAGTTATCAGGACTTGATGCTTCATGACGAAGGACTGTTATGGCGGGCTCCGCAACTGCCAGCAGGTATGACGTAGGATAAAGATTTCCATAACTTTTCATCTTCAAGGTAAGAGGATGCTACTGAGAGACTTTGAAGTCGGTGGTGTTACATCTGAGGGGGAGATAATTTAAGTACGAAGATTAGCATAATTCAAAATGGTGGCCAAAAGCAAAATGGCAGACTAAGTATTGATGCTGAGATTTGTTCGGGCAGACAGCCTCTACAGTTACGAGCAGTTTGGTGTGGATAGGAAATTATATGTTGAAGTTATACAGCCTCGATGCTTGATGGCGTTAGGACAAAATGGTTTCCACCGCACCGCCCACTAATCTTTGGCGCAGCTGAATGATTTCAATAACTTTTGTTCTTGGAGGCATGAAGAAAATTACTGAGTTAATTTGAAGACTGTAGTGTTTAAGCTCTAGGACAAGATAATTTTCAAAGTAGGCATGAATTTGTCAAAAACGCCGCCAAATTTAAATATAGCTGACTTCCTGTTGGACTGAGAGTATACATCCAAATGGGTTTTTTGTGCGTCTGTTCATGATGAATATGCGTACCAATTTCCATCCCTCCATCCAGGAGGCGGGGCATCACAATAGGTGGCGCTACAGAGCCCACGCATCACGGCCACGCCCCATGACTACACAGGTCTCATCAGGGCGACTCCTTCTGCATTCCTGAGAGATTTGGCCAAAATAGGACATTGTATGAAGAAGTTATGAGGACACGATGCTTTACGGCGAAGGATTAGAATTGACCGCTCCAATGCGGCCAGCAGGTATGACGCAGGATAAAGCTTTCCATAACTTTTCATCTTCAAGGTCAGAGGATGCTACTGAGTGACTTTGAAGTCGGTGGTGTTGCATCTGTAGGAGGAGATAATTTAAGTACGAAGATTGGCAATATTTCAAAATGGCAGCCAAAAGCAAAATGGCAGACTAAGTATTGATGCTGGGATTTGATCGGGGAGACAGCCTCTACAGTTACTAGCAGTTTGGTGTGGATAGGAAATTGTATGTTGAAGTAAGAAAGCCTCGATGCTTGATGGCGTGAGGAAAAAATGGTTTCCACCGCCCCGCCCACTAAAGTTTGGCGCAGCTGAATGATTTCAATAACTTTTGTTCTTAAAGGCATGAAGAAAATTACTGAGTTAATTTGAAGACTGTGGTGTTTAACCTCTAGGACAAGATAATTTTCAAAGTAGGCATGAATTGGACAAAAACGCCGCCACACATCTAAATGGCTGCCTTCCTGTTGGAGTGACAGTCTGGTCCCCCCAGACTTTTTTGTGCGTCTGCTCATGAGGAATCTGCGTATTGAATTTCGTTCTTCTACGCACTTCTGGGAGGTGGGGATGAACATTAGGGGGCGCTACAGAGCCCGCAGGTCACGACCATGCCCCATGACAATGCAGGATCGCAATTTTCGCCAGATGTAACATATATTCCAAATTTGGTGAGTTTTTGGGTATGTTCAGGCATCCAAAACTGCAGTCAAACTTGGAGAAGAAAATTTCTTTCCTTCCAAAAACAATAGGGACCTTGCAGGTCTACCTGCTCGGGCCCTAATTAGGGCCCGAGCAGGGAACCTGCAAGGACCCTATTGTAATCGCAATGATTATTAGGGCCCGAGCAGGGAACCTGCAAGGACCCTATTGTAATCGCAATGATTAGGGCCCGAGCAGGTCACAGACCTGTGAGGTCCCTATTGTAATTGGAAAAATTATTCTTCTTATTATTATTAGGGCCTGAGCAGGTCTCGACCTGCGAGGTCCCCATTGTTTTTTTTTTAAATGATTATTATTATTATTATTATTATTTTTCTTATCACAAAATGATCGCATTTTTCACTGCCTGAACATACCCCAAAACTCACCAAACTTGAAATATAACTCACACCTGGCGAAAAATTTTATAATTTATTGTCGTCCTGAATTTCCACCTCTAGGTGGCGTTGTTATTAACTGTTAAAAAGTCAAGGGCGTTTTGGCTAATAACTCCCATATACTTTGTCCCACATTCAAAAACCTTATATCCACGCGTTCAGTGAGTTGTGCTGAATCTCGTGGTGTAGGCCACGCCCATTTCCGCCTACCGTTTTTCTCGGCTACGTCGCAAAATGTCGAAAACATACTTTTACTATCTCCTCCCAGGCGATTTCACCGATTTGCACAAACTTGGGACACAATATCTCTGGACCGTCCTGACAAAAAGTTATTAAAAGAATTTTGATAGGCCACATAATACTCTTTGGTATGGTCAAATGACACAAAACTGAGTTTACAACTTCGCCATAGGTCGCTGAGGCCCTGTGCAAAATCTCAGGCGATGACCACAAGGTGGCGCTCTTTAAACTGAGCTATTTTATATCTCCACATCCGTTCATCGGATTGATACGAAACTTTGTATACTTATTGTTAGTGCCCTCCTGAGGAGAGCATATCAAGGGTTTACCAATTTGACTCTAGATGGCGCTGCGGTGCCAATTTAATTTTATTTTTGGCACTGTGCCCACACCATAACACTTATGGAAATGAAATTCATAGAGGTGCTATAGAATGGCCCCTGTGACTCACACACCAAAAATGACCAGCAGGGGGCGCTATTTTCAATGCAAAGCGTTTTTGGCACATAACACCCGCATTATAAGTATCACATTGTTAAACCTTATATCTATGTGTTCCCTGAATTCAGCTGAATGGTGTGGTATAGGCCCCACCCACGTTTGCGGTAATTTTCCATTCGCAAAATCTAGAAAAATGAAAAACCTACTTTTTCTATCTCCTCCCAGGCGATTTCACCGATATGCACGGAACTTGTCACACAGTATCTGTCGACCCTCCTGAGAAAAAGTTATTAAAAGAATTTTGATAGGCCACACAATACTCAAGTTAGCAAATATCAACTTCCTCCATATTTGGTTCAAAACAGGAAGTGTTGCATATCTCCACATTGGTATGGTCTATCGACATGAAACTAAGTTTACTCCTTTGCCATAGGCTGCTGAGGCCCTGTGCAAAATTTCAGGCAATGACCACAAGGTGGCGCTCTTTAAACTGAGCTAATTTATATTTCCACATCTGTTCATAGGATTGACACAAAACTTTGTATAATTGCTGTCAGTGCCCTCCTGAGGAGAGCTTATGAAGGGTTTACCAATCCGACTGCAGACAGGTCATAGAAGATGCTTCCTCTTTCAAATTTGAGCGAGCGTGGAGCGATTTCACCGGAGATAAATGAAATTTTAGGGGAGCGGAGAGTGGTCTTGGAGCGGTGCTGTCTGGTATAACTTTAAGCGATGGAACGAAGGAGCGAACGCTTTCGTGAGCGGAAATTCTCGCCACTCAGCTGCGCTCACATGCTCTGCTACAGACACACATTGCTGGGATGGCATGTATGGGGTGTTTTATCCAAGATGTCCACTAGATGGCATTGTTGTCTTTCAAATCACATGTATCCCAAGCTTGACAATGACACATGGCCACAAATACAATTTTGATAGAAGGCAACTGAAGCAACTTTTCTGTGATGAACACAGTGGCTTCACCTGCAATTTGAAACAACTGAGTGATTTCTTTGGTTAAATAACACATACCACAGCTACTGCAGGATGCTCGCCAAACCTGCTCACTTGACCGCTGTCCCTTTCCAGAAGGAAGAATCTCATCTCTGCATCAATACTGCTTTGGCCATTTAGCTTTTGGCCGCCATTTTGAAATATTTCCAGTCCTCAAACTGTAATGACATTCTCTTACAGATTTAACACAACAGACTTCACAGTCACTCACTATCATCTACAGACCTTTAAGATGAAAATCTGTTCAAAGCTTTCACCTACGTCATGCCTGCTGGCCTATGGAGTAAGGTAGCTGTCAAAAAGACGTGTGCATGATTCTCACATTCGTATTCATAATTTTAACATTGGTGCACAAATAAAATTGTTATAAACAAAATTCTACTGTCACACACGTGAGTCTGAGAAATTATCTGGGTAAGGATTGTTTTTATGTGAGTATGAATCTAAAAGCTGTGAGTGCAAAGTCATGTGAGGACGACTCTAATTTCTACGACTACGAAGTCTTCACTGTGAACGGAAATTCAAACTTTTGGTTACGAGTTGAAAAGTGTCGAAATGGCAGGTCACAGGGGAAAATAATCGAACCGTGATTACTCCAAATGTGCATGCGCCAAAGCCAAAATTGGCTGACAGCAGTGGACAGGTAAAGTCAATAACGTGTATGTCAAGTATTTATTCATAACACTGCACTATTTAAGATAATATACAGTTCATGGACTTACAGACTTACTGCTTTAGCTTGCAAGTTAACGACATGCCGGTGACGCTAAGTTAGTGCTAGTCTTGCTGTAGCATTAGAAGTTTGCTTGTGCTAGTTAATAAGCACTGACCTGCAAAATATGAAATAATTAATTTGAGACATAATGTTGATCAAAATACGATGTTTATTGATTTTAAAATTTGATCAATTTCTGCATAACAGATCGTTGCTAGGGACGCTGCTCTAGAGAAGCACAGATGGAAAGAGGCTAAAAATGAACTATGCGGGACATTTGCTTTATGGTTTATTTGTTTGCCTTCATTAAAAAGCTTCAGAATAATAGTGGTGGTTAAATAAACGACTTGTGACTTGTTACATGGAGAATGGAGCCTCCAACCCGGTGCCAGCTCTCGTCTCTGCAGCATCACGTCACAGAAGTGCTCTGTAACCCGTAATCTCTTGTTTATGACAGATAAGACTACGTAAATATACAAGTCATAATGTGTGTATGATAATCCATCGATCCACTGATTGGTTTCCCGCCAGCTTCCTTGTAGACAAATGCACATGACCGAGAGGAGGGTTAGCAAAGAGGAAAAGAAACCATACTTAAACGATGGACAGATTTATGTCAATTTAGCTTGCCAGCAGAAAGTCTGTAAGTCCATGAACTGTATATGATTTTAAATAGTGCAATTTTATGAAATAAATATTGGAAATACAAGGTATTGACTTTACCTGTCAATGTCCATACACTCACACAGAAACTGCATGTATGTATTCAAGATTTTCTCTTGTAAGTCAAAAATATCACACCAAATAAAAACTGAAGAAAGAAACAAGTGATCAAAATACAATATAAACAAGGCATCGTGCAAACATATTATCTGTCAGTCTCAGAGTGCCATCTCTCACTTATCTATTGTCAGCCGCTTTGCAAAACGACCTCCAACTCCTTCTATGTTGCTATGTGGGTATTGTGCTCCCGGCTATCCTCGTGAACCTTCAGCTAGTGGCTTGCATTGTTTTTGGAAAATGTGGAACTGCTTTTTTATTTGAACTAGTCAGAAGAGATGTCCAGGCAGCACGTCTGTTGGTGCCTTTAGTCCTGATGCTGTGTCACTCTGCTGTGCTGAGGTAGAGGGACAGGAGCAACTGATGCTGTGTCACTGGGCTGCTGGTCAAATATGTAAAAAGTGCATCTGAAGAGAGAAGAGACGTATATGTGACCACTGGATGTTACATTTTAATAGATTATTATTATTGACGTAACTGCTGGCCGTGGTGGTGCAGTCCTTTTAAATCCTTCGCCATGAAGCATCAAGTCCTCGTAACTTCACCGTACAATGAACAATCTGCGCCAAATCTCTCAGGAATGTAGAGGGAGTCGCCCTGAATATATCTCTGCATCAAAACTGAGTGGTATCCATAGCGCCACCCACTGGATACAGGAAGTCAGACAAACATCATGCGATTGACATGACGTTTGCTGCCTGTTTTCTCCCCAGCAGCATCACATGCAAGCGTCAGCCAAACGCGCAGGCCGACGCGCGCGGACTGCGAGGGCCCGTTCATCACTGCTCGCAGTTTTAATTATCATTTTTCTTCTCACAAAATGATCGCATTTTTCACTGCCTGAACATACCCCAAAACTCACCAAACTTGGAATATAAGTCACACCTGGCGAAAATTTTTATAATCTATTGTCATCCTGAATTTCCACCACTAGGTGGCGCTGTTATTAAGGAAAGCGTGTTTTGGCTAATAACTCCCATATACTTTGTCCCACATTCAAAAACCTTATATCCATGCGTTCAGTGAATTGTGCTGAATCTCGTGGTATAGGCCTAGCCCATTTCCGCCTACCGTTTTTTTTCGCTACGTCGCAAAATGTCGAAAACATACTTTTTCGAACTCCTCCCAGGCAATTTCACCGATTTGCACGAAATTTGGCACACAGCATCTGTGGACCCTGCTGACAAAAAGTTATTAAAAGAATTTTGATAGATCAAATGATACTCAAATTATTAATTAACAACTTCCTGCAGATTTCGCTACAAAACAGGAAGTGATGTATATCTTCACATTCGTGTGTCCGAATGACATAAAACTCATAATAGGCCTTCCCCATGGGTCCCTGAGGCCCTGTGCAAAATTTTAGGCAATGACCACAAGGTGGCGCTCTTTAAATTGAAGTATTTTATATCTCCACAACGGTTCATCGGATTAGTGCAAAACTTTGTATATTCATTGTCAGTGCCCTCCCGAGGATAGCTGACAAAGGGTTTACCGATCTGCCACTAGGTGGCGCTCTGGTGCCAGTTTAATTTTATATTTGGCCCTGTGCCCACATCAAAACACTTATGGAAATGAAATTCATAGGGCTAGTCTAGAATGGCCCTGGTGACTCACACACCAAAAATGACCAGCAGGTGGCGCTGTTTTCCACTATTTTACACGTAAAAGCGTTTTTGGCCCATAACTCCCACATAATGTGTCGCACATTGTTAAACCTCATATCTCCATGTTCCCTCAATTCAGCTGGATTGTGTTGTATAGGCCACGCCCACATTTGCGATAACTTTCCGTTCGCAAAATCACGACAAATGAAAAACCTACTTTTTCGAACTCCTCCTATGCGATTTCAACGATTTGCACGAAACTTTGCACACAGCATCTGTTGACCCTCCTGACAAAAAGTTATTCACAGATTTGTAATAGAAAATTTTATTTTTAAGTTATTAAATAATAACTTCCTGCAGATTTGGTTCAAAACAGGAAGTGTTGTGTATCTCCACATTGGTATGGTCTAATGACATGATACTCAGGTTACTTCTTCCCCATGATCCCCTGAAGCCCTGTGCAAAATTTTAGGCGATGACCACAAGGTGGCACTCTTTAAAGCCAACTATTTTATATCTCCACATCTGTTCATCGGATTGACACAAAACTTTGTTTACTTAATGTCAGTGCCCTCCTGAGGAGAGCTTATGAAGGGTTTCCCAATTCGACATTAGATGGCACTGTGGTGCCACTTTAATTTTATATTTGGCCCTGTGCCCACACCATAACACTTACGGATTACCATAACGTTCATCCTTGTGTACTATGGCCTGATGAGGCTTTGTGTAAAATTTGGTGCAAATCGGCCCATAGGTGGCGCTCTGATCGCAGTCTATTTATTGTGAATGGAAAGTAAATGGGGAAATCTTCAAATCCTCTTCAAAACTCTATGACTTTTAACCTCTCCTTTTACCTCATGCTTTGAGCTAGAGACACTGTTCCACCTTCTAAGGACTCAGAAGACCTTGAACTATTGGGCATGTATTCAGCTTTTTAAAATCTTCTACTGTTTTGAAATCATCACAGTTTTAAAATTAAAGGATTTTAAGGCCATCTTCTGATTTTATAATGGCTGTGTTTTGTTTGGGAGGCGTTTTCCCATTCATTCTTATGGGGACATTTTCCACTTGTCTCTCATATTGCTACAGCATGTGTGCAGCCACAAAACCTGTAAGAAAGTGTAGTTTCTGGGCTCTCGTCCTCAAAGGTGTCGGTGTGTAGTATGTTGATAAAAGAATTCTGCAGAGGCAGGCTGGTGGAATGGTAGAGCAATCTTCTTGTCTTCTCATGTGTAGTTGTAAGGGAATCCCACAAATCAACTGTTGCGTCCTATTCCAAATACTACCCCTCTAAGGAATATCAAAAAGAAATAGGAAACCTTACTAATCAACTATGGAGAATCCACGCCGTCAAGCCAATCCAGGCTGGAAGCTCCCTTTTTAATTTACCAGTACCAATTACCATTAATCTTCTAATTAAATGACCATATGCCAATCGGCCATTGAACTCCAAACCTGTCACAGGTCCTATTTTCAACTATTAAATAAAAAGTATACATATCGCGATGCGATAGTCTAAAAGATAAACTCTAATTAAAGTATTCTAACATTAAGATTTTTGTTCATTCCTTGGTTCATTTTGCAATTATCACAGGATAACAACAGAACACAACCACTTTTCACATTATGATGTAAAGATATACATATATGAGAACATAGAAATCTGTCAAATTCTACGTAACATAACAAATATATCATCCTGCTGTGTCAACTGGACTCCCATTCTTCAGCAGCATTGCCATTTTGGGGTGGTAGGTTATTTGCGTCACTCTGAACTCTCTCAATTCTGTCCTGTCCCCGTCCTGTCTCCGGACAGGGTAATCTCTCCGCTGTCATCCTGAGAAGAGAAAACCAACCACTATCTTTGCAAAACAAAAATCAGCTACTTATATATCATGAGTAAAACATCCATCACTATTACTGTTTGTTCTAGCTCAGGCATGTCCAAAGTCCAACTCCAGGATCAGAAATGGCTTTCAAATAATATCCCTTTACTTCTATTTTGCTTCATATGGCAGGTGATGTCTGTTGGCTCATTTATATCTGTCCTGACCTTCCAATCTCCTAATGTAGCCTAAAATCAGCACTTAATAACCACTGTGCAACCCCAATTTGCGTTATGTATCACACATTTACTACATTTCAAATTTCAATTTTATATTCAATCTACAATTTAATTTGATATCTTCTATTTCTTATGCCATTCCCCCCTTCGTCCATGCTGATCCCCATTCAAAGTTTTGACACCTCTACTCCAGGCAACACTACTGCTTTCTCTGTTGTTATCGATAACCTCTTATCGTTTTAATATACATCAAACAACATTATTTATTAAGTCGTATTTAGCTTAAACTCCCTGGAACAATTTATCCTGCTGCCTCTGAATCATGTTATGAATTGGTGTCACCGATCTTCTTTCTTATTCATTGCCTGTGAGGACATTCCCAACATCTCCCCTTGGTGCTCCAGAGCTTCCAACTTCTTGTCCCTGGAGAGATGGGTGTAAGAGCAGCTAACTTTGGAGCCACTCTGGGTCAGCAAAACCTGTGTAAACTTTACATTTACAAACCGTTACACAGACAGGTAGAGGTTAACAATACTTGAGTTTAGTGTTAACTGCAACGTCCTTCATTTTCCTAAAAAGAAAAACCTCAATTTATTGACATTTTCAGCTGCCTGATCAGACATGTTATTACATGTTGCTTATGAGACATGAGGAGCTCCATTGGTCAGAATTTTCACAGCAAATTCATCTGAAAAAAGATAGAGTTCAAATAATGCTTTGTTGTTTTGACACAGTTTCGGCCACTTCCAGATATGGATGTGGTTCTCCATCTGAACCTGTAGCAAGCAAACTAATGTCTCAAGGACTGTACATCATTTCAGGGTGACATGCAACATAGTTATTAATACCTCTGTTAGTTCCATACTCATGCTTTGATTATAGGTGAGTGTTTTTTTCAAGGATATCTATGGTTTGGAAAGCATAAACAAAAATGCATCAAGCTTGATTTAAGTCGGTATAGTTAAGTCAGTACCGGTTATCTATGCCTTACAAGTCAGTCAGCGTCAGTCTTGGTCGAATGTTTCCCCCATGTCTGAAATCATACATGGGTTGGGAGATCTCCACAAATTATTAATCCATGGACAACAATAGCCTGGTAAATCCAATAAGGCGATTGTTTTTTTCTTTCATATTTTTTGAATATCCGAAATTGTCTGGATGTAATCAGAACCCAATTCACGACCCTCCGGAGTACAATAGTGCCTTAAATGTTTTGAAATGAGTTGCAACTTGTCCTTTAAAACTTTAGGACTGTTTTCTGCCAGAAAACAAAGTAGAGACAATGTCTCCGTTTGCCGTACCTGCTGGATGCTGACCAGCTTCATTTACTTATAAGAAGTTTTAATGAACTCCACCCCCCTTTGATTTATTTGCAGACAAGAAGATACATGGCGAAATTAACAATTCAATAATGGCACTTTGGCTTATGATAGACTAAACAACAGAAGTAATGACTTCCACAGCTTCAAGGCTGATTGGATGTTTTCTTTGCATAATCTACAAGTTGATTTTGGCTGGACATTAACCAAATTCACATCTTTTATATTTCCAAAATAAACTCTTGCTTAAGGTCATCAAACTATCAAATATTGTTAGAAGCAATGCTTTAGCAATCAATCCCTGTTTATGTGAACGCGTATGTCTTATCATTATTTATGTCTACTTCTGCTCTTGTCCATGTGCTGCTCTATGCTCTGACCTTCCCCTGCTTTTACCTGTCAGAGACACACATGGACATTCTCTTATGTGAATTAGACGAATATTCGACAAACACCTTCATTTCATCTTCCAAAGGGGATAGGTTCTCTCACAGTTCATTCGAGCGGCACGCTATCAATGCAAGCGGAAGCAGCCACTTCCGAATTTAGACCTTTGTGTTGGCAAATTTAACAATGCTATTTTTCAGAATGTCTTGGTTTTGAGGAGATAATAAACTACTCCTAAACAATGTTGAATTCCTAATTTCTGTAGAATCAATTTTACCATTTTATCCACAAACTCCTTCCCATTATCTGAAATATGTGATCTGGAAGTTCCCATCAGCTTATGACCTCCCAACATAAGAACTTGGCATCAGACGGAGCATCATTTCACTTGGTAGGACAAACCTCCAGCCTTTGCAAAAATGTGTCTACACCCACTACCATGTATCTACTTTAGCTTCAATTGGCTTTATCATATTAACAAAGTCCCTGACTAGCTCATACATATAATCTCTTGGAGTCAGAATATAAACAGGAGGGACCATCACCCCTCTCCTAACATTGTTTTTCCAGACCAATTGTATATCTCCCTATGACATGATCCATTTGTTCCAGCAGGTATGGTGCCCAAAAACCATACTCTTTTAGGATTAATTTTTTCTCTTAACCTCCCCCCTTGCAACATGGGCTTGCCCATTTGCTTCTTGACATCCTCTTGTGGTTCCTCATCCTCTGGGGTTGGCAAATGTTCAACAAAATCCACTGTGGTGCCCCTTGCTAAATTGACATCCTCTTGTTCCTATTTCTTTTACTAGTAGTTTTTATTTTTTCTTCAATCTCTTAGTATGATCTGGACCTGTAAGCACTTATTTAAGCCATATTTCCTCTTTTAATTTTCACTCTACTAAATAAAGTAATGTATGATGTGCAGGATTCAATACTAAGGAGAACGCTACAGAAAGCTCCACACCAATTTAACACTGTGAAGATTGTAGCTTTTGGAGGAATCCGAGCCAATAAGGCATGTGGATCAGGTACATCTGCTGGAAAGTCAGCCCCAATGTCATTCACTGCTTGCAAACCGTGCGCCAAGCAATAACAGTCATCTGGATTCTTTACAGGCAACAATGGTGTGTTGCTCTGGGGATTCTGAGTTATCTTCAGGACATTTGCTTGTAGCCGCCCTTTAATTTGTGGTTCCATCAACTGGACCACCTCCTCCTTCAGTGAATACTGGTTCTTCCATGGAGGCCACGATCAGGGCTTGATTGATTTCATGAATCCAATGTCAGTGGTGTGTTGTAACCACAAACATTCTGGAACCTGTCGCAACATTTCTTCTTTCGGGTGACCCGCATCTGACTTGACACTATACATTGATTTGTGTCTATTGTACTGTCTGTGATTGTCCCAATCCTTGGGCAGAGATCATCATGTTTATGCATCTCTGGTCTTCACTTCCTCAAATAGCGGAGTTCTCTTTCGTCAGAACAAAGGTGGCATCTTGTGATTCTGCCATCATTTCTCCCACATGTTCTTGCTCATAATCCTTGTCTATCATCAGAGTCATGTATGGGTTGCCCTTTCCAATGTTGTACTCTTTGCCAAGGTACTCATCCTTGTTTGTGTTCATAGGTGCTTCTTGTGGTCCCACAATTATGCAACCGGAGCTGAACAGAGCTTGTTTTGATTTTTGACTCAACCATACATCTGAACCCGATTGGTCCGCACACCTAAAGTATCTGATTCCTCCGCAAGCATCTCCCTCTTTTCTTTAGATGCCATTAGCCTTTCTATCCCTAGTTTTCAAACAATTCCAAGACCTAGCTCAGTCTGCCTCTACTCTCATAAAAAGTAATGTCTCTACATGGAATGGGACTCCTGTTGACAGGGTGTCCAGTTACAGATATCTGAGCATCCGGATAGATGATGAGCCATCTTTCAATTCATATTTCTGAACTAACTAAAAGCTAAAACGTAAATGATCACTGATTTATCATAATTGAGCTTGCTTTTGAAATGTAGAAAACAACTTGTTCAGGTCATTCTCAAAAGTGCTCTGACTTACAGCTTGCTCTTGAGTTAAATCATCTTATCTCTTTGGATATTTCCAAATACCTATTGCTCTATGTTCTGCAGTCTGAACGTATTCATGATTTATGATCATATTGTGTAGGTGTATTTATGTCGTTATTGGAAAAGAAAGCTTGCACTCAATAGACCTTCATAAACTTAAACAATATTAACGGAAAGATAATTTACTCCATCCAAGGGAGTCACCCAAATCAAATTAAATCAATTAGAAATGTGTTTTCTGAACACCATGTCACCACAACCACTTCCCAAACGAAAATGGAATACATTTGCCAACTGCAGAGAAAGCCAGTAATATATCAACCTAAAAAAGTGCAACTTTTTCTACTTTTTTTTTTTTTTTAACTCAACTGTCTGTGAGGATACAAGGAAACAGAGACCTAAAAATCCACCAGTTCCCTCTGAGAACTGACAAACTGTTGCTGACATCTGCGCCAATCTTCTCACCGTTTATGTCCTTCTATAATTATAAACCAATTTAGACATCAGGTATTAAATCATCAAATATTAAATCAGATCCTATCCTCGGATAATAAATCACTATCAACAACCAATGATCTACTATAGCTGATCAGTCAATTGCCAAGCTCTACTTGTCTTCTCTTATTCGTGTTCCTTATGTATGTGCAATAACACTTTGTGTGCATGTAAGTGTTGTCGCTTTAAACGTAAATGATTGTATGAGCGGGTGTGTTTGTGTGGGATTGTGTCTTCATAGGATTATCTCAAAGGGGTGTATCTGTGTGTGTGTCCTTAAAGGGTTTACGGATAAAATCACACTAGCCTGGCAGATTTAGTGTGGGTCACACAGGCGGATGACACCAACAAACATAACGGGTGTCCTGTGACTCTTGTCTGTCCCCGGGTAGGCCTCGACCTTAGATATTATGCCTTCTTTCTCGGACTCTCGCGTCCCCAGTGTATAGAAAGAAGAAAAGGAAAAACACAAATGAAGACTATTATTTCGTCCATAGAGCAAGCCAAAAATGTCACTTCTTCGTCATCATCCAAGTAATACAACCGTCACACAGCTTAATATCATTATCATTTCATTAATGCAGATCCAGTTTATTCTTGAAATTATTAAAGCTTTAAACAGCTATGCTGTCTAACACAGGTCGCAGGCCACAGGTCTGTGTCTGCATGTTCACCTACCAGCTGCTCAGCCCCTCCTTTTCTCTTCTCACTTGTCCACTTCATGGACACGCACATTCTGAATTCATCTCAACCGCCGAGAGACAAAGACAGCTGGATAGACTCATTGTCGAAATATGAACTAACACTTTTATCTGCCAACATTCACACAAGTATCTTGACAACAACTTTGTCCGAAATTAAAAATATTGCTAGACTCACAACAACTTTGTCCCTTGATTAATTTCAATTCAAACATTTGCTGTATGGAGGTGTCTTTAGAGTAAAATCAATATGTATGATTTGGTTTCAATCTCCGTAGGAAAATATACGGGCTCTACTACATATCTGTCTAACTAAACGGCTTTTGGATAACCCCAAAATTCCCCAATACATTTAAATACACAATCATGTCAGTGCTTTAGTTCAATGTTCGTCACACTACTCCAATTATGTATTTAATTCATCTTGTGCTTTCAGATCTATAATGGTTCATGTTTTCAAATTTTGCGTCAAATTTCTTTTTATGAATATTTCGGCCTTGAGATATTACTTTCTCTAATTAAACTCATTTTCCTTTCCTTCACATCAGGGCTTCCCACTCTAGCATGTGGGAGTTGCAGTGAATATAAGAACAATTTTATATTTCAACCAGCTATATCAATCGACCACATAAACAATTATCTGCATGTCCATGAGTGCCTTCTCAACGTATTCATTGAACTTCTCCACATGAGAAGAAATCAAACAACATCTACTCATACACTGCGTCATAACAACAAGGTATGCTCAATTGGATCCCTTTAACACACAAATCATATATGTGTATTTAATCTGATATTCAACTTAATATCATTTTCTACTCTTTCTGTTTTATGTGATTAATAGTGCTTGTTATGCATATAAATAATAACTTTATGTATAGGTATATTTTCATACCACTAAGTTTTCATTTCTTTTGTTATACAGCCAATTAATGTTCCCTCTATGTGAAGTCCTGCATAGTTCTATCTTTTCTTTTTTTCAAATTTTAGTTCACCTATATTTTATCAGGCAGCTCCTTTAAGACCTAGTTCTCATTTGCAGTGACCACTCCAGCTAAAGGTAAAAACACATCTAAAGCATACTACTTAATTTTGAATCAAGGGTAAGGACCCGTCTTACTAAATCTTTATTTATTTATTTATTTATTTATTTATTTATTGATTTATTTTTTCACTCATTTATCCACATCTCAAAAATGTGACAGTGATAAGACTCAAACTGTCACCTTCTCAGTTGCAGGGCGAAAGTACAGCCCCGTTAATCACATCACATCACTGAGAATTTAGATGGAAAAATCCCCCACTTTATACTATCCTTCTATGATTTATCTATTATCTTTTATATCTATATAACAAGTCAAATACAATACCTATGCATTGTATATGATATATTCTAATAATGCGCATGTATGGATTACTTATATTCATTCTATGGACAAAAAATCAGCTTTCACTCAACTTTAGCTGAATCTCAACTCCCACACACAGCTTCAGAGGACACGATAAGCACTGAACATTTAACACAAACGGGCCGGCCGCCTCTTTTTTCCTTCTACTCACAAACACAAACACTTATTCAGCTGAATTTCACCAGAGCTCGTGCACATGACACCTACTGCAACTTGGTTCGTTGGACTCAGAATACGGAAAACCGCCTCTAACAGCCCCCCAAGTGCCACACCACATTATTCATCTTTAGAGTCCATGAGCGTCCCATGGACTTGTTGAATTTTCTATTGTCACAACCATAATTTTGATTTGACATAACATTTCTCTCTCATTCTAATTTTTCTTTGTGGTCTTCATCACTTATCTTTTCTACCTGGCCAGGCTTTTCATACTCTTTTCATATTCTTTTTTACTCTTTGAGACAACTAACCATGCCGTTAATGATGCTGATCTCACGCAAGTCTCACAATAGTGTAAGCTTGGTGTCTGCCTGTCACTTATTTGCTCCATGATAATCAGTACAGCCACTGCGGCCAAAGCAGTTTCCCTTTCTCTTATTTATCTTTTTTTATTCTATTCTATATTCTCTATTCTATTTATCTTCTTCTTTACTCTATTCTTCTTTATTTTTCTATACTCTATTCTAATATTCTCTATTCTATTTCGTTTCTACTTCTTCTTTATTTCTTCTCTTCTTCTTCACTTGAGACAACATTAGCGCGTAGGAAATAATGATTAATCTCAAGCATGTCTTATAAGGATGTAGGCTTGACACCTGCCTGCCACCCTCAGCACCGTATCTCCAATTAATTCATAAATCTCTACCGTATAAGTTTCTCCTTTTTTTCTCTTCAATTCCCTTAATTTAATAAATTTAGACAGAATCGTATCAACAAATTACACACCTCTTGCCCATATCCCCTCTTTTTGGTAATTTACAGCTTGACAGATATTGGAAAACACACACAGTCCCATCCAGGGCCTGAGTTTGACCCCTAGAGCGAAAATGCTCACCTTGTTGGCCAGTTGGGGTGAAAGTCAGTCTCTGGACCCCTGTCGTGTGTCCAAGTTGTCAACAGCCATCCTGCCGACAACGCCACCTGTAGTTTCTGGGCTCTCGTCCTCAAAGGTGTCGGTGTGTAGTATGTTGATAAAAGAATTCTGCGGAGGCAGGCTGGTGGAATGGTAGAGCAATCTTTATTGAAACAGACCTTGAGCCCTGCGTCCGGATCAGAAGCGGCCGCATTCTGATTTTCTCCAATCTATGGCAAAAGCCATGCCAAAATGCTTTGCCCTCTGCTCTCTTGGAAATCCAACTCTTTGGAGATCCACCAAAATACCACACCCCCCGAGTCTCTACTCATGAGCCTTCTTAAAGTCTCTTGGCCTGTACCTGCCTACTTCTAATTGGTCACTGTGGTGGGTTGAGGGTCCATCTGTCCAATCAACGAAAGAAAAGGAGTTGGCCTATCTCTCTGCTCATCTCCCATAAATGGCTAAATCTGTTATTGTCATTCCTTGGGTCTTGTGCTCCAAAATTACCTAAATGACCCCTCTATCCTTTCCTGGAGATGTACACGTTTAGATATCTCCCTCTATCTGACATAGGAGTCAGGCTCCATTTTAGTCCCTATAGTGGCCTTGTCTCCTGCTAACCTTTGACCTTCACACAGCTGAATGCTGACTCCAAGGTCCCTTGGAGCTATGAGCCCCATGGGGATATTTTCCACCTTGTCCCTGTTATTGCTTCAGCATGTGTGCAGCCACAGAAACTGTAAGAAAACTTTACAGGTAAAGGTGCAACAGCACCCTCTACTAGTGCAAAGACAACTAGCAGTGAACAAGTCAGGACATCCTCAGTCACACTGAAATGCAGCAGACCAGTCAGTGAGCAGACCGTGTGAAGCTGCATGGACTTTCTGTGTGTTTCTCTAATGATGTGTGCGTTCTTGAGGAAATGTAAGTGGTTTCTGCTTGTAGTTATGGATAATTTGATAATTTGACCAGCACTGAAACTATTCACCTTTTTAAGCTCTGTCAGCCCTCTTACTTCTCAGCTTTTCTGACTTTTCAGCTTTTTAAATGTTCATCTTTCTTCATCTTCATCTTTCATCATGCAGCAGGTGACATCTCACATTCCATTAGTTCATCAGTTCTTCTCTGACCTGGCTGGATTCTCTGGACTTTTTTCAAGGTCTCCCAAGAGAACCAGTGTGCTTGATAGAGTGATAGCACACAGACTCCCAAGAGCAAGCACAGTAAAATGGGACTTCCATGTCTGTGTTTTGAACACTGTGTTTGAGCACAAAGGTGACATCATCCAGTGTTTTGAAACCATCAGGGGAGTTTGAGCCTACCACTCTGGATGCTGGAGGGTTTGTGAGGCTACTGGACGATGATACTTTCAGCTTCTTCCTGAAACTATTTAATTGTATTATGCCTCGTGTGGACATTATCTTTAGCCAGCTCCAGAAGCGGACCATCGACTCAGTCTTTGTCTGGCGAATCATGCAGCAGTTCACACAGTTTTCTGGCTTCAGCGTACATTACTTAATTCCGGCAGTAGCAGGCAACTGCTTTAACGACTTTCTAAGCAGAAGGTGTTGCTTGAGCATTCCTCAACGGCAGCATGCATCGACAGCAGCATGCCCCGACACGCGTGGACTGCGAGGGCCCGTTCATCGCTGCTTGCAGCTTTAATTATTTTTCACATTTTTTTCGCATTTTTCACTGCCTGAACATACCCCAAAACTCACCAAACTTGTAATATAAGTCACACCTGGTGAAAAATTTTATAATCCATTGTCGTCCTGAATTTCCACCACTAGGTGGCGCTGTTATTAAGGAAAGCGCGTTTTGGCTATTAACTCCCATATACTTTGGCGCAAATTCAAAAGCCTTATATCCACGTGTTCAGTGAATTGTGCTGAATCTCGTGGTATAGGCCACGCCCATTTCTGCCTACGTTTTTTTTTCGCTACGTCGCTAAATGTCGAAAACCTACTTTTTCAAACTCCTCCCAGGCGATTTCACCGATTTGCACGAAACTTGGCACACAGCATTTGTGGACCCTCCTGACAAAAAGTTATTAAAAGAATTTTGATAGATCAAACGATACTCAAGTTATTAATTAACAACTTCCTGCAGATTTGGTTACAGACAGGAAGTGATGCATATCTTCACATTGGTGTGTCCGAATGACATGAAACTCAGAAAACTACTTCCCCATAGGCCCCTGAGGACCTGTGCAAAATTTTAGGCGATGACCACAAGGTGGCGCTCTTTAAATTCAAGTATTTTATATCTGCACAACGGTTCATCGGATTAATGCGAGACTTTGTAAATTTATTCTCAGTGCCCTCCCGAGGACAACTGATAAAGGGTTTACCTATCCGCCACTAGTTGGCGCTCTGGTGGCCGTATAATTTAATATTTTGCACTGTGCCCACACCGTAACACTTATGGAAATGAAACTCATAGGGGTGCTATAGAATGGCCCCTGTAACTCACAAACCAAAAATGACCAACAGGGGGCGCCATTTTGAAAAAAAAAAGTTTTTGGCCCATAAATCCTGCATAATATGTTGCACATTGTTAAAGCTTATATCTACATGTTCCCTTAATTCAGCTGAATTGTGTGGTGTAGGCCACGCCCAATTTGGCAATAACTTTCCATTCGCAAAATCGCGCCAAATGAAAAACCTACTTTTTCGAACTCCTCCTAGACGATTTGACCGATTTGCACCAAACTTTGCCCGAAGCATCTGTGGACCCTCCTGACAAAAAGTTATTAAAAGAATTTTGATAGCCCAAAAAACGCCCAAAACATAAAACAAAAAATTCCTGCACATTGCATTCAAAACAGATATTGTTCCATATCTTCCCCAAATAGATTCCCATTAGCACAACACTTTTGCTAATTGTGTTCCATGGCCTGATGAGGGTCTGTGTGAAATTTGGTGCAAATCGGCCAATAGGTGGCGATCTGGTGGCAGTCTAATTAGTTTGCATGGAATTAAATGGGAAAATCTTCAAATCCTCTTCAAAACTCATCCACTTTCAACCTCTCCTTGTCCTTCATACTTTGAGCTACAGACTCCATTCCAACTTTAGAAAAGAATCTCAAGACCTTGAAATATTAGTCCTGTATTCAGCTTTTTAAAATCTTGTATGGTTTTGAAATCATCACAGTTTTAGTTTTAAGGATTTTTTGCTTGTCTTTGTCATTTTATAATGGGTGTATATTGCGTGAGCTAGAGTGAGACAGCTTGAGACATCATCGCTCGAGTTAAGAGCAGCTGGAGGAACTGGAGAGAAAATTCTGTTCAGCTTATTTTGGATTCCACATCTTTTACCTCACATGGACAATATATGCATAGAAATGTAGGAAATCTTGTTGGCTTTCAGCTGATGGTCTTATTTAAGATGTAGGACTTACAGTTTTGGATGTGGAAGCACCAGAGCGACAAGCACTCCAACAAGTCCCCCATAAGCCGCAATGTTAATTTTGAGTCTACATTTCTGGAGGAGAGCAGCAGAGCCTGTTTGGTCTCTCACTCTGAAGTCCTCATTTTTTACTCTAGGGAAATAAAAACAACATCAGAGTTCAGCAATGTCTCCTGTGACTCAATATATAAATGTTTTGCAGATAACCATTACATTTCTTTCAAAAATGGCAGGAGTTTGGGAGGCCTTTTCCCATGCAATTTTTATGGGCACAACTTTGGCTGTGCTACTGCTGCAGCATGTGTTCAGCCAGAGAAACTGTTCACCTTTTTAAGTTATTTCAGCCCTCTTACTTTTCAGCTATTCTGCCTTTTGAGCTTTTTAAATCTTTCTCCCTCTTCAGCTTTCATCATCAAATCATCATCAAATGTAACATCCGGGGCCGGCTCTACGCAGGGGTAAGAGGGGGCAGCGCCCCCCCAAATAAGTGTCTTGCCCCCTCAACTCATCTCTCTGTCCCTCCGCTCCGCTGTGCGTGCATTCACAGGCTGCGCAGCACGCACACACACACACACACACACACACACACACACACACACACACACACACACACACCCCTCCCTAAACTCTTAGTAAATATCCAATCACTGTTGCAGTATGCAAATGAGCCAAGACGTAGCATGACAGTATGGTGTCAGGTTTCACCACGGCGGGAAGACTTTGAAGAAGCAGCAGCAGTTTCTATTAAAATATGATTGGCTCAGCAGCTCAGTCAGTCATTAAACCATTATTTTCCTGTTTAAAGAAAGAAAGGGGAGCGGGATAAGTTCAAATGAGCAAACATGCTAAAAAGAAAGAAGCCGGAGAAAGAGATGGATGGAGCAGAAACATTAAGGGCAAAAAAGAAAAAAACGGTTAATAGAGGATGCAGTCAAATGCGCCAAATAAACAGAGCTTTTAGTGGTGGAGGAGCGAAGGTCAGCGCGGCTACAGTCAGCCCGGAGAGTGACAACACGGACCCAGCAGGGTCACATTTCCTTATTGCAAAAGCAAACATATTTCAGGAGAGTCTGTGTTCAAAGTTAAAAAAATATTATTTGAATATATAGGCTATACATCCTGTCTTTTACATCCTAACTCATTTATCATTGTTGCTGTTATTGTGAATATTAGCTGACAAGGCCAGTGTCAGTCGCGGAGTTGATGCAGAGGGACAGGATAATGCCAGTCATAGAAGTGAGGAGGAGGAAGAGACAGATGAGGAGGGACAGGAGCAGGAGGAGATGGAAGAGGAGGAGGAGAAGGAGGAAGAGGAGGAGGAGAAAGAGGAGGAAGAGGAAATTGGAGCAGGAACCACCAAAAAAAAAAAAACAGTGCCAGGTACAGGTGCAGTGTGCAGGACTGGGTTGGCAATAAGTCTTTGCATAGCATTATATTAAGTCACATGTTGATGTTTCAGTTCCAGTCACACAGAAACAATAAGCCCATCCTCTCCTGCAGTTATGTCAGTGGCTTTCTGAACTAGACGTCTGTTTTCTTTCCAAAGTTAATGAGTTATGGCTAATATTCGTTATTACTGATGTTCTTTTCATCCAGATATAGCAGTACATTAGATGCAAATAAAGTATTCATCTTAAAACTACGGTTCCACTTGCATCCGTCATGCAATCAGATAAAAGGTCTCTCCAAACCAAGCTTGAGGGCTGAATTTCAACCCCAGCCCGCCTCTGCCAGTGTGTGACAGACCCCTACGTAAAGTCCCGCTGTAGTTCTGCACTGTTTTGTTTCATATAATCACAGCGTTTTTTTTTTTTTAATAAAGCCAGCTCACTTATTTTTTGCTCCAGCTTCCAGCAGCTCACAAAGAGAAAGTTGGACAGGTCTGATGGTAGAGGCCTGGCAAAGTGCAATCCACTTCTCCAGGTTGGGGTTGGACACATAGCTAACAACCCAGTTCAATGAAGAAACACTGTTACTATAAGCACAGAAAAAAAAAGTGCTAGAGCATGATGTGTATACATGATGCCCCCTTCACATTTTTGTCTGCCCCCTCATATATGCCTGCCTAGAACCGGCCCTGGTAACATCCCATTAGTTAATCAGTTCTTCTCTGACCTGGCTGGATTCTCTGCTTTTTTTTTTCTTTTCAAGATCTCTCAAAAGAACCAGTGTGCTTGATAAGAGTGGTGGCATACAGACTCCCAAGAGCAAACAGTTAGATGGAACTTCCATATCCATGCTGTACACTCTGTGTTTGAGCACAAAGGTGACGTCGTCCAGTGTTTTGAAACCATCAGGGGAGTTTGAGCCTACCACTGTGCTGGAAGCTGGAGGGTTTGTGAGACTACTGGACGATGATACTTTCAGCTTTCTCCTCAAACAATTTCATTGCATTATGCCTCGTGTGGACATTTTCTTCATCCAGGTCCAGAAGCTGACCATCGTCTCAGTCTTTGTCCGGGGAATCATGCAGCAGTTCACACAGTTTTTCTGACTTCAGCGTACAGTATTTAATACCGGCAGTAGCAGGCCACCGAATTGTAAAGGAATGACTTCCTCAGCAGAATGTGTTGCGTGAACAAGCCCCGACGGCAGCATTCCACGACGCGCGTGGACTGCGAGGGCCCGTTCAACGGTGCTTGCAGCTTCATTTCTTCTTTTTATTTTCCTTCGTCCAAAATGATCGCATTTTTCACTGCCTGAACATACCCCAAAACTCACCAAACTTGGAATATAAGTCACACCTGGCGAAAAATTTTATAATCTATTGTCGTCCTGAATTTCCACCACTAGGTGGCGCTGTTATTAAGGAAAGCGCGTTTTGGCTAATAACTCCCATGTACTTTGGCACAAATTCATAAACCTTATATCCACACGTTCAGTGAATTGTGCTGAATCTCGTGGTATAGGCCACGCCCATTTCTGCCTACCGTTTTTTTTCGCTACGTCGCAAAATGTCAAAAACCTACTTTTTCGAACTCCTCCCAGGCAATTTCACCGATTTGCACGAAACTTGGCACACAGCATCTGTGGACCCTGCTGACAAAAAGTTATTAAAAGAATTTTGATAGATCAAACGATACTCAAGTTATTAATTAACAACTTCCTGCAGATTTGGTTACAGACAGGAAGTGATGCATATCTTCACATTGGTATGTCCGAATGACATGAAACTCAAAATACTACTTCTCCATAGGCTCCTGAGGACCTGTACAAAATTTCAGGCGAAGACCACAAGGTGTCGCTCTTTAAATTGAAGTATTTTATATCTCCACAACGGTTCATCGGATTAATGCGAAACTTTGTATATTTATTCTCAGTGCCCTCCCGAGGACAGCTGATAAAGGGTTTACCAATCCGCCACTAGGTGGCACTCTGGTGGCCGTATAATTTAATATTTGGCACTGTGCCCACACGATAACACTTATGGCAATGAAACTCAGTAACTTTCCATTTGCAAAATCGAGCCAAATGAAAAACCTACTTTTTCGAACTCCTCCTAGACGATTTGACCGATTTGCACCAAACTTTGCATGAAGCATCTGTGGACACTCCTGACAAAAGGTTATTAAAAGAATTTTGATAGCCCAAAAAACGCCCAAAACATAAAACAAAAAATTCCTGCACATTGCATTCAAAACAGATATTGTTCCATATCTTCCCCAAATACATTCCCATTACCACAACACTTTTACTAATTGTGTTCACTGGCCTGATGAGGGGCTGTGTAAAATTTGGTGCAAATCGGCCAATAGGTGGCATGCAATTGCAATGCAATTAGTTTGCATGGAATTAAATGGGAAAATCTTCAAATCCTCTTCAAAATTCATCCACTTCAACCTCTCCTTGTCCTTCATACTTTGAGCTACAGACTCCATTCCAACTTTAGAAAAGAGACTCAAGACCTTGAAATATTAGTCCTGTATTCATAATTTTAAAATCTTGTATGGTTTTGAAATCATCACAGTTTTAGTTTTAAGGATTTTTTGCTTGTCTTTGTCATTTTATAATGGGTACATCCTATGGACATACTTATGATTGAGGTTTTTGGATGTACCACTGAGATTTTTCCACACTGTGTCCCAGCAAATCTCCCTATCATTTACTTCATTTCAATCTCTATTCGAAACATCCTCCACTGGTAAGGGTTTATAGTGTCCAGAAATTAATTTGTAAAGTTTAGAAACCATCCCCCGTGTAGGTCCTACTGAGGCAAGTAACTTGCGTAGAGGGTGTGTGGGTAAAGCTGTTCCCCATGGGACACCATATGCCCGCATCGCTGATCGTAACTGCATAGAAGAAAAAAGATGAACTTTGAAGATCAAATTCAGCTTGTAGATCGTTAAAAGCTCGCAAACCATGGAACCAATGCAGAAACGAAAAGGGCATATTACCGGTAAGAAGTGAGAAATTATTGAAAATCGGTGTGTGATTATGCCATTTATAATCTGTACCAACATGCTTCATTACGGTGCGGTAAGATGTGAGTAGAAATGAAATAACAGGGCCTAAACGTAATTTGGCTTTTTCAGTGGTATGTTAGCATACACCAGGTCTTGCAACCTGTGAGGTAGTGCAATATTCTCCTCAATTGGTCTTAAAGAAACAGGAACTGGGGCTGAGCCATGTAGATAGAGGACGTAGCACATAAGACCAGAAATAGATTTTAAAATCTGGCAGAGCCAGCCCCCCTAACTTCTTGTCTCGCTGGAGAGTTGTGAGTTTTAGGTGCGGTCTCTTTCCTTTCCATATGAATTTAGAAACTAATGACTGGAGCTTATCCCAATATCCCAAAGGGGGAGCAACAGGGATCATTGAAGAGTAAAAGTTAACACGAGGCAGTATATATAACTATAGCTCTCCGGGCTCAAAGCACTCAAAGTCCTTCTCTATCTGACTGTATACACCTTGAAATTTTTTTATTGCAATGGACGACGTGGAGGGAAAAATTTCAACTCCAAGATGTCTAAAGCTTTGAACTACTGGTATATGGGAGGGCAGGGGAACTTGAAGTGCAGCTGAGTTTAAATGCATTAGCGCTGACTTTGTCCTGTTAATTTTGTATCCAGAGAGTAAGCTGAATGTATCAAAGGAGGAAAGGAAATGTGGGGTTGAGGTACCAGCACTGCCTACATAAAGGAGGATGTCATCAGTGTGCAAAGATATACGATGCTCCATGTTACAAAAAGTGATGGGATGTACTGATGGATGTTGTCTAATTTTCTGTGCCAGTGGCTCGAGGGAAAGAGCAAAAAGTAGAGGGAAAGGGGGCAGCCCTGACGAGTGCCCCTTGATATTGGGAACTGGGCAGAGCAGACGTGACCTGTGTAGACCATTGCTGAGGGATTTGCGTATAAAACCTTAATCATATTGATAAAATGCATACCTAGCCCAAATTTGTCCAACGTTGTCCAGAGTTATTCCCATTCTAACCGGTCAAATGCTTTTCCAGCGTCCAATGATAGAACCAAACAAGGGGGAACAATACTACTAGTTGCATGAATGATGTGTAACAGGCAACGCACATTATCAAATGCTAGGCGAGTTCTAATAAAACCAGTTTGGTCATTGTGTATAAGTTTTGTAAGATGTAGGCCTATCTCCAACCGAGTTGCAAGTACTTTAGCATATAGTCTAACATCCCCATTCAGGAGGGAGAGAGGTCTGTAATTGCCACATTAAGTTTAATCCTAGCACTAACTCAGCTATAATTACAGTTCTGCCCAAACCAAAAAAAGATTTAATGCACCCTTATCAATGGCTGTATTAATCATATCCAATAGTGGTTTGCCCAGTTCATCCCAGAAAATAAGGTATAGCTCAGGTGGAATTCCATCCCACCCTGGGGATTTGCCCTTTTTCATATTGACCAGAGCCTTCCTCAACTCTTCTAGAGAAATGGGAATGTTGAGTGATTCTGATTCACTGTCAGACAGAGAAGGTAGATTGAGATCCTGAAAAAAATCTGCACACACCTCCGTATCAAGGGATATTTCAAAGTTGTAAAGACATGAGTAGAAAGATTTAAATTCGGAATTGATATTGAGTGGATTACTCAGGGTGCGAAGCTGTGTTTTAATGGCTGTAATATTTGAATTTTTTCATGTTTTTTCAGTCTTAGAGCTAAAAGGTGACTCGGCCTGGTGCCACTGAAATAGTATGTTCTTCTTGTCCTGTGCATTAAGAACTCCACCCTACGTCTTAACAAAGAGTTCAACTCAGTTTGTCACAGCTATTCTGCCTTGTAATACCTCAGAATATTTGGCTTGTTGTTGTGCCTCTAGCTGAGTGAGAGTATTCTCTAATTCAGTTATTGTTTTATTATTGTTTAGTCTACTCTTATTAAGGTGGGATGAGAACGAGATTGAGGAGTCTCTGATACAACCCTTAATAGCATCCCATAAAAATCTAGGATCATCTACTGAGCCTGCATTAACATCTATAAAAGTGTTTCATTTTTCTTTGAGAAAAGTGCAAAAATCTCCATTTTTGAGAAGTGAGACATTGAACCGCCAACGTAGAGCTCTAAGGGGTGTACCTAGTAGTGTGAAGCGTGCTGCGACAATTCTATGATTTGATAAAGAACAAGGCTTGATAATAGGGCTGGGTATTGAGTACCTGTTGATCATTTTTTAATTAAAAAAAGTAATCTTAAATTATAAATCTTTCCTCTAGGAAGTTCTAGTTCGAATTGAAATGTAAACAAAGGTACTCCATGTGTTTAGTTATAAAATAGTGCAACCATAGTTAAGCTGAGAAAGTGTCATTGTTTCTGGTATGGAACATTTTTGTCTGACTTAAACATAGACATGATCGCCGTCCTTCGCCCTCCGGCTAGACGCGAGGGGGTAAAAGTTGACACTGACCCCCCCTCTCTCCCCGCGGGCGCACGGTGCAGCGGCCAGGGTGAGACCGACTGCGCTGGGAGTTTACAGTCTCCGAAAGAGCGGTGCATCAGACATCGGCTTCCCGCCTCCACAGCTCTGACGGTGTTTCCACGGTGCATCACCCTCCGACCCTCGAGCCAGGTCGCGGGCGAGGTGCTTCCAGCTGCTGGAGGCAGGGATCGAGGAGTCCGGCGAGGGACCGCGGGTAGTCGGGCGCCTGAATCCATTCAGAGGATTTTATGAATTGATATTGAATTGGGAAAAAATATATTGCAATGCATTGATGAATCGATATTTTTACCAACCCCTACTTGATAACAACATCATGTATTTCAGAAAAGGAAGTAGCGGAAGCTAATATATAATCTATTCTGGAGAAACTCTGATGTCTTGCTGAATAAAAAGTGTATTGCTTAGATGTGGGGTTGATAGCGCAGTAAAGGTCTGTTAAGCTAAATAATGACAAAGTTCTGAAAGTCTTTTGATGCTTGTAGCTGTGTGGCCGTGGAGTGCTGAGCAGATTTGTCCAATATCGTATTTACATTACAGTTCATGTCTGCACCAAGGATAAGCGAGAAGTCCTGAAGGTGCAATAAGACTTCTTTTAAGCTGGGAAAGAACTCTGGTTCATATTGGGTAGAGCGTAAACTGAAATAAAAACAAATTTGCGTCCAGATATAATAGTCTTGATATAAGAAATCCTACCATCCTCACTACCAAATTGTCAAGTATAGTTATTGCAAGGTTATATCTCAGTACTACTAGTGACCCCCTAGTTTTCTAGTCCAGTGATGCTGAGGCGGCCACATAATAGTGTTTGTTTGAAAATCGGCGAACATCTATAGTTCTTAAGTGGCACTCCTGTATAAAAACAACGTCCACATGTTGTCTGCGTAAGAGGTCTGAACAGGCTGTATGCTTAATTTGACCATTCAGCCCATTTACATTCCAGCTGATTACACGCATACTGCTCATAATGACTAGTAGAGACCAGCATTGTGATACATACAAGATGCAGGGTGGAAAAACAACCTACAGTGCAGCTGACCGACCAAAATGTGAAATTAAAGTGCTGAGAGAGATCCTTCCCACCCCAAAACCCCTGTCGCCATGAACCCGGCACGCTCCAGAGAACAAGAGAGGGCATGAAAACAAAAACCCACACAAATGTGAAAACATGAAATAACAAACAAAAACAAAACAAAAACGGATTCCTCCTAGGGAGCCCGACTTTCCAACACAAGTTGGACCTGTGATCCTCGAGAGGCGTGTTCCTTCCCAGCGTGCGCAGGTCCCCCCTTCCAATAACAGTTACAGTTATATCATACCATAGTAATGATCATAATGATTGTAGTTGAGCTACACAGAATGTACAAACATGCTATAGGTTATAAGTGCATATTAGTATTGAATACAAATAGAACATGGTTGGTAAAATATGTGATTTAAAGTAGATTTGGCAACATGCCAGGACTATAACACCAGCTTTTCTTCTGAAAACAAACTTGGGATCTCAAACAAAAATCGAACAGGAATCAACTGACATCAGCAATAGTTGAGCAGCATTGTGCAAGATTGTGAGATTGGTGTTTCTTGTTACTATCTGAACAGAAAAACAGAAGAAAAAAAAAACACACACACAAAAAAAAGAGGAATATATATTAAGCCAGCTGGACTTATTCAGAGGTGAAGAGCTAAAGTCCAGTAGATTCGAGTATGTGTGCAGTTAGAACATAGGCAATACAGGGTCATTGTAAAGCATGTAAAGCCGTCATTGCAGGCTGTGCCTGGTAGTCCATGCCAGACATCTGGTCGAAGTTGCCTGTTAGCTTACATACAAAACACTTACTGTAATAAAACAAGGAATGTCCAGACACAACTTGAGTTGTTACTTCAACTTTATCAGGTTTCGTGTACACAGCATACAGGTGAAGACTCACGTAAAAGCCCCTCCCACTGCCGTAACACCCACTTGAGTAAACAGCAACGGCTACGTTACGTCAGCCGTAAAGCAGAGTACCGTAAGCACTGTAATACTCTGACATCTCCCCTTTTTAGTTCTACTTTCCTCAATAAAGTAAACAGATAAACATTCTGTAAAGAACAATGCTATTCTATAACAATCAGCAGGAACACATTAAACATCCTGTGAAATGTAAACAGTGTCATTCTTCATTAAATATCAATAAACAACATTCAACCCTTGGTCTGTCTTCTGTAGTACTTATATTCAATAAACTTTTAGATTATCAAAAGATTATCAAATTACTTCACTATAAGATCACAGTTTGCATTCCTGAACTCTTTTGATATTAAAACACATTAGTTTACAACATTCTATGGAACTCCTTTTTTTTTCATGTGGCTTTACCACCTGGAAACCTTTCATGTGGTTTAAAAGTTACCACCTGGAACTCTTTTCTCTTCTTCCCCCCCAAAGGCCATGAGTGTGAGGTCATGTTAACTAACAAGCCCAGTCGGATGACTGGCTTAGAGATCCGTCCAGACCTGGTCTGTGACAGATTTTTAGTACCAGCATGCATGCTCACACTGGAGTCCTCCTGCTTTTGATTGATGTCCGTGCAAACAGGTAAGACAGGTGCTTTGCCTCCAGGTGGCTGTGGAGCAGGCATCTCCTGGAGGTGGCGCCGGTTGCGCCTGAGTGTTGCCCCCTGCTGCGCCTGGATGATGTAAGAGCGTGGCGTGACGCTCTCAGTGGTCACAACTGCAGGAGCTGTCCAGGATTTCTGGTGGTCCAGCTTGGTGAGGACATTACCACCAGGCTTGAAGTGGGGGTAGGGGTCTGGCCCCATGGCGTCAGTTGTAGTAGAAGGCTTGCTTCTTCTTCTTGGCCTCGTCCTTCTGCCTGATGCGTTGCTTTTCGGGCCATGAGGGCTGCAGGTTTCTCTCGCGGGTAGGCAGCGTCGTTCAAATCTTCCGGCCCATTAGTAGTTCAGCTGGGCTGGCTCCTGTTGTGCAGCATGGTGTTGACCTGTAGCACATGAGTGCGATGAGAGGGTCCTTCTGTTTCAATATTCGCTTTGCGGTCTGCACCGCCCTCTCCGCATTACCATTGCCTTGTGCGTTGTGTGGGCTCGAGGTGACGTGTTCAAAGTCAAGCTCACGGGCGAGGTCTTGAAACTCGGTGCTCGTGAACTGCGGCCTGTTGTCGCTGATGACCACATCTGGAATGCCATAGCGGGCGCATATAGCTTTCAGCTACAGAGAGACATGAGCGCCTGTTGTTGTTTTCATGTGCACTCGATGTATCTCGAGTAGTAGTAGGGCTGGGCGATAAATCGGCAAAATCGATTAATTCGAGTTTTTGGTTTAGGACGATTTTAAAAAATGAAAATCGATTTTTTATTTAACTCGCTCCCCCGCCGCTCCTCATGGGCTCCCGTAGTTAGTGGGCTGTGCTCGCCAGCCCACTATGGACACCTCTATAGCAAAGCTATAGGTGTCCATAGTGGGCTGTGCTTCGCACAGCCCACTATTGATATTCACCGCGCGTCTTCTTATTATTTTTCATCCTCCTTCCTTTTTTCTGTCGCTAACTTGTCCCACACGGTTGGTCGCACACAAACAAATTATACATCAAAACGTGCGGCTCGATCTGACTCGGTATGCTATTATTTTTATCACCAGAATATACATTTTTCGCGTCGTAAGACGCGAAAAACTGCGAAAAATTTCCCATAAGGAATGAATGGGACGAGGTCAAAAAAGTCGCAAATCTGCAATGTTTTTCAAACATCTCCTGCTCTGGCATACGTTCACCTAGAAACACCATTCAAACTTTAAAATGTAGACACAGGTCTTGTCTTTTTTCCTACAATGTATAGTTTTTAAACTCTGACCCCTTAATGACGGTGAGTGATTTTGGAAGAATTCAGGGTTTTCAATGAGTGTGTATGGCGGAATGTTCGTGCAGCAGAGTGAGAGAGCCAACTGACACAGTGGCAGAAACTCAAAATTTTCCTCTGCTATTTTCTGTTTACATCATGATCCCGGCCACAAATGTCACTCAAAAACAGTGATATTTTCCAAAGTTGTAGCCACACGTGTCTTCTTTCTCTCAATGTGTCTACTTTATCGGTAGGATTTACGGTTTTTGAATTAACTGTCTCTAACCGACAAGAGTAGCTCTCAACAGTCCCATTCACTCCAATATAAATCGGGGCGAGGATTTTCCAAACTGCACCTTTTTTAAACTCGCTCGTATTTCCACATTCCTGAAGCTAGGAACACGAAACTTCATGAGTGTCTTCTTTAAGGCCTTTCTGGCTCGATCGTGAAAAAAAATTGCCGATATCATGTATGATTTTGACTAAATAGCACTAGTTTGACGTCCTAGATTTGAGGCAGAAATCAGTCTCAAATCAGCCTGGGACAGCCGTTGCTACGGGCCCTCACCAACCGTCACCTAGCAACCGAGATCAGCTGGGCCAACAGAGAGAGTGACAGACAGACAGACATATATGCACACACACACACACACACACATGCACACACACACACACGCTCACATGCAGACACAAATACACACACACACACACACACACACAAATACACACACACACACACACACACACACACACGGACACACACAGATTATTAATCAGTTTTCCAGAACGTTCATGTTTTCGCGAAAACCTGCATAAGCTTTCCCATAAGGAATGAATGGGACGAGGTCAAAAAAGTCGCAGACACACAAATACACACACACACACACACACACACAGACGGACACACACAGATTATTAATCAGTTTTCTAGAACGTTCATGTTTTCGCGAAGTAAGTCGCGAAAACCTGCATAAACTTTCCCATAAGGAATGAATGGGACGAGATCAAAAAGTCGCAGACACACAGACACAGAGAGACAGAGAGACACACACACACACACACACACACACTCACATGCACACACACACACACACACACACAAAGTGAATGAGACAAGGTGAAAAGATCGAAAGGAAGAGTTCAAACATTGACATCTCTGGCATACTTTGACCGAGACGCACCATTCAAACTTTAAAATGTAGATAAAAGTCCAATTTATCAACGTGGGATTCAACTTTTGCTTTAGCTTTTGTAGTTTTTGTTCGTCACGGGGCAAAGCGCACAGCCCACTCTCGCGATTCCCCGGCGGGGAATTGTCTAGTTCATACTGAGCTCCGCCCCCCGCATTTACTTTCCACAGAGAAACAAACAACATGCAGTCAGCAAAGAGCTCGTTCCTAAAAAAAGGCACAGTGTCATTAGTAGCTTGGTTTTGTGGCGTCAGACCTCGAACAAACCACGGTCCACTGCAAAGTTTGTTTAAAAGCTGTTGCAACTAAAGGCAGCGGACCGACACATTTATTTCAGCATCTCAAACAGACGCATATATCACAGTGTTGTTGCTGACTACGAGAAGACCGCGGCAGCCCACAAACACCCGCTGTAAAGCAGCTGACATTAGCGGAATCATTTAATCATTGTGTGTATGAGAAGAAAGCAGCCCGATGGAAAACTTTTACGGACGTAGCCAAGTTGAATATCGCTTCAGACATGCTGCTCGTATATACAGTGGAGCCGGAGGTTCATCCACATGCTGAAAATGTTCGACCCCAGGTTTGTGTTACGGAGCCACAACGGGGCATGATGTCTTAAGCCAGAGGAAGCAGACAGGCTTGTTTTCCTGGCCAAAAATGTGTAAAACAGACAGCAAACACACACCTCATGTCCTGTACATCTACCAACATAGTAAACAGTCATGTTTACTATGCAGCATGCAGATGTTTAATTTTGTTTACATATCTTCAGGGATATAAAAAACTTTTTGTAAACAAAGGCAGATTTTACAAAATAAAGTATTTCATTAAAGTAATGTTAACGCTTTATCAATACCAATATGGAAACTCATCTGTTTTTATAATAGCAAGCAATCTGACATGTTAAATGTATGTTTACAAAAGCATTTTATCAAAAAGGGACACATTTTTTGGATGCACTTTTATATATTTTTTCAAGTGAGTTTGAAGCTGCAAAGTTTACAATGGCAGGGTAAACTTGTTGTAAATCATAGCATTAAAATGAAAGCAATGTTTTTAATTATTTCTTTGTAATTTTGAAGTTTGTTCTTGAGAAGAAAGGAAATCGATTAAAATCGTAAATCGAGTTTGGTGTGAAAAAATCGGAGATTCAATTTTTAGGCCCTAAGTAGTAATCTGAGATGATTAAGTAGTTCTGTTTATTATGCTCACATAGGTCCAGAGCTATGCGCTGCCATGGTCTGTCGGGGAGCGGGGTAGAGATCAACGGAGACAGAGAGGGCTCCATGACAGTGTGTCTGCCACAACAAGGGTCTTCCCCGGCACATACGCAGCCACTGGCTTAAAGCGCATGAGCCGCATAAGAAGTCTCTGGCATCTTAATGGGACGTTGCCTAAGTCCTTACTGTTCATTAGTGGGACCAGGGGCTTGTGGTCCGTCACGAGTTCGAAACTCTCAAGGCCGTAAAGGTATTTTTCAAACCGCTCACAGGCCCAGACATTCGCCAGGCACTCTTTCTCAATCTGTCCGTATCTGGTCTCTGCGTCGGTCAGCCTCCTTGAGCAGTAAGCGACTGGTTTCCAGTCTTGTCCATGGAGCTGCAACAGCACGCCACCGAGCCCATAGCTGCTTGCATCAGCTGAGACAGCGGTGGGTCTGTTGACGTCATAAAACGCTAACACTGGCGATGTCATCAGTAGCTCTTTCAGCTTCTCAAAAGCTGTGTGTTGTGCGGGACCCCAGGTCCATGCTGTCTTGGACCGGAGCAACTCGTACAGCGGCTGGCCCACTGTGAACAGGTTCGGCACATATTTACTGAGATAGTTCACCATGCCAAGGATACGTTTGAGCTTGTGGACGTTCTCTGGTGCAGCGAGCTCCCGGATTGCTCGCACCTTTGCTGGATCCGGCCGCACGCCTGTAGGCCTTGAAGTGTCTCCGACATTTTGCTTTGGAAAATTTCTGGGGCGCTCGATATCCCAAACGGTAAGCGCCGGAAACAGTACCTGCCAAATGGCGTGATGAATGTGATGAGTCGGCTACTCTCACTGTGCAGAGGAATCTGGAAGAACCCCGAGGCTGCATCCAGGCTGGAGAACACCGTTGCTCTGAACAGCTCAGCTATAATCTCCTCTGGTGTAGGTAAGAGGAATCTCTCTCTCTTTACCTGTTCATTTTGTTTCTTAAGATCCACACATATACGCACCTTTCCGTTCTTTTTGAGCACGGGCAACATGGGGGCGCACCAATCGGTTGGCTGGGTTACCTCCTGTATGATGCCATTCTCCTCCATGCGGCACAGCTCCTCTCTGACCTTGGACATCAGCGGTATTGGGACCCTGCGCGCGGTCTGCACCGTGTATGGGGTGGCGTTGTCCTTGAGCTGTATCTTCACAGGCTCCGTCTTGAGCGTGCCATGCTCTCCAAAGGCACCATGGACCTCCTTGATCCGTTTCACGAGGCTCATCTCAGCTGCAGTGGATCTACTGAGTAAGTTGTTGACAGACTTTCCTCTAATAATATACACTGGGAATGAGTATGAGTTGTTCTTGTATGTTGTGTTAACTTGAAATTGTCCTTGACAGTCTAATTGACCCCCTGGGCTGGTCGAAGATACCCTAGTCTGCTTCAGTTCTCTCTCTGGAATGAGCATATTGAAAGTCTCTTCACACATTACACTAGCATCAGCCCCAGTATCGATCTTAAACTTCACAGGAGTTGCACCCAGGAGAAGTTGCACTGTCCACTCATCACTCATGTTTGCATTCACTGATCCCATAAAGTATTCACTCTGCTCATCTGCCTCTGTTACTTCACTCACCGCTTTGGTTTTGCACTGGCTCTGCCAATGTCCGTTCCTGCCGCATTTGTTGCAAGCTGAATTGCGAGCGGGGCATCTCTCTGGATCCTTGGGCTCTGTTTTCCCATACCGGCCACAATTCCTCGCAGTGTTCTGATAAATGATAAAGAGCCCTGATGAAAGTCTCCGCCAGCTCGCCAGGCCGCTGCACACGCTGGTGGAACACAGCCCGCTCATGGATTACGTTACACCGTGGGAAAAAATACTCGTCGAACTTCTCCATCACTATTTTGTAATTATTCTGGTGTCCTGAGTAAGTAAAAGTCAACGACTTAAAAATATTTTCTGCTTCACTCCCCATTGCATACACCAGGGAACACACTTGGACTTCACACTTGGACTTCTTGTTGAGCTCCGTAGCCGTTCGATATCTCTCGAACCGTCTTTTCCAGTCAGTCCACTCCGTCGGTTTATCAAAGCTGAAACTCTCCGGCGGGTTGAACTTTGCCATGATTTACACTCTTTGCAAAACCACGGGCCACTTCTGACACCATGTAATAAAACACGGAATGTCCAGACACGACTTGAGTTGTTACTTCAACTTTATCAGGAGCTCTCGAGTTCGTGTACACAGCATACAGATGAAGACTCACGTAAAAGCCCCTCCTACTGCCGCAACACCCACTTGAGTAAACAGCAACAGCTACGTTACGACAGCCGTAAAGCAGAGTACCGTAAGCACTCTACTCTGACACTTACCTTTAAACTAGTCAGCTGGTTGGATTACCTGTGTATTCGTAGACTATTCATAGAGAGAGTTGATGAAATCCTTTACCCGTGGGGTGTTGAAGAGATGGTTTACTCCTCCTCGAGTCGTCTTAAGTTTTGCAGGATAGAGGAGAAACGTGCGAAAGTCCAGTTTCTGCAGAGCGTCCATTGCCTCAGAGAAGGCCAGCCTGAGCTTGAATGTGTGCAGGCTGTAGTCTGGGGTGAAGTGGATGTTCTTTCCCTCCAGGCAAAAAGTGTCGATCCCTGAGTGCGACCTGACAGGCAGGCTTGAGGAGCGGTTCACCATTACTCTCCTGCCTGTCAGGTCGCACTCGGGGATCGACACTTTTTGGCTGCCATGACGGCGACGTGCAGGAGATGCAGCAGCTAACGTGAGTAGTTCAAAAACCTTCTTTTTCATAAACTCTGTGTACACAAAGTTCTCAATGCTCGTGTTCATGAGTAGAGGCCCTGGTGATGCTACGAGCAAAGTTTCATGTTGTGTCGAGCCTTCTTACTGTTCTAAAAATAGCGATTTTGATGCTAGCGTGTCATGCCCCTAACTCTCCCATTCAAAACGACGTGCCCAAAACCGAGACTACAGTAAATCTTAAAAGTGCCTCTTTCGTCGCAATTATGCTTTTACACGAAGGTTTGACTCATTCAATCCCAAATAAAGCCTCGGTTGCTTTTTGGCGAGAGTTTCGCTTTAAGTATGGAAAACAATAGTATAATGATGGATAAACACTAATTTTATTTTAGAAAGACAGTACAGCTCAACATAATGTATAGACAATGAAGCATGACATAAGAGGAAATACTTGTAATTTGTGTACTGCATTATGAGTAATATGTATGCAGATGTTTTATTGTAACAGTAGTTAATCAGTGTTTAATTTTAACTGTATAATGGTAAACTGTTGAAAGGACAAGAAACCACAAACACTGACTGAAAAAAATATGTAAAGCATACATATTTGTTAAGTTGTTAGCTCAATGTCCTTCATGACCAAATTAGAGTGTGGGCACGAAGAAAGGTGCATGTTGGCACTTTAAACACTTTAACTCTGGTGACCTGAATTGGGGGATGTCATTAGAGGTAGAAAGGATCAAAAACTGTGAAAATAGCAGATCTACATGCTCAAAACACATCACATTGCAACATGTGAGTTGTAAGCTTGTAGATCTGCAATTTTGTTTGGGATCCTTTGATGAAAGTATGAAATATGGCTTGAGTGGTTAATAAAAGCAACTAATCAATTAATCAGGATAGTATATGAATATGGTTATTGTTTTCCAATACTTTAGATAACTAGATTTAATTGTAACACACCACACCATCCAGAGTTTGCTATTTATTATGTCAAGTAAAGTTCATAGACAGTTAAAAGGAACCCCGGCTATGAAGACTTGTAGGCCCTAATAAGCCACAGTTGTTTTCTTGTAATAAAATGTGTTGTTAAAAACACATAAAATATTGCCATTGATTAAAAAAATCTGTAATATTTAGTACATATTTTGACCTACGTAGGATGCCATGTTTTACGCGCGCAATGCACTCTGGGAGCGATGACGTAAAATGGTTGCACTTGGTAGAATAGCTATTGACGCTAGTGTTTGTTTACGTGCGCACAGTTAAGTAAAATGCCACATTGTGCTGCTTGTGGATGCAATTTCCAGTCAAAAGGCAACAAGGGGAGTGATGTGAGTTTACACTGCTTTCCTACTGACAAGAAGAGGAGAAAAGAGTGGGAAGATGCCTGTGGACGGACACAACTTCCCAAAGATCCACGGCTGTGTTCTCGACATTTTTCTCCTGATGCATTTGAGGCTCTTGGTCGACCGCAACTGCTGAAAGAGCTCACCAGAGCAGCTGGGTATAAACGAAGAAAATAAAATCAAATGTTTTTCCGACAATTTTCCAACACAAGGAGCCTAAACGCCCTTGGGGAGCGAGTGAAATGCACGTTTAAAAGCGCCATAGACAAGAGACGCTGGATGCTCTCCTGAGCAGACAACCCACTCCTGCAGTTGCTGTTCTGTAACGTTAGGCGAACCATCGGACACGCCACTGGGCACAGAGGAAGCTGCTGATAATTAATCTCTTCAGTCAGTTAAGCAATCAATAAGTGTAACGTTACAGTGTCGTGGAGGCTGACGAGGGCAGCCCATAAGATGTCTCGGTTGAGGCAAACTGCATCAAAGTTTTCGTGTGCTGTGATGCACGGGATATCTGCAAAAATGATCCAAGTCGTGCTTTTCACTGTATATCCTAATTATCTATAAAGCACACGACAGCTCTGGATGCTAATAATCTCCCAAATTATTGATATTGGAATAAGTTTGATCACACAATAGCTTACTGTGAACATCTGCTGACAAAAATTGGAGCTCTTGACAACAAACACTCTCCCTCTCGGTTACTATGGAGACGCAGTTGCCGCACATACACCACCGGTTTTGTCCCACTCTGGCCTCATCCTGTCTTTCTTGCTCTTCATTTTGATGCTCGTTTTGTGAAACATTGTCAGTGCTGTCCTCCTCATTAATGTTTCGCTCGTGTTCAAATTGAAAAGGCTGAACAGATGACATGTTTATGTTGCTGAACAATCAAAACAGGGTCTCGAAGTCCGCCAGTGCAAACATATGACGTCACAACCCAGAGTGCATTGCGACGTTAACAACAATGGCGACCTACAAGTTAAACTATTTTTACAAATTTTATAAAAACGAAGACATCAAGAAGGTTTTTTATATCACTTTATTATAACTGATACTAACATTTATCTTTTAAGAACTACAAGTCTTCATAGCCGGGGATCCTTTTAAGCAACCATTCTGAACCATTTATTTCAATGAATGCTTATCCACACCATTCTAGAAGGCACATACCTGCTTACCACGGTATCACTACCTCCCTCACATGGTGGAGAATCTTCTTCAACACTTATGTTTTCAGCCTCCTCCTGCACCATCAGGGCAGTCAGTGGTAATGGGAGCCTCACTCTCTTCAGACTCACTGTCAGACTCACGTGAAGGACCCGCTGCTGAAGCTGCAGCATCGGTGCTGCTAGCCCCGGCCAGGTCGGCCCCTGCAGCAACTATCTGCCGAATTGTTTTACTTTTAGAAGCCTGTGCTGCTAAAAGCTGTGCTTTTCTTTTCCTTTCCCTCAATTTTTCCGCACCGCCTTCGCGTTTTTTACTTTCCTTCTCCATTTTTGTTTTTCGTGTGCTGGTGTGTTGTTGTCGTTTTTTCTCTCGCTCTCTCTCTCATCATCGACTCCTCATCATTAAGTGATTGGATGGGGGGGGGGGGTCTAGAACATGCGTGGATGGGACTCCTGGGCCTCTGTAGCCTCACATAGGGCCATTGGGCCAGGTATTCTTTAGACAGACAAGCCACTGGGCCAATCGTCACCTCTCTGCTGTGTCTGCAGCTGAGCACTGTGGGCCGAGCCGATGCATGTCTCTCTCCCCGGGCCGGGAGAGTTACAATAGTTACCGAGGCAAGGCGAGGCATGGCAAAAAAGAAAAAAAGTTAAATAAATAAATAAAAATAAAATAAAAAACGGCCGTCCATCGGCCCATTACTGACCGGCCCACCGGGAAAAGTCCCGGTACTCCCGATGACCAATCCACCCCTGCCACCAGAGCCTGTATCTTGCTCGTCAGCTGGGACACCCCGTCCTCCACAAGTGTCGGGATAGCCTCCTTGATAGCTTCTGCAACTGCTACCTTGGCGAGCTCCACGTTGTCGGCTAAACGAGCGGTTGCCGGCTGTTTGTCGTTTTTTGCGAACTTGCTGCCATTGGGGGGCTTTGTAGAGCGACGAATCGAAGCGTCTACATCCCTCGCGACAGCCGCGTGACCTCAAGAAATAAAATCTTGAATACATACATGCAGTTTCTGTGTGAGTGTATGAAAATTGATTGTGAAATTGACTGCGATGCAAGGGGGCATCGGCTGAGACCTTGCCTAGGGCACCAAATTTCTCAGGGCCAGCACTGATTGCACAGTTGGTAAAAATCAGCCTTCATAATTTCTTTGACGTACTGATCAAAAGAGAGGGCAGAATCAAAAGTAACACAGAGGTTCTTGACATTTGAACTTTGAGAAATAAGGGTTACCATCACCTGATCAGAAAAGTGTCTCTGTGGAGCGTGGCCATTGACCAGCTTCTCAGTTTTAACCGAATTTAGGAGCAGGACGTTTTCTGACATCCATTTCTTCACTGCGTACAAGCAGGTCTCTAATTTTATGATTAGAGATTCATCATAAGCTTTAATGGGCACATACAGCTGATTGTCATCCGCAAAGCAGTGGAAATGTATTCAATAACTGAAGACAATTTGGCGAAGAGGTGAAATTCATAAAGAGAAGAGTAAAGGGCCCAGAACAGAGCCCTAGGGAACTCCATATTTCACATCAGTAAATATTAAAGTGGTATGATTATAAGAAATGCATTGTGTTCTTTTCGAATAGGTAAGACTTTAGCCAAGCAAGAGTAGGGCCATAGATGCAAAATTGAATCTCAAGTATGTCTGACAATATGCCATGATCTATGGTATCAAATGCAGCGCTGAGATCCAGTAACACAAGCACTAAGGTAGAGTGTGAGTCCATAGTTATAGTAGTAGAATGTCATTTACCACTTTAGTAAGGGCAGTTTTGATGGAATGACAGGCTCTGAAAGCTGAATGGAAAGGTTCAAGGAGATTATTATCAGGTAGGTAGCCTGAAATTTGCTGGGACACAACTCTTTCTAAGACTAAAGAGAAGAAGGGAGGGTTCAATACTGGTCTATTATTATTTAGAGAGTTAGGGTTAAGATGGGGTTTCTTAAGTAGAGGTTTAACCAACACAGACTTAAAGCTAGTAAGGACTACACCAGGACAGATCACCGACTGTGGTTTTTGAGTAAGTTTATCCAGAGTGTCAAAGAGAAATCTAGGGTTGTGTTTATTATTGTTTATTAGGCTGGAGAAATATGCTGTTCTAGCAGCATTAGGAGCACGCTTATAATTATAATTAAGATTACGCCATGCAAGATAGAAAACTTCCAATTTAGATTTTGCCATGTGTGTTCCATTTTCCTGCAGGCCTGCTTGAGATCTGGGATTACATCAGTAAACCAGGGAGTAGATTTCTTTCATCGTCTTGTCTCGGTACAAACAGGTGCAGAAACACTCTATCACTGTCGCAAAAGGAGCCAGGACCCCAGGCAATTTGTCATAGAGTGTCACTAAGATTGACTGATATGACAAGAACAAAAAACATTTGTGTCACCAGTACAATGACATGGTAATGATGCTTCAAATGTAATAAGAAAGTGGTCTGACACAGCAGAAGAGAATGAAGAGACATTCAGGGCTGACACATCCAACCTATGTGAGAGGATCAAGTCTAGAGTGTTACCATTGGAATGAGTAGGTTCAAGAAGTGCCAGAAAAGCTTTACTTAGAGGGTCAGAAGGTTTGTTTAAGTGGGTATTGAAATGACCAATAATTAGAATCTTATCTGAACGAGTAATAAAATCTGCAAGAAATTCATCAAGACTCTATAAGAATTGGGAGTAGGGCCCAGGAGGTCTGTAGATTACCTTTTAGTAATAGTGTAGTTAGCTGCCTATGCAGATAGGGATGACAGGATGCAGTAGTGATCAGGTTTGGTATTTTATTATGTAAGACTGTGTAAGGGGATGCTGACACATTTCCCCACTGTCAGAGGTGGAGATCAGGATTAGAATATTATGATTTACACATTTAGAGGATGATTCATTGAGAGAGTGGAGAAGGAAGGTGTCAGTCTCAGTGTTGTAGATTAAGCTATCGGTCTGGCATTCTGCATTATATCCTTGACGAGCCATATTAACAAGGCTAGTAGACTCCATATCAGCATTAACTGTATCACTAGCAGGCTTTCTACACCTGCAACCTGCCGTGTGCTACATCCTTAGCGTCAAACCTGCTTTATAAATAGGTGCTAGATTAAACAGCAGTGCTGAGACTATTAGGATGAAGGCTGTCTGCTCTCAGCATGGAGTCCGGATGAACGCTTCCTTCTCCATGATGACACTGTTCTGTGCGGTTTCTCTTTTGTCGATTGTCACCATAGAGATGATCTTTTTGGAGTCATTCTCCATAACACTATATGTGCAGTACTGCGCACAGAATCCAGGGCTGTCCATCCGACCATCTCCTTTAAAAACAAATTAAAAATAATATTTTCAGAAATAGCAACACTTTTTATGCTCACTCTAGTGGTTATGAGGCCAAATAATATTGGTTGTAAAAAAATCTTGGTATAAAAAGTATAACTTACCCAAGACCACAACAGTGGGTTTTGGCTGTAGCTGGGAAATTATTGCATTGCGCTTCTCTTCCCAGAATTGTTTGACGGTGTCCACGCAGTAAGTGTCTTGAATTTTGAAAAAGGTAGACCTTCCCACCATCCCCATGTTCATGAATCGGAAGAGCAATGCCACCTTTGCACAATTATTCCCAGAGAGGAGGATATTCATAGCAACATGAAGTCCCCCACCTGAATTGCATACTTCAGCTTGGACTGTGAACTCCAATTCCAAACAATGTGACCAAAGGGACACATCTGAAACAAAATAGTGACAGAAAGAAAGCTGTTATTGTATGGTCCCTGAATAAACACAGAGTCTGTGACTAGATGTGCAACATGTTCAGCACCATGAAACTAGATATGATATTGACAAAATTTTAAATATATAATCATCATAATAAAAACACAATAAGAAACACAAGTACCCACCCACTCAATGATGGCAGCAGTGGCCCTGGATTTGACCTTCACCTGAAACGGTCCAGGGGCCTGGCACTCAGCAAAGGTAACAGGGTCCTTGGCAGTATATATGGGAATGGGGAGCACAAGGTACTCAGCAAGCTGCTTCAAGTTTAAATGATAGGCAATGGAAGCAGGCTGGCCAGTGACCTCCTTTTCGCTCTGGGCCTGGAACTTCTCGGGAATCTCAGGTCCATCATTGTGAGGCGGACCCACATCGGAGGAATCATGCACTGTGTCCTCCATACTGATGGCTGGAAGTGCCTCCAAGCTTTCGAGCACCACCAGTTCTGTTGGAACAATAATAGGCATTACGAACAAAGACCTATCTCATGGCTATACCCTTGTATATGTATATGTATACATATACATATACCCTTGTATATGTATAAGACACCTATTATGTGACTACATTCCTTGCTCTCAGTGAATGTGATAATAGCCTCTAACCCCCATCTTCTAACAAAAATACATATTGAAGGAAAAACTTACCGAACACAAAAAGGGGGAACATAATCGCTGTCACTCTCGTCATCGTCACCACTGTCAGCTTCTTCGATTTCCTCATCCAAAGATGACGCTGATTCTGTGTCTTCATTGGGGTACCTGGTGTCATCTGCCCAGTCAATGCTACAGAAATAATAATAATAATAATGATAAGAATAATAAAAATCTAATTTGCATAGTCATTTTCAAACCAGTCGAAGACACTTCACATGTTTAAAAAACACATAGAAAAATACAGTACTATTGCCACTAGCCAGTATAACAAGGGGCCCGTGGCAAAAATATAAAAGAAATTCACAAACACACAAACTTACATGGAATTACGAATATCATTGAACTCCTCCACGTTAATACGGTCAGCATTCAAATCTAGAGAGGTCATACTAAGCAAAATGAAATTATATGAGAACAATGTCACATGACTGCACATCACTAATGTTGATAGCACAATAAAACCATGGTACAGGGCATAATTCTATGAATAAAAAAAATATACCTTGCATCAAGTTGCTGTAGTGATGCCTCTTCGCTAATGCTGGTATCCAGCTCTCCTACACCAGCAATAGAGAAGTCATCATCTCTGGAATTGAGGAAATTAAATTTAAATTCCAGTGTACCAGTTCTGCTTTTAAAATAGCTAACAAATACAAGTCACACTCACCGGTCAGACAGAGAGCCAGCCAAAATGGCAGATTCTGTGGTATCTGGCAGTCTGGCACTGTATCTACCCTTTTGCAGTGTAGATGTTATCCTCATTTTCTCATAACTGCAAGACACATACATACAAAACTGATTTTCACCATACATGTACAGGAATATAAAACAAAATGAAAAACAACAGATGAAGACATCCTAGGCTTAGACAGGCTGTAAATAACTGAGACAAACTACTGAACCAATCATATAAATGCTAAATAAGAACTGCTTCAAGTCCTGCTCAGATTGTGACTGTAAACCTGCGAACACAAACGACTATTCCGGGTGTCAAACCTGATGTGGGGGATGGGTTGGGTATATTGATGGTTACTCGCTTGGAACAACGAAGACACACACACGAACCATTTGTAGCTATACTTCTGGGATAAAATGCGTTACCCCCATGTCGACAAGAGGCAACAGTGCTAAATTAGTTTATAAGATGGTCGGGGTGACTGAAATGGATAACTAACTTTACTCATATGTTCACCTGTATGAGTATGCTACGCGTCACTCATTTCAATCGTCCCGTTCATGATTGCGATTGTTAAAATTATAGAAGGGAATTTACTGTCACTCTTAGCAAACTTGTAGGTACGTGAAGACGTTTGAGGTGGAATACCGTAAATTACCAAATAATAGCCGGGTCCCAAATAAAATGCCTTCTCTGTGAAGGACTTGCTCAAATAGCGATAATGTTACTACTAGCCGGTGACATCGAGCTGAACCTGGGCCCGCTCTCCTGGATATCTGCCAGTCAAGATGCTAATGTTAGCCAACCAGCACAGCAAAGACTGCTAGCATCACACGCCAGTGGTGCTAACAGCGAGCCGACAAACTTAGCCTTCCAGCTAACTCACTCATGGCTACCAGCATTAACGCAGCCGGAGGCGAAAAGAATGGTCGACCTACTTCATCTGCCACCCCCGGTGTTCCGCCGGGTGTCCCTCCACCACAGTGGAGCCGTTCTGTCGGATATTGATCCCCTGCGGAAAGGCGGCGAGGCCCGGGGCGCCGGCGGGTCGGGGATGGCGGCCCTTAGCTGTCCGGCGGCTGGCGGTCGTGCTCCACATGGCTCCGCGACCTCATTGTCACCGGTCCACGGCAACGACTCACCGGCCTTCAGCAGGGCCGAATATACGGCTCCCCGCAGTTCGACAGCCGAAGGTCGGACGCTGCGCAGCTCCACGACCTCGGCATCCTCCGTCCCCGGTGCCCCGAGCAGCCACACACCGGCCATCAACGGGGCCGTACCCACGGCCCCCCGCGGTCAATCAGCTGACGGTCGGACCTCATACAGTTCCTCGGCGTATTCGGTCCCCTGTGCCCCGAGCAGTGAAACACCGCCCATCAACGGGACCGTATCCGCGGCTCCCCGCGGTCCGGCAGCTGATGGACGGGCCCCGTGCAGCTCCTCGGCCTCGCCGTGGTCGGTCCACGGTGCCCGGGGCAGTGATACGCCGGGTGTCAGCGGGGCTGTGATAGCGGCTTCTCGCAGTCCGGCAGCTGATGGCCTGTTGTCCAGACAGCTGACCTCTTCCTATAGGCCCCCTCAGGTGCCCTTGTGTAGCAGTGAGCCTTCAATGACCATGGCGGCCAGCGGAGCTACGTCCACCATCCCAGGTCCAGCAACCGGTGAGCATCAACATCTCCTGCACCTGAGTGGGGCATTCATGGTCACCAGCGGGTCCATGCTTACGGCCCGAGGTCCAGCAGCTGGGGAACTTCGGCCGCTCGCCCTGCTTGGCGGCGGGACCCTGGCACCCGGCACTGCGCTCATGCTCCCAGAACCAGCAAAAGGTAAACACCACCAAAATGCCACTGGTGCGAGGCAAGGACCACACAAAAATTTAGTGATGAAAAGGTACCGGTCCTCAAAACTCTTTCAAACATTAAAACATGCAAGAACAATATGGGACCCGAAATTTAAAAACAAGGGCTTACTTGGTGGACACTTAAATGTCTGCAGCATGGTTCCTAACTGAGAACAACTGGAACATCTGCTGAATAATTCAATTGATTGAAATTGATTTAGAATGTGTTGTGGTAAACATATCCTGTGTTGTGGTAAAATGTCCTTTACTGTGATCTGCATGTATCATAAACCCTCAGCTCATACAGGCTTTTATGATCAGCTCAAGTCCTTGCTTATATTACTTAATCACAGAAAGGAGATAATTTTGGTTGGTGATTTCAATGTAAACTGGGATAATAAGAAAGACAGGAAAAATCTTAAGATAATTACCGACTCTCTTAACTTAACACAATTAATTGACCAACCAACCAGGATAACAAATTATTCTAAAACTAGAATTGACCTTTTGTTTTCAAATAAGCCAGAAAGAATCACTAAAATTCACAACCTTTTCACAGGACTATCAGATCATAATGTAATTTTCTTTACCCGGAAACTCAATAAAAATCGTCTCCTAAATTCACACACATATGTGCCTCAGAAATCACCAAATCATAGCTTCATCCCTAAGTGTCAACAGCAAAATGTCGCCAAAGCTTTCAGGGAATTAGAATGGGATAATCTAATTTCCTACGATGACATAAACCAGAGTGCTGACTCCTTCTCTCAAAAAAATAATGAGGTTCCGTTGTCTTTTGCTAGGACAGGGAGTTCTAGGACTAGGAAATCCAGCTCCCTTCCCTGGTTTAATATTGAGTGTCTTGCACTGTTAAAAGTTAGAGATCAGCTGCTCAAAACTTCACTGAAAACTGGTCTAATTACTGACCGTCAAAAATTCACATCGGCACGGAATAAAGTAACATTAGCATTACGAAAAGCTAAAGTAAATTTTTTTTAAACATAATTGAGAGTGCAAAGGGAAATTCAAAAAAAGTGTGGCAAGAGATCAATAAACTGTCCGGCCGACACACTAAACAAAGCAGTGAAGGACTGGAACTTAACATCAATAATCACTTAGTGAAAAATCCTGGCACCTTGGCTGCAGAGTTTAATTCTTTTTTTATAAATTCTGTTCAAGAAATATCAAGTCTATTCACTACACCTGACTGCGTTTATCACCCTGTCAATTGCGAACAGCCTGTTTTTAACATAACTGAAATCTCTGAGAGAGAGGTAATGAAAATTATTGGCTCTCTTAACAAATCAAAGGCCAAGGACGACTATGGATTTGACACAAATTTTTTGAAACTTCATATAGAGTATCTGGCTTGTCCCATCACGCAGCTGGTAAATCTGTCTATCAGGCATTCTGTTGTCCCGACTAACTGGAAGGTGAGCACGGTGAATCCAATCTTCGAATTTGGAGTAAATCTGATATCAACAACTATAGACCAATCAGTATTCTTCCGGTCATCTCCAAAATAATAGAAAAAAGGGTGGCTAAACAGTTAGTAGAACATCTCAATAACGGTTATACAGCATTACATCCGATGCAGTTTGGCTTCCGGACTCACCATTCCACAGAGTCGGCTATAAGTATGTTTGTTGAAAAAACCAAGTGTCTCCTGGATAGGAACAGCTGTGTGGGAGCTGTTTTCCTGGATCTTAAAAGGGCCTTTGACACCGTTAACTACCGAGTGCTGTTAACTAAGCTGTCAAAATTTAATTTCTCTATACAGGCCCTCAATTGGTTCAGATCATATTTTGCAGATAGAAAGCAGTGTGTGGTGGTCGACGGTGTCAAATCCCCTTACCTGGACTGTCCAGTAGGGAGGGGTCCCTCAGGGATCCATACTTGGACCTATTTTGTTTTCTTTTTATATTAACGATTTCTTTGATGTCTGTAAGGGTGTCATTGCACAGTTGTTTGCGGATGACGCAGTTATTTTCACCCCCGCGAAAAACACGACAGAGGCCGGTCAAATACTCACAACAGCAATGGCTCATGTTAAGGACTGGCTCACTGATTCATGTGTTTCTCTAAATGTTAAAAAAACTATGATTTTTGCTAAAAGACCGCCAAATGTTTATCATTCGGGTGTCTTTCTGGGAGGGGAGGAGCTTGCTCTGGTGAGCGAGTTCAGATACTTGGGAGTCATCCTGGAGTCGACACTCTCATTCAGGAAACACATCAAAAAAGTATCCAACTCTGTCAAATACAACCTGGCAAATTTCAGACAGATCAGCAATTCTTTAACCAGCAGTGCAGCTTTGACTTTTTTTACATTGTATGATCTTTTCACATATAGACAACTGCTTAACGAGCTGGTCACTGGCATGTACGACAGCACTCAAACTGATAGAATTTATCTATAAAAAAGCCCTAAAGACTGTAGATAAAAAACCCTTCTCCTTCCATATCTGTAAGACCTTTAAAAAAAATAACTTTTTAAGTTTTCATAATTTAAAAAATTTTAGATTTGCCTTTTTTATATATAAGACTCTCCATGGTCTTGCGCCACCACTGCTGAAGGAATTCATAAAGAAAAGGACTCTGGGGGGTTTGAGCACCAGGGCCTGTGACAGAGGTGACTGTGAGATTCCCCACAGGAGGACTACATATGGGAGGAACGTGTTGTCTGTTGTGGGCGGGGACTGCTGGAATAGTCTTCCCTCCACAATAAGGGAATGCCCCACATACTATTCTTTCAAAGGACAATTAAAACAGTGGCTCAAATCAAACCAAAAGTGTGACCACTAACTGGACCTAATACTATTAGTACATTGATTATTGTTATATCCTCCTGATTATGTAATGTATCGTTCTATGTCAGTGTGTGCTGTCTTTCTTATTTTGTATTTTATCTATTTATTTGCTGTCTCATTGCATTGTATTGTCTCTTTGTATTTTTTTTATTTTATAGGGACTACAGATGCAAATTAGCAACTCTGCTATAATCCGGCATATTTACATCTTCGATGTTCATTAATGTACACTGTCCATAACTAAAGTAAAGTAAAGTGATTGAGGCCCCGTCCAGACGACAACGCCGTTTTGCGAAAACGCACACGTATTGCATCGTTTCGGCCGACCATCCATACGGATCCTGAAAACGCACTTTTTTGAAAACGGGTCTCAGGATGGAGAAATCCGAAAACGCAGCCCTCCCATTTTCATGTGGACGGTGAATCTGCATACTTTTCAAAACGATGACGCCATCGCCCCACCCCTCGACCTCTAGCCTCCAACCTCTGAACCCCGTGACGTCTCAACAACAACAACAATGGCGGCGAACAGCATGCTTGTGCTCGTACTGCAGCAGATATTAAGCCTATTAGGGTTACTAGGGCAAAATATTATGCTCCTCTGCCACTACGCTGAGCAACAAAGGATTTTGGACAACCGCATACGCCACATCATTTTGGATCCACCACGAAAGGTTACCAGGAGGGCAACCAGGGTTAATAGGGTCCCTAAAATAAAACGCGTGGTCTGTGAACACAGACCAGGCGTTTTATTTGGGACCCGGCTATTATTTAGTATGATTCGGGACTCTTAGCTTAGCAACATAAACCTGATCTTGTACAAGCAGCAGCGGTTAGCAGGAGGCTAACGTATTAGCAACTTCTGACAATGCATTATCGATAGCCGCTGTCGCTAGGCTGTTGACATGGTAAATCAGCCCGCACACAACCTAACCACCATCACAGCAACTGTAGTTGTTAGAGGAAAAATAATTTAGCAATTTACCTGTCCAAGAGAAGAACAGTGAGCTCTGTGTCCAACTTCAACCCAATGTTATCCCGAACTTCTCTCCATCTTTGAAACGCAACGCCGATATTGATACACGTTTTATTATGTTTGTTGTCTGACTGTCTTTTAGACTCACTTTTTGACGAATCCGTCTTCCTCTTCTTAGGTTGTTTTGCACTGAAAGCAGGTGTTTCCAACCGTGGAATCGCAATCTTTCCTGTCCGGTCATCTGCCATTGCTGCAGACTGGGTTTCCACCGAAGAGACGTGAACACGCATCTTCTTTAGTAGAACAACCAATCACAGGGCTCGCTCTCTGAGCTGCTCTGTGATTGGTCAAAGTCTTCCGTCACGGGGTAGATTCTTTGCAGGCTGAAAACAGAGCCTAGTGGAGGCGGCGCAGAGGTCTGCTCTTCTCTCACATCACTTCATTTACATTGTCCTCAAGGTTATTATGGAAGTTTTTGCAAAATATTGCCAAAAATAAGCTGCCTACTGCGCCTTTAAGGGACCAGAGACAATTAACTGACGCCGACCTTGTTTCTAGCAGCCTGAAAAGGCTAGGCTGTATTTTCTGATCTCAGACTGCTTCTGATGAATATCATTGGCATCATAATGAACTACAATGTTGCTGTTTCTTGTGGTGCTGTGTGCCTGGGTTCCCTGTTTCTCCCTGCGTGATGCCAGCACCCTAAGATTAGCCTCTACAGTATGTTGGAAGCTCTGGCCCCAGATAAACAGCAAACAATGGCTGGCGATGTTAACTTAACATTGTGGATAATGAAGTCTATTATCACTAGCATGTGGAGTTTAGCCCCGTTAGGGCTGGGGAGGCACGCAAGCCAGCAGGACTAACAACTGGGCAAGCAAGGACAGAAAACTGGTTAGTAGTTGGGACGGGTGACTGTTGACCAGGCCACACAACCGGTAACTTGCTCTTGCATTCATTTTTGGGTGTTCATTTTTGAAAATGTGGCTTGTGGAACAGTTCAGAAAAGTGGATATGTTTACCTTTCTTCAGATATTTTTCCTGTCACTTTAATGGGACTTAGGGCTCTATCTTAACGATCTGAAACGCAAGTATCAAACGCAAAACGCAAGTTGCTTTGTTGGCGGATCTCAGGCGCTGTTGCTATTATGCCGGCGGGATAAATGACTCTTGCGCCCGATGCAAATCTAAAATGGGTTGGTCTGAAGTAGCTACATTAGTCATAGGTGTGGTTTGGGCGTAACGTGCAATAAACCAATCAGAGCGTCATCTCACATTCCCTTTAAAAGCAGGCGCGCTTGTTCCATGGCGGATTGCTATTATAATGGAAAATTTGCCAGGCGCACGCCAGGAGCGGTTCACAGCCGAGGAGACCGACGTTCTTGTCAGGGCTGTAAAAGATGGAGAAGAGGCCTTGTATGGGGATGGGAGAAATCTATCCAAATTAGCTTTGGTTAAATGGGCGTGGGAGGAAATTGCCACAATTGTTTCTACGGCTGGCATCCCCATGACATCGCACCGGGCCTCGGGAGCAGTGCGCACGGGCCGAGCAGTGCGCAACGGCCAGCTGAGGAAGAAGCAGCGCAAACACCAAGGTGCAGAGGATCCAGACCCACTACACGCCGTGGCAGCATTGTCAGACCGGCAGCACTGCCTGGGATGCGGCAAGATATTACTGCCCGTCTTGACCGGGTGGCGATGTTGCTGCTGCCTCTCAGGCACATCGCCTCAAGTCTCCAAACGCACCACCTGCTCCTGTTGTGCCCCTTCCTCCTCCTCCCCCAACTCCATCTCTGTCCACCTGCTCCACTAGGAGCACATCGCGCATTGCCACTCCCGGACCCTCACGGCTACGGTGGGCGCGTCACATATCAGAGGGAAAAAGAATTAGTTCTTCTGTTTAAATCTTTTCAACTTTTTTTGTATGGTTTGCAAAAACGGGAACTGCTTCTTTGTAGATGAGAGAAGCAAAGTGTATGCACTATAGCCAAGCACGCGCCCTTAAAATAGCATCTGAATAAGCGCCACTGACTTTAGACTAGGTTTTTTCTGGTCTGTTGCGGAATTGTTTTCTGAAACAGAAAAATAGCACCAGTGAAGGTTTGCGCCGGAACACGCCTCCTCTTTTCGCTGAACCGCCCCCGGGAGCGCAAGTTCATTCCCTAATTTAAGGACGTGCGTCTGTGGAGGGAAAATTCCAATGTGCGCTGAATGCAAAATAGGAATTATACAAGCGCCAGAGTACAAAGTCAATTGCGCCTAGTGCAAGATAGAGCCCTTAATGTGGTTTGTCACTTAAAAACCCACTCAGCCAAAAGTTTTTGTCTGATTGGTTCCAGAGGCCTGTGGTGCACTGCATTACATAAGGTACAATTAAGTAGTGTTTATGCTACATTAAAAGGGAGATTTAGGTTAAATTTGGCTATCAATAATAATGAATGATTATCAGGGATAATTATTAATAATGATAAATAACATGATCCAATTTACATTAGATCACCTCGGGGCACCACCCTTGAAGAAGGGAAAACAGCAAATTCACAAAATCAGTCTCAGAATAAGGTACTAAACTGTCAATATGTAACTCTGATTAATAATAAACACTATAACCAACATTACCATAACAGCTGTAATGGTCGAAGGATTTTGGAGTTGTTGACAGTGTAGAGGTTGGCAACATTCACTCTTGTACAACATTAAGTAGACAGAAAGAAGGTTCAAAAGTCTTTATTCGACACAAAGATGAAAACACACAATCTAACTAACATGTAGATTCAAGATTCAAGATGGTTTTATTTGTCACATACTCATACAGGATGTGCAGTGAAATGTTTTTGTGACATGTACTGTACTTCTGTGCTCAATTTAAGTAAAAATAAAAATATAATGCAGTGCAAGTAAAAAACAATAGAATATAATAAATATAATAAATACAACAAAATACAATACAATAAAAACATTTTTTTTGTTCAGAGTGCAGAGTTCAGGGCTGTGATTGCCGCAGGGAAAAAACTGTTCCTTATCCTCTCTGTGCGTGTTTTATGACAGCGCAGGCGTCTGCCTGACCTGAGGGTCACAAACAGTTTGTTGCAGGGGTGATGGGGATCCTTGATAATCCTTCTAGCTCTGTTGGTATAGCGTGTGGTGTATAAGTCATGCAGACGGGAGGTGTGGTACCCATGGTCCGCTCAGCAGTCCTCACCACCCTCTGCAGGGCTCGTCAGTCCCCACAGGAGCTGTTACCGTACCAGACAGATATGGCTCCAGTCAGTATACTCTGTACAGCAGCAGAGTAGAAGGAAATCAGGATCTGTTGGGAGACCTTAAATCTGCTGAGATGTCTAAGGTGATAAAGGCGCTGTCTTGCCTTTTTCACCACAGTGTCTGTGTGTACAGTCCATGATAAATCCTCGGAAATGTGCACTCCGACATATTTAAAACTGCTCACTCTCTCCACTGGTGTCCTGTCTATCAAGAGAGGGTTGTAGGTCCTGCAACGTTGTGGGCAGAAATCCACCACCATCTCCTTGGTCTTCTCTCCACTTAGCAGTAGGCTGTTATCCTTGCACCGCGTTGTCAGGTCTGATACCTTCTGTAGGTGGGCCCGTTTGTCGTTGTTAGTGATCAGGCCCACCACAACCGTGTCGTCCGCGAACTTCACTATGGTGTTGGAGTTGTGCCTGACGGCACAGTCGTGGGTGTACAGGGAGTACAGCAAAGGACTCAGCACACAGCCCTGGGGGACACCAGTGTTGAGGATGAGGGTGTGTGATGTGTGCCCTCCCGCTCTGACAACCTGAGGCCTCGCAGTCAGGAAGTCCAGGATCCAGGCACACATTGATGGATTCAGGCCCAGGTCATGCAGCTTAGTCGCCAGCCTGCTGGGGACTACAGTGTTAAAAGCTGAACCCGTCCTATGGTGTCAAGGTGGGAGAGGGTGGAGTGCATGACCTGGGATATGGCGTCGTCTGTGGATCTGTTGGAGCGGTAGGCGAACTGCAGTGGGTCTAAGGTGCTCTGAAGAGAGGAGCAGATGTGGTCTTTCACCAACCTCTCAAAGCACTTCATAACCACCGAGGTCAGTGCTATGGGACGGTAGTCGTTCATACCAGTTGGGGAGGCGTTCTTGGGCACAGGGATGATGGTGGACATCTTGAAGCATGTGGGGACTGTGGATTGTGCAAGAGAGAGATTGAATATGGTGGTGAACACTGGAGCTAGAAGGTCAACGCAGGTCCTGATGACTCGTCCTGAGATCCTATCTGGGCCTGACGCCTTTCTGGTGTTCATCCTTTTCAGCTCCCTTCTTACGTCGTGCTCAGAGAAAACGGGGTTGAGTGCTGCCTCACTGGAAGAGCTCCTTCTATCTGCATTAGTCAGCCCAGCGTTAGCATGGCCAGCGTTAGCATTGCTAGCTTCAAAACGTGCATAGAAGGAGTTCAGTTTGTTTGCTAGCGTCTCGTCCACACTCACCAGACAGGGGCGTCCATGATCTCATGTAAACATGTCTCATGTTCTTCCATCTTGTCCCTGTAGCGCCGTTTAGCATCCGCTATATCCAGCCTCAGTTTGTAACATGCAGCCTTGTATTCCGTCATGTCACCCGACAGCAGTCCAGCATTGTAAGTGATGGTGCACTCTTTCAGTGCAGCACGGATGGATCTGTCAAACCAAGGTTTTTGGTTGGGAAAAGACTTCACCATCGCGGTGGGTTCAACATCGTCTGCCAGTGTGGCCACAAAACTCGTAACCACATCCGTAAACACACTGACGTCATTGTCTGCGCTCTCCCTAAACATCTCCCAGTCCACGTCACTCAGCACGTCGCGTAGCGTCTCCTCTGATTCGGCTGTCCAGCGTCTGACCTCTCGCGTATAAACCCGCTCCTGTATCATTTTTTATTTATATTCCGGGATCAGGAAGATGGCATTATGATCAGATTTTCTGAAGCTGGGACAGGAATGGATTTGTACCCTTTTTTAAAGGGTGTGTAGCAGTGATTTTATGTCTTGTCATTCCTAGTGGGACACTTGATAGGTTGGAAAAAGTTAGGCAGAACTTTTTTAAGATTTGCCTTGTTAAAGTCCCCTGCCACGATGAGGGCAGCGTCCGGGTGTCTGTTCTGTAATCCTATTGTCATGTTGTGTAACACCGACAGAGCCTTGTCAGTGTCTGCTTGTGGTGGGATGGATACAGCCGTGGAAATGACTGAGGTGAACTCCCGAGGAAGGAATAAAGGGCGGCACATAATCGTCAGATGTTCCAAGTGGGGCGAGCAGGAATTCGAGAGGATTTTGGTCTCCTTTGGACTACACCAGTTGTTTATCATGAAACAGACTCCTCCACCTCTTGTTTTGCCAGACTCTTCTGTTCTGTCCATGCGAAAGAGAGAGAAGTGCTCGGCTGGAGTAACCGCTGTATCCGGAACGAGGGAAGTTAGCCATGTTTCCGACAGACAGAGGATGTTACAGTCCCTTTTGTCCCACTGGAACTTTATCTTGGCTCTGAAGTCGTCCAACTGATTTTCAAGAGATTGGATGTTTGTGAGCAGGATGCTGGGCAAAGGTGGTCGATGGGACTGAGACTGTAGCCTGTTCCGTACACCCCCAGGGCGACCTCTGTGTTTCCGTTTCCGCCTCCATCGGGTCTCGCCGCTGTTGTTGTTGTTGTTGTTGTTGTTGTCATCGTCCCTCAGTACTTCCACAGGCCACGACAGAGAGTTGGATAAAAGGTCAGTAAATGTTCTTGTTTGCAGCATTCTGATACAAAAAAGTGTGTCTCGGTCATATTTTAACATGCCGACTCTGAAAAAAACAAAAAATGGTCCAAAAAAAGTACAAAATAAGTTAAATAAAAGCACGGTCGTACAAGAGCTGTCACGGCGGCGTCAGAACTCAGTCGCGCCACCATAGCAATGTAGAGGTGGATTTCATCGTTCGATGTCGAAATTCAGTTCCCGTCGGTCAGTTCGGCAGGAAGAATTGCTCATGTCATTCGTTCATTCGTTTCGTTCGCGCTTCCGGTACAACGTTGTTTAGCGGTGAATTATGTAATGCACAGTTCTCAGCTCTTCGTTTTCAAACGATCGTGCTATCGGTCAACATAACACTGTAGTTCATGGCAAATAGATAGCTGCAACTTCATGATTATGTCTACTTTTAGACAACACAACAGTTAACAGCTAAAGCCTGCAAGCCAAAAACGAGTGACTGACTGACCGAGAACGCCAGGAGAGAAATCAGTGAACGAATGAGAACAATGAGCTACAAATTAAATGAAATGTTTTTTTTTTTCATTGAAACGGTTGCTATGCTTTCTTGTTTCTCATTGGCTAAAATTTTCTCATTGGCTAAAATTCGACGACAGTGTCCTAGACTCCACATACAATTGGTCGGCTCTCATTCCTCCTCACCACTCTGAAACAGTGAACAACACAGCGACTGGTCTGTGAGAACGAACGAACGAACGAGAGAGAAGTGAAACGGGGAATCAATTCAGTTCGTTCGCATTACAGAGTCGTTCCTTCGAACTGATTCAATCACGACCGACACATCACTACTAACATGTACTATATACAGGTGTGTGTGTGTGTGTGTGTTAAAAAACAATAAGGACATCAAGTTATGTCAAAAAATAGCCTATACTTTACTTATTTAAAGAGGCATACAGAAAAGAATGAGAGGTTGGATGCAAATTTAATGTAAAAAAGGGGCATAAAAGAGTCTTTTGGCTCACTGTTTTGGTTTTACAACATATTCAAAACACAATTTTATTCGAAAACCTTACATCAAAGGAATCATTTAAGCAATCACTGAAAGTATGTACCACATGAACAGAAAAACAGAGTTTTGAGCTATCAAATGAGCATGTTTATCCAAATAGTAATACATCTAGTATATGTATATTTTGACACGACCAACTCCCTTACTGTATACATTATAAGCTACATTATATAACATAATATCTAAAATCTAAGTATTATAAGCGATGAGAAAAAATATTAATATCTTTTGGCATAATAAGTAAAGAAATACAATGCACCAACAATTGTATAGACAGTAAATGGCAGTATTTCATTATTAAGAAAAAAAGCAAGTCAACATGAAAGCCAGAATATATGTGGATATTTGTACGTTTCATATCTGACCATTACAAAGAATACTCTGTTCACATAAAGAAGTAACTCCAACAAAACAGTGATGCACTGAACACCCTGTGCTGAAGGGGAAGCCATCACTCTCCAGTGAAGGTTGGATTTTCCACAGTGGTGGTGGCATTTGTGAACAGCGGGTTGTCAGCCTGGCAAAAGAGAAATCCAGATGATAAGGTTATTTTCAGCCATTTTTTAATCTTAGACGTGTTTGGACAGTTTGCACAGGTGTAAATCTCCACGATGTAGAAGGCAGACTGTAAATTGGAAAATCTCAAACAATGGCAGCCAGTGGCTGGCACAAACAAAGGTCTCTCATAAATGGTGGAAAGTGAATTTCCTGTATTGTAATTGCCACATAACTAAAGAATATTGTGTATTTCCACAGCATTCATCTATGCAGTTGTCCACCTTCCTTGTGTTAGCAGGTAAGTCTGTGACAATGCACTGTGACAGCAGACCCTCGTATACAGTCAGCTGAAGTGTGAGAGACGCAGCCCATGCTTGGTACCTCCATACCTTCCACTGCTTGTTTCACATTCCTTACGTTGTCACGTAAAATGACGTGGACGCATTGCTTGTCTGTTTCACATGCGTTCAGCTTCTCCTCGACTGCCTGTTTTACATGCTCTGGTGTATGAGACCCATGAAACTAGTGTGCATACCAGCACGTTGTAATTCGAAAGTGGAATCATTGTAATGAAATGCAGAGATGATTGAAGAAAAACCCTGATCCTCTACCACGGAGATGAGCTGGTTATCCAGAGTGATTAATTAAATTATCTTCTCTGTAATATTTCTCTTTCCTTTCCTTTTGAACGTACCTGAGAGTGTTTGTTGCTTTGGTGCCTTTGCCTGTATTGCTTGAGTGAACTCGCTGTTTAACTTTGAGTGTTTTTGTTTTGTACCAAACGTGTAGTATTAAATGCAGCCCTCGTGTTACCCCTCCGTGCAGCGGCCGTATTGCAGATGTTGCCATTTGACTGCTTTCACTTTCTAATTTAAGTTATTTCCACACTGCAGACATTTTATCCACAGAGTAACGTTACGAGTCTGAGTTCTGCCACAAATTGTGCTCTGATGTAAAAAAAAAAAAAAAAAATGGCCTTGTGTCCACGTTCAAAATTGCCAATCCCCGATCAGTGGAAAAATGCCCATATCGGCCCGATCCCAATTCTGCAGATCAGATCGGGACATCCCTAATGATAAATATTGATAGTAATAACAGTATATATGTTGTACTGTAAATAAGGTTCTTTCGGCAGGGAGTTCTGAGTCGAAAAGCCATTTCTTTTGAACCAGGTCTCCTTTAGTTCTTAACCAGGAAGCCAAACGAACCCTGAGGATCTGAGGCTGCACTCTGTCAAAGTACAAATTCCATCTATTATTTATTCAGTTCAGTGGTCCTGTTCTCTTTTACTGCCATGTGCCTAACTTAATCCTGTTGCTCTTCTGTGAGCAAACCTAGAGCTCTGCTTATCTTTTGTTCTTGTCCTAAAAAGTCATGGCTGTGTCTTAACTACTGTAAATGGAAAGACAGAGACAAACCCGCTTATGTTTTGGGGTTATACTCATCAATCTGTGGCCAGGACTTGATTTCTTTCAGTAAAACTGAATGGCAGTAACTGCTTTAGAAAGCATTTAGTTACTAAAGGTTCTCTAAACCACTAACTACAATTCTGTATTGTTACAGACAATGTTTAAAATAAATAATATGTGAGCAAAATACATGTACGTCTGTATGGGTACCTACAAAAGGTGGGACCTTGCAGAAAAAGTTTTGGAACTACTGAGTTGGCCTATTATGTTTTAACCGGCAGAGGTATACCTGTGGGCTGTGAACAGAGCATTCAGAGACTGTGCAGGCCTCAAATCCTGCCATCATTTGTCAGGAGGAGAGCAAATAACCTCAAATAAGTGATTATTGAAATGCTGCCCTAATTTACCTTTCTCTCTGGTAAAATTCCCCAAATATTTTCAAATATCATTTTCCAATAAAATTTAATTTCAACAAGAATTCATTTTCCAATAAAATCCAGATGTATCAGGAAAAAGACTAACATTAATTGTTATTGCCTTGTGCTCTGTTGAGGTTGTAGATACAACTTCAACCGTGATACTGACCTTATGAAATGTTTTGGATACACGCCAAAAGTCTACACGAGAATGTCTGGAACAATCCTTATTACTCCACTATTTGGAAATTTCTCTCTCCATATATCAGTTCTTCCTCAGTTCAATCCTTGCCTTTGGTTTTATTTATTCTTTTGAGCTTTGTTTCTTCCCAGCTCATCTGAGTTCTGTTGTATGGTTGTGCTCTATAGCTTTAATTGCAAATTACAACTGTTTAGTAAGTTAAAGATGTGTTGCTGATTACAGCTTGAAGTGGCGATGAGGTCTTCAAATATTTTGAGAAGGCCTTTTAAAAAGTCTTAAAAAGGTATTGAACTTCAGGATTCCTGCATATGCTCTGTTAATGTCTGATAAGAAAAAAGCAACTCAAAGTAGAAATGATCATTTCAGTTTCTCATGAATGTTTGTCTGTAAACGCCGAAAGGTTTACATGGATTGTCTAAACAGATGCCTGTTTTCTCCATAGATGGACAATCGGAGGTATTTAAGGAGGCCCCAGCAGCCCAGCAAGTGAACAGACAGTTTGAAATGATCTGACAACAGTTTCTCACACACAGTATGTATTGCCCACATTGAATGTATCCTAACATGATTTTTAGGAGGCCGAGGGAACGCGTATGCAAGCAGACGCATTTCCTAGGACCAGCGGCGCAAAAACCGCAAAAACTGGAAAACCTACTTTTTTGAACTCCTCCTTGGGATTTTGTCTGATCTGCGTGAAACTTGGCAGGTACACTGTCTCGGTCAAAAAATGCGCAAATTATTAACGAACAAATTTCTGTAGCTAGCTATAAAAATGTAAACTGTTTGATATCTCGATCAAACTAAATGCTATTAACACCAAATTTGAGATCTTTGGTTGCCATGACACTGGGAAGGGATAAGCGGAATTTGGCGGATTTTGGCCACGAGGGGGCGCTAAAAATATGGCAAGTTTATCTCTCTTGAACGTCTACACCGATTTTTACGAAATTTGGTCGGTATGATGTAGGGCCAATACTGAGGCCATATCTTGAAGGTGGTCACGACTGGTCAATGTGGGCGTGATTTAGTACAACAAATTACAGATTACAAGATAAACAACAAACATTAATTTCAGCCCAACTATTATGCTGAGAGCTTTGAAATGTATATGGTACATATAGAATAGGACACAGTTCTTCCATACCAAAAATTGCACATGTACTCCACTAGGTGACGTATAATGGATGCAATCACGTTTTTGTCTGTAACTTCCACATTTTAAATAACACATTCGCAAACTTTATATCCATATCTGACATAGGACATGTGCACTTATGCTGCACATTTCGTTCGCTAAATCGCCACATATGCAAAACCTACTTTTCGACCTACTTTTTCAAACTCCTCCTACAATTTAAGCGCCATCTGCCTGAAACTTTGCACATAGAATCTCCAGATTCGGTCAAACTAAATGCTTTCAACATCAAACTTAAGTCAATTGTTCCTGAAGTCATCCAGAGGCTCTGTGCCAAATTTGGTGCAAATTGGCCTATAACCCTAACCCTAGGCACTATAACAGATGTACGTTATACTGGGGGTCACTCCTGAGGCCAGCCATATAGTTAAGTAACTAAAATGACTGTTTAATACCCTAAATTTACAGCTATTATCTTTAAATATACCTGTTAATGTATTTTGATGTACAGTGTTCCATCGTCCAATTCTGTAAAATAACTAATACTGTAAATGTGCAGAAATTCCTATTTGATTAACGAAACATATTTCTTTATGCATTGTGTCATTTTTTTTTTACTTGGGGAAACCACAATTATACAGCAAATCAGTGTAGATGGACAAGACCATTTCATGAAATGACTACTAAATACCCTTAATTTACCGAGATTGGGATTAAATGTAACTATTTTTGATGTATTTGTAATGTATTTAACTTGTTATTCCACTGTCCAATGGTTGTATTTTTAATCTACTAATTCTCTTAAATCACAGATTAATACTGTAAACGTGCAGACATTTATCTTTAGTTTTATGAATGTAGTTTGTTTTTATACGTTATACCTTTGTTATTGTACATGGAAAAAATAGTATTTTTACATGAAATTACTGTAGATAGACTTCGCTGTTTCTAAAAATAAATAAGTTACACCATGAAATTACAGAGATTAACATGAAAGGTATCTAAATTTAATGTGTTTTGACATAATATATATGTTTATTTTACAGTATAATGGGCATTTGTCAACTGTAATATTTTTTTTTTACAGTTATTGTATGTAGTTCTGTGATACAGTTATTTACTGTAATTTTACAGTATCCATTTTGAAACTTTGCTGCCAGTGCTTTTACCGTTTTTTGTTTTTTTTTTACAGTGTAGGAATAGGAGGTGATTCATACGTGGTTCGGACATAGTTGACCGGAGGGAGGTTTTCAGGCGATGCACAGCGGTCGCATTTAACATGCCTGTCGACTTCACTAAAGAGGGACTGAGTGCCTCGTCCCTGGGCTCCCAGCATGTCCGCAATTGTGGACACCTTTGTGACCTGAGTAATGGGTCTGTGAGCGGAGCTGTTGTGTGCCTGCAGTAGGGCTGCATCACCGCTGTACATGTCAACTGCAGTCTGAGGGATGCTGATGCTGCCTGGGGCCTTGTTAATTGCTGTGAGGAGAACCTACTCGATCCCCATCAGCAGATGAAGAGTTGGCTGGTTAAACTGCATCAGCTCAGAGGTGAGGAGATCGAGAACCTTACAGAACTGACTTCTCAGGTACTCCTCTGGATCTTGCCACTGATGAGGTGCATCACCGTCATCATAACGGCGTGGAGCGCGTCGCCTTGGAGGGAGTGTGGGCCCCTGGACCAAGCCGTCAATGGCTGCATTCCAGGCTTCTTCGAATAAGCAGTAAAATGCCTCAGTGGATCTCATGCCTCTGTAATGAGTCTGGAGCATCTCCACAGCTGACTCAACTGTCTCTGGTGACATGTCTGTGGACTGGAGCACTCTTGCCACCTCCTCCGCTGATGAGAACAATTGTAAAGACACTTTGAGTCCAAAGAAAACACTGAACTGTGTCATCAAAGCTTGCAGCCCTGGTGCTTTTTTGCATGCCTCTGTGTTTCCCCCCATTCGGATAATTTCATCCAAGGTGTCATAGACAGCTTCGAAATTATCCAGCAAGGATTTTATAGCACTGGTTCTGGCTGTCCAGCGAGTGGGGCAGAGTGGTTTCAGGCTGGTAGTGGATGTGGCGGAAGAAGCGGCACTGATCATGTTGAACATGGCAAGTCGTTTTGGTGAGTTTTTAATTACATCATGAATGTCATGAATTAAATTGAAGGCACCGCGTACAACATTGCACTTTGAAGCAGTGTCTTGGAGGATTAAGTTCAAACTGTGGTTTGTGCAATGGATTGATACGGCCTTTGAATTAATGTCTTTGATACATTTGGCAACACCTGACATTTGTCCCTGCAGAACAGATGCACCATCGTATGTTTGCCCTCTCATGTTATTAATGTCAAGGCCACATCGAAGTAACATGTCATTGATTATGAGGGTGGTTGATTCAGCGTCGGTATTAGGACAGTGACACATTCCGATGAAATCTTTGTGGAAGACATAATCAGCTAATACCCATCTGATCCACATAGGCAGCTGCTCGTGCCCAGCACAGTCACGTGTTTTATCCATGATGATGGCATAGTGCTGTGCGTTACTTTTTATCTCAGCGAGTAGAGTGGCGAGAGACTCCCTATACATCTCTATACATTTATTGTTTCGGAGATGCATATTTTCCTATGAGCATGACATTTTTCAGAGTGGGGTTTTTCTCGGCCACGAGTTCAACCAGCCTTTGGAAATTGCTCTCTTTATCTGTATGGCCCCTGATAGCAAACCCTTGTCTGGCCAGGAACTGTTGACAGTGCAGCTGCTCCATCAGCCCATCTGATAACATTGACCTAACTGTCTGTTCATGCACCACACCCACCTCCTGACTCACGGTACATACACATGCACACGGACACTCTACCTCTCACTCACCTTTACCCGCCCCTACCTACACTATACACGCCCCCCGTTCAGTCGCCCCGGAGGCAAAGGACAACATCCATACAATTGAGACCAGACTTTTATACAGACAATTAAATACAATCATACAAATTAAACCCAGGACTGTTTTTAGACCAAACTGTGTTTTTAACATTCCTTTGAAAAGACATGATGAGCGCACGTTCAGCACAGACATTAAAATGGCTGTGCTGAACGTGTGCTCTCTTTTAAACAAATCTTTTATCATAAATGATGTCATTTCAGATAACAACCTAGACAGCATTCTCCTTACAGAGACATGGCCTGGCACTGATGCACCTGTTGTTCTCACTGAGGCTTCCCCACCAAATTTTCACTTTTTATTATCTACAAGAGGGGAGACAAAAAGGAGGTGGAACTGCATCAATCACTAAAGACACCATGTTGTCAAATGAAGTCTTTTTTAACAAATATTTATCATTTGAATACCATGCCTTTGTTTTTAGCAGCCCACCCATCCTTTATATGACAGTCTACAGATCACCCCGCTATTCCACCTCTTTTAACAGTGAATTCTCAGAGTTATTATCAACTACCCATAGCAATTATAACAAAATATTAATAACCGGTGATTTTAATTTACACATAGATAATGTCTCAGATCCAATGTCTAGAGAATTTTTAAACCTTCTACATTGCTTAGATTTTAACCAACATGTCACACAGCCGACCCACAGCAGGGGGCGCACCCTGGACCTGGTCATAACCATGGCCTGTCCATTGGTGCGCCCTCTGTTTGGACCTGGCTGTGTCTGACCACTTTTGTGTGTTTTTTACAATCACCAGTTTTAACAAGCGGGAGGCCCCAGTGAGAACAGTGAGGAAACTCTACCTAACTTCTGAAGTGGCAGCAAATTTTATCCAGACTTTACAGAGCACTCCTGCAGAAATTTTACCAGCACCATGTGATTTTATTGTTGACAGTTTTAACCATAACATAAAATCAACGCTGGACTCTGTGGCTCCACTTTTAATAAAAACCATTAATACAAGACCTACACCCCCTTGGAGGAATACAGAATTTAAAAAACTGAAGAGAAACTGCAGGAGTGCTGAGAGGAGATGGAGAAAAACAAAATTAACAGTTCACTATGAAATTTTACGTGGACACCTCAAAACCTACAATAAAACAGTCAAACAAGCAAGAATTGCCCATTTCCAAAAAATCATCAACGAACATAGAAACAACCAAAAATTCCTCTTCTCCACAATTGCCCTTTTAACAAACACAAATTTTAATAGATCCTCCAAAACACCAAGTGACGCCCTTTGCGAGGACTTTGCAGACCACTTCAGAAGTAAAATCAATGACATCAGATCGAGTCTTTTACCTCAACAGATTTTATATATCAACACACCTGGATCATTGATTTACCCGAGGAAACACTGGAGAGTTTAGCCCTGGTTGATGCGAGGACACTTGATCGAGTCTTCTCCCAAGTAAAGCCCACCTGCCTTTTAGACCCAATTCCCACACCGTTTTTTAAAACACTTTGTGGAGTCTTTGAGGATCAGCTGTTATACATGGTGAATTGCTCTCTTCAGACGGGTGTCTTCCCCGGCTCCTTCATAACGGCAATGGTGAAGCCCCTTCTGAAGAAGAGCGACTTAGATCCCAACATCTTTAATAATTATTGGCCTGTATCCAACTTACCGGTTTTAAGTAAAATTTTGGAAAAACTTGTTTTTAACCAAGTGAATGATTTTTTAATGGTAAACAACATTTTAGACAAGTGTCAGTCTGGTTTTAGGACAAACCACAGTACCGAGACAGCCCTTTTAAAGATTTTAAACGACATCAGGGGCAACTTAGATAACCATAAACTCACAGTCTTGGTACTACTGGATCTAACCGCCGCCTTCGATACAGTAGACCATCACATTTTATTAAATAGACTGAGGAACCTGGTCGGCCTCTCTGGTAATGTTCTTAACTGGTTCGTCTCTTACCTCACAGATCGACACTTCTTTGTAAGTATGGATACATGTTCCTCAGAAACCCACAAAATAAAGTGTGGGGTTCCCCAAGGGTCAATTTTAGGTCCAACTCTTTTTAATCTGTACATGCTTCCCCTTGGGGACGTCATCAGGAGGCACGGCATCAGCCTTCATAGTTATGCTGACGATATGCAACTGTATATCGCCCTGTCCCCTGATGACACAGGACCTGTTGATGTCCTTTTTAACTGCATTTTAGATATCAAGACATGGATGGCAGCAAATTTCCTACAGCTCAACCAGGACAAAACAGAGGTTTTACTCATTGGTCCTGAAGGCCAGAAAGAGAAACTTTTACCAAGGTTTCCGCACCCGCCCGCCCGCTGGCGGGCGATTGCAGAAAAGTGACTGTGTGTCTACACTACGCAGTGACGTATCCAGGGTTCTAAATTAACACCCGCCAAACCGCCAAATGCGGGTTAAAAATCATTTTGGCGGGTGTTAATAAAAACTTACTAGCCAGTTTGGCCGGTGATGCATGAGGCAATCATGTCAGTCAGAACCGCTCTACTGTTCTCGCTCCCTGGGCAGTACTGACTACATTTCCCATGAACACTGTTGTGGTGCTACGTGATGACGTAATGACGCCCATTGGCTGCGCGCAGCCAGTTCAACCAACCAGTGCGAGCTCCCCCGTCAAAACATTGTCAGCATGGCGAAGCGGCTGCCCACAGCCCCATCTTCGTCGGCGAAAAAAACTGAGAAACTCGACATTTACCCCTCAGTACAGAGCCGAGCAGTTCCCGCACGACTTTTATGTGTCAGGTGAACTGTTGTTTTGCAAAGAAGCAGACCTGAGAAATCATAATTAAAGGTGTAATGCGTGAGAGTTAGCCACCTGTCCGATTCATATTATCGGCATATAATTCCAGAGTGACTGCTAACAGTAGTTGCTGTTAGCTAGTTAGCCCCGTTAGCCACAGCCCTCTTAGCTGTCTCTGCCTGGACAGGGAGCCCAGAGAACAGCGGGAGGGTTGGTGTTTTCACTGCTGGCTGGTTAGTATGCTAAGTTGACATAATGTTACGAGTATAATTTCTCATTTTGTTGGTCATCTTTGCTAATTTTTTTAATATTTACAACTTCAATTTTCAGAACAGTTTTGGTATGCAAACATCTCCTGGATCTGCCTGAGAGCTGACCATGTTTGTATTCAATGAAACCCAAATGAAACCCATAAAAACACAAAATATACTACTGTATGAAGACATGATGATGTCAAAATGTTTTTGATGGACTTTACTGTACGGTACAGTATTGAGGAAATATGTTTTAATTTCTAGTAATAGTTAATTTCTATTAATTTTGTGTACATTTTAGTCATTTACATAAAACACACTGTTTTTGGTAGTATAATAAGGATAAAAGGTAAAAAAAAAAATCAGGATTCCCAAAAATTATAACAGAAAAAACGGAATTCCCAAAAATTAAAACTGAAAAAATGGAATTTGGGAAAAAATTAAACGGAATTTGGGAAAAAAATAAAACGGCTTTTATAGGGCCCTAGAGAAGAGGAAGGAGGCAGTGGATGAGATTGAGAATATCAACAACAATGCGTGCGAAACGAAAAAAAGAAAGTTCAATGCCAAATGGCTGACGGGTCGTGAATGGCTTGTGTTTGACCACGAAAATGTTGTCATGTTTTTCACTGGAAAAAATTTGGCTAGTGGAAATTCTGATTGGCTGGTAACTTTAGAAAGTTACCAGCCAAATTGTCTGGTAATCAAAAAAGTTAATTTAGAACCCTGGACGTATCCCGCTTCAACTTTCATCAATACGGACATACTATACGTCGTTAGAAAGGGTAGAATCTCCGCAATTCATTCATCCAGTTGATTTTGCAAAAATCAAGAGCACCAAACCATAAATCATTGATATTTACCAGCATGGTAAACGTGAGATGCAACAAACACACAACGTCTCCCTACCTTTGTCGCAGCCCTACAGCCGTAATATGTGTCCATTTCTCAATATATATTCCAGTTGTCCGTAAGAATCCACTGATCAAAAGCATCAAAATGGTTTTTCATAAAATTACTCCAGCTTGTGAATGTCGTCCTGTAAAGTCCATTTGTTTACCGTCTACCAACTCTGTTCGGCGAATACAATCCATACTTTCCCGGCCGCAATTGGAATTACTCTAGTTCCTGTATGGTGTTGTTGGGTATGCTTGTTTTCATCACTTTGCTGGCTACGAAATAAAAGTGTCCCCATCTTTTTCTGTTCAGTTTTCACCCCAGCACAGCCCGTGAAGTAGATTGAGCGCTCCCTGTTTGAAGGACCAATAGGCTTTGTTTACTGTTTTTCGCTGCCTTAGTATAGGGACAGCGTATTGGCTATCGACATGTCAATCATTCAGCCTTCTAGCCAATCATTTTACCTTTCCAACGAGGGTAGGCATGCCCAGGTCAGTTACGTAGCAGCCGAGATATTTTGATGCGTCTTCGAGCTTACGAGCTCAGTTTACGCAGGGGGCGCACGGTAAACGGACGCAGCGGACATTTAAACTTTTATTGTACGGCCATTTTCACAGTTTACAATGGCGAAAGCCACAAAGAAAGCTACATATGTCCGGGAAGAAGCCCTGGAATTGATCATGGCATCATCTGATGAAAGTGAAGATAGTGTGTACGACTCAGAGAGAGATGTTTGCTCAGGGCCTCGACTCCATCTTAGATCGGTGAGTAACGCTATCTTTGATGATGTTTGATTTATTTATTTAGCCATGAGTGAAATTTGATTGAAAGTTAGTGGGTGGAGGGTATGCTTACGGTGAACAGTACAGTATACATTAGAATTTCATAAATGATGCTAAATGGTTAGCGCCCCAGGGCCTAATTAGCCTAGCTAAGCCTAGCTTGCTAGCTAGCTAGCTAGCTAGCTATTCAACTAAAGTTATGTAATCCTTGTAATTCTATTCTATAATGTAATTCATTTTGAGCCTCTAATTCCCTTTTATTTATATTTTTTTTATCAAGCTTGTAAGCAAATTAAACTAGATCTTCACTGACCAGACACTGGGAATATTCCCCCAATTCAATTATTCTGTTTATGTACAGTTATTTTCCTGATGTTTTTTGTGTAACATGTAATATCATATATATATGTGTTTATTTGTTTTCTATATAAATAACACCCCGTTGAATTGCATTTATATATTTTTTTCATTATATTTGGTAACATTTGTGCTTTGCATTGTGTTTTGTAGGTCACAGTCTAAAGGCAGTGACGTGGGTTGGGAGCCTCAAAGTGAGACAGTCAGACGTCCAACCCTCTCTCCTGCTGAAGGCGGAAGTGCCAATGATCCTCTTCTGCATCCACCAGTACCTGTACCAGCAGTGTCAGAGGGGGTCAGTGACGCAGAAAGAGTTTCGTCAGGCCCTTATTGAGGAGCTTGCGGACCAAGGATCCGCATCAACATCCCAGCCATCCACCTCAGGTATCACTGCACCCCCAAACCCAGCAGCATCCCACAAGCTGCATTATTTCACAGAGGGACAAAAAGTGGCTAAGCGGGATGCAGGCAGTGTCGGCAGACGGCTTTGCACACTCTGCCACAAAAAGACACCAGTTGGCTGTTCAACGTGTCATGTTCCCTTATGTTTTGTTGCCACAAGGGACTGTTTCAATGAGTGGCACACACAAAATGGAATGTAGAATGGCCCAAAATGTCCACTGCGCATCACAGCGCACTTTTTATATTTATATTTACAGTACAGTTGTATGTACATCATTTTTGGAGACAAGTTTTCTTATGCATTTCCACTACTTATTACTTTTATACACATGTTAGAGTTTTTGTATATTGTTCATATTGAGTTCATACTCTATTTTGTTTTGTATATAGTTCATTCGTTGTTCATATTTTGTTGATATTGGCACAGTTGTACATACAGTAATAGTATATTGAAAGATAATAAAATCCTTGTTTGAAATTCAGTTCAGTATAGTCTGTCATTTTTGTATAATGGTTACTATTCTGTAGTGTCTTGTCACATGACAGTATCTCAATATGGCCACCTAGAAGCGTGTGGAAACCCCTCCAACCACCCATCGAATGAATGTGTGAAAAAATGATGTTTTGAATCATGGAGAAAGGTTTTATAGTCACCAAAATGCTTCAGTAATGTTTCCAGTGTCACAAAAGTGAGTAAAAGCATTTGGCACAATTTGGCCATTTGGAGATGTTTTGGAGAGGTTTGTGGACGCCAGTGGCACTGCTGACTAAAAACTCCATAACTCCCATAAGGTTAGACCTAGAAGTCTAAAATTTCATCCAGGTGTAGTTGTATGTGGTATATTGCCATATGCCTTACATAAAGCACATCATAGTTATTGTTATTCAAATATGACCTATTATTTTCGAAGACAAAAAAAAAAATTTAGAGCCATGTTTGAACTGATGTCATTTAGGTTGTGGGTATGGTACATGCTGAATATGTGAATATGAACATGCTGCCCATTTCCAGAAACTAGAGGGTGTCAACTTTCAAATGAAGTATCATACATCCATCTAGGACTTGCAGTTATTGTGTTATAAGCTTTTCCACTTGGGTATGCTAAATAGGCGAAAAATACCGAAAATAGGTGGGTGTGAACAGGTTAAAGGATTTTAAACCGTTGCAATCTGTAAAAAATCTGGGTGAGATTTTTGACTCTTAGCTCAGTTTTATTCCACACATCAAAAATATTACAAAGATAGGTTTTTACCATCTTAATATAGCCAGAGTCCGCCCGTTTCTCTCTCAGGCCAGCACAGAGGTGCTGATGCATGCTTTTATCTTTTGTCGCTTAGACTACTGTAGTGCCCTGCTCTCTGGCCTTCCCAAAAAGAGCATTTCGATTTTACAATTATTACAAAACTCAGCTGCTGACGAGGACCAGAGGGCCGGAGCACATTACACCGGTTTTAAAGTCGCTGCATTGGCTCCCCGTGCGTTTCAAGGTTTTTAAGGTTCTTTTCCTAGTTTATAAGTGTCTTAGCGTTCTTGGGCCTTCTTACCTATCTGACCTGCTTTTACTCTATCAGCCCCCGCGGACCCTGAGGTCCTCCGGCACCGGCCTTTTGACCATACCACAGGTTAGTTCTAAAAAACACGGGGAGGCGGGTTTTAGTTAATATTGACCCCGACTGCGGAACAGCCTGCTGGAGAACCTCAGGGTCGCGGAGACTGTTGAGGTTTTTAAAAAGAGAGTCAAGACCCACCTTTTTAACCAGGCTTTTAATTGATTTTTTAAATTCTTCTTAATTCTTTTTATGCTGTGCTAATCAGAGCACTTGTATCCTTTATCCTTTTTTACTGTTTTAATCTCTCACGTTTTTAGCCTCTATGCCTTTATGTTTTAGTCTCTTGTGTTTTTAGCCGTTAAGCTTTTATGTTTTAGTCTCTTGTGTTTTTAGCCATTATGCTTTTATGTTTTAGTCTCTTGTGTTTTTAGCCTTTATGCTTTTATGTCTTGTTTGTCTTGTTTTTAGTCTCGCGGTCAGATTTTAATCTCCAGTAATTCCTCATGGGGGCCTGCCGGACTGGGAGTTGTCTCTGGTCTGGCTGTTGGGGGTGCTGTCCCGTGGGCGGTTTCGGCCCGGGCGGCTCTTGTCCCCGGGTTGGTCTCTGTGACGGCGCTCCCTGCGGCCTTGGACCGGGATCGCTCTCAGTGTGGTTGGCCCCCCGAAAGGCAGCTTCCTCCACGCCTCAGGTCTCTTTAGTGACAGCTAGTGTATGTGTGGGTGTGAGTCTGTGTGTCTGCGCGCGTATGTGTGTGTGTGTATGAGTGTGTATGTATTTGTGTATGTCTCTGTGCATGTCTGTGGGGGTGGGATGGTTGGGTACTTTTAATTTTCTTCTCTTGATTGTATTTGCTGTTTCTCTTTTCTGTTGTTGTTTTTAACCTCTGTAAGGCACTTTGAGCTACTCTTCTGTATGAAAAGCGCCATACAAATACAGATTGATTGATTGATTGATCTCTCCTTTTCATCTGCTCAGTGTGCACTTGTTTGTCAAAGTGTATATTGATTGGTGTTTGACTAAAGTAAGCACACTTTTTTTGGACACACTCTTTGTGAAAAAGTGAATTTTCGTGGCTGTCCAGAAGGCCTGGCTCTCTCACCGGTCCCAGAGCTGCTGCTTGGGGGTTCTGGCTGTACTGCTCCTTGATCTGATGGTTGAATCTTGTTTGATTGTATCTTATTTTCTTTTTCTCTGGTTCTTCGGACATGTTTGCTTTTTTATTTTTTTTTAGCTGGCTTGGTCGTGCTAGGCTAACTGCTCAAAAGAATGTAAACAGAAATAATGAAACAATGTAATTGGGTGTACTGTACATAATGCATGCATTTGATTGGTGTGCTTGTTTGATTTGATTTAAAATAAAAGAATTGTCATTTTTGATTGGTTTATATCATTTATTGGGGGGGCTACCTTCATTTAATAATTAAGATCAAATAGCCTAAGCGAAGGTTATATCGAATATTATTATATGCATAGGCTATGTTACAGGCTATTATTATATCATAAATATTCCCAACAACAATCTTAATAGGAACAATTATTAGGCCTACACGTAGCCTACCTATAAAATAATGATAATTGGGGGTGTTTTCATTGCCTATGTGAATCTGATTTGTCAGATTTTGCCTTTATAGTCGACCAATCCAATCGTTTTTTCCCCCCCTCATTGATGCTTTTATCTTGCTCAGAGAAAACAGCTAAAACAAATAAACAAATTAAGTTCTTCAGTTTATCTCAGTCATTGGGCTTGTGTGCATCTGTCTCTCTTTGAACCTGTGAGCATGATAGAAAACCCTCCGCATCAGTGCTTATAGCCGGTTCAGGAGTCAGTCACAACACCGTGGACAGCGCTGTGTGTGTGTCTGTGTGTGTGTGTGTGTGTAGGCCTACAGCTGCTGCGCGATCAATAGACAGAAAGTGCTCACTCAGTTTTAAATAAATTAAGATTTAAATAAATACAATTATTTAAATTTATTTACTTATTTGTGTATTTATATACACTGCCTTCATGAAGGACCTGCAAGCAGAACCTGATCTCTACCAAACATGAGCTGCAGGAGCAACTGGCCTTGGCAGAGAAGAAGAGAGAAGAGAAGCAAGCGTATTAAAAGGGAAACGACATGAAGTGAGTAGGGAGAGATAGAGAGAGAGAGAGACAGAGAGAGAGAGACGCCTCTCAGTCACAGCCTCTCAGTACAGTCCGGTCCTGGCCTAATGGCATATGGTGATGTGCGACTGGTGGAACCGGGTGTCGGGGCAGGGCCATAAAGTGGGGGGGCCAATAGCCCCCTGGCCCCCCCTGTTCCGGTGCACCTGACTCCATCACCTCTTTTTCTCTCATCTCCATCACATCCCTTTCTCTTACCTCCATCACCTCTCTTTCCCTCACCTCCATCACCTCTCTTTCCCTCACCTCCATCACCTCTCTTTCACTTTCTCTCAGTCTCCTTTCCAGTACAAAAGTTCAGCTTTGCCTGATTTAGTCTTTTCATATTCATCTGTCAGTAAATAAAGTAAACACATACCAAGGCTAGCTACTGGGCAGAGTTTACACGGATGACGCAATCCAAGAATGAAAAAGCACCAACGTTTCCATAACAACACATTTTTACAGTCAGTACATTTGCGTTGTTTGTGTAACTTTATTTCCATAACTGTTTTAACTGATGCTGTACAGACACTGGTCTTCTTTCAAACTGAGCTGATAAGTACATCTCTGCCTCTCCTTTGGCAAACACACTGACCTGACACCAGCTGGACTGATTGATTCAAATATAATTCTACGAAATCATTTGACTAAACCAGGGCTGTCAAATACTCTGGTGTCTCTGTCCGTATTGAAATCATCACTGTTCGTTCTTGCCTTTAGGTAGGTTCATGGTTGGTTTGCCTTTGCAGTGCCAGTTGATAGAAGTGATAAAGTAATACTTGACCACAGCATTTAATTCAGAGGCTACTAAAATGATTCTCTCTATGTATGTGGGCCAATTAACCACCGTTATTCCAGTGCTGCTGGTCAGATGATAAAATCGGTTATCTTAACGCAGTACAATATTTTTGCATTTTTCAAATAGAGTTATGTTTAGGTAATTATTGGACAACTTTTATGATGTGTACTTGGAAAAAATTACAGAGGCCCGGACCTCGGTGACCTCAATGCTGGGTCCGACCATGCTCACAGACCAGTCCAACTGGCAGACCCAGATCCATCTCCTACAGCTAGGGTTGTAGCGATATATGGGTCTCAATAATAATCATGAACAAATTTGTTATACCATTTACCTTGACATCGTGAAATACAATTTTTTTTCCTGATATTGTTATCGTACTGTGGAAATCTAATACCGTTGCACAACAGTCCATAATGTTGTGATTGACATCAGTAATTCAAAATACCCATCCAGCACTGGAAGGGGTTCTTAATGCATGCCTCCTCAATCTAGCAACATCAACCATGTGTTAATTTGGATTCCAACTGAGAAAACTCTTGACCAGCCTGGTGTCATCAAGACACCCCCACAGCATAACATCTTCAGTGAGAACAAGAGGACTTTACCCAGAGAACCATAAAACTGGCAGGATGAGGCCACCAAAAACTGTAACCAATTTAACATATTCAGATATGGCCTAAAGTTTACAAAGCAGTCCTTACTATTCTCACAGGACTACAGGACCTCAGACCCTAGGATGCTGTGTCCTGCGTAATGCTAATCTACATGCCTGTCTGTTATGTCACAACACAGCCCTTATCATGAACAATTCTTGAACAAACGGCGTATTGATTTTAAATTTCTGTTTCCTTCTACTGTGCCCTTTTAAAGAAATCAATGTAATGCGAATTGCCATTTATAACATTACAGACCAAGATAAATAATGTATATCCAGTGTTTCCCAAAGAATCAGACTTTAATTCTGGCAGTGGCTTCTGCCGACTAAGTCGGCTAACTCTTCCAGACTTTCCAGTCTTTACTGTATTGGACTGAATTGCCGAAATTCTGACAGTAAAACAAGTCATTTCGCGGGGCTTTTATTACCATTTTACAGACGCATCTTTCACAATGTTAGCTTTTGGGAAAAAGTCCCGAATACAGCACATGATGATGTAATTACACGGCTTGGCCATGAAAAAAAAAAACTGGCCTCAAGGCCTGGCTCTCTTTGTGGGGGCTTGATCTCGACAATGAGGACAGTCTTCCTCTATGGAGAGGAAGTTACGGTCAAGCCTTGGTTAAATAGTCCTCCTCCTCTTCTTTGTTGGTTTTACCACACCGCCATCCTTTGTATCAGAGTATATAACATCATGGTATTCACACCACCTGCAAGGTATTGTCTTGAACCCAACAAGGGATTGAATGATAATTATGAATGTAAGACTCATCTCAACCTCCACTACCTCTGTTTTTCATAACACATGTTATGCAAACAACAAGCTACTTGCGGGTAACAGCACTGAAAATCAGAATATTTCTCATGAGCTGATCATATGACTTACTATTTAAGCCTTAATTGTGATTATTTCTTTTTCTATTTTTGTAGGAAGTTATCAAAAAAAATGACATTCAAAGAAATCAGCTCACCTCTGCCCACTTGGATTTCTTTTTTTCATTTTCAAATTTTCGGTACTCTTTCAGGTCCTTCATGTAGATGAATAACTTGATGAGCATCAGGAGGAGGATGCCAATGACAGCCACAGATGCAATGGAGCCTCCAATGATAGCTGTGACGCTAGGTGGTTCAGGACAGTCTGGAGGAAGGTTGAATACATATCCAAAATAATAAGCTATAACACTGTTGAAACAAAAATATATGTCTTCCAGTCCACCACTTTTGTCCAGACTGAAATGTCTTAAGTACTAGATAAATTGTTGTGGTAATGTTTTCAGTTTGTTAGTGTGTACGTGTGTGTGTCACCATGACTAAATTTGTTCCCGGAGAAGCCTTTTTTTAACGGAAACTAACACTGAAGCGATTTTAAGTATTTTGCCACCTGTTTATATATCTGTCTGTTTATAAATCTGTCATCTCTGTCTGTCTGTCTGTCTATCTTTCGACAGATTTTTGTCAGCACGGTGCAGTTGCAACTGTGCAGGTACAGTGATGAAACTATACTTGTTTGTAGCTGAGATCAAAATGAAGTCTGAATTTGAGGATGGTAAAGTGAGTAAAGGTGCCAAAACTAGGACGTCCCTATAGCAGTGGCAGGTCACTATAACCCAGTTCCAGTCATTCCTGTCCTCTCTAGTGCAGCTGGTATTGGTTCACGCTGTCTGTCTGTCTGTCTGTCTGTCTGTCTGTCTGTCTGTCTGTGGACAGATTGTTTTTCACAACCGTGCAAGCTGTAGTCAGGAAAACATGACTGGTGTGTAGTTGAGATAAACATGAAGGTCTGGTTCCAAGATGGGCATAGTCAGAGCAAGGTGGCTGATAATAGAGGTGAGTCCCTCCTCCCCATTTTATACCCCTGGCCCATACTTGTTTTGCTGGAGACACATACTGTGGCAGGAACTATCACAGAGGCAGTTTTGAGTATTTTGAGTATTTTTATATGTCTGGTCCTTAGTACAACCTCATAGAACTGCCAGCAGACTCTTGGTCTTATTTAATGTTTTCAAATAGCACAACCACTGAAAACTGCATTCTAACAAAGAAAATGTTCTTTTGGACTTTTGTCACACATGAAGAGTCAAGTATGGGTTAGGTTCATCAGCACCTTACCTCTCTGTTTCAGAATTTCAGCTTTATAGTTATCCTTTCCGACCAACTGGTCCAGCTTAAATGTGATCCAGCAACCCTCTGTGTCCTTCTGGTGGCACTGCTTGCTTGCTATGGGGAACTGCTCTACCATCTCATGATCGATGCTCTTGCTGCAAGCCACACTGCAGTTTTTTTTAAAGGGACCTGAGTCAAAGCCAAGACATTCAATGCAGTTCCTGAAAGAAATGTTGAGAGCAACAATAACATTACTACAGCAATAGTAATAAATAATGACAAATACTAAACCAAATGTTTGATAATAATTTGACTGTACACACTGAGTAGAACTCCTTACAATTTGGTCTGGCAAGGGTCAGGGCAGCCAAGGCATTCATGGCACTTTGGACGCTGGTATCCCTCATTACATTCACACTGATCACACTTGCAGGTCCCTCTGCCATAGCACACAGTGTTGTTAGGTGTTCGACACCCCTCAGAAGACTTCCTGCACTGACAGGCTGAGCCCTCATATCCTTGAAAGCATTCACATTTGCCACAGTTGCACTTTCCATTTCCTACAAGTTGTAAAGGAGAACAGGAGAGTTAGAGTGCTGATATACTTTTATGGACATTTGACAATTTCTTAAATGTCAAAAATCAAGTAAAGCATCAAGATCAAACAGTAAAACACCAGCCAGTAGCTAACAGAATGTGAAGACTTGTACATGCAAACAACCACGAGCAACTCTGCAATAGAAGCCCAAATAACCCAACAGCAGAGCCACTGCCAGGGCCATTAGATAACCCCACAGCAAAGACCCCACCATGGCTGTCAGCTAAACCCAAAGTAGAGCCAATCGCCAAGTCAAAGAACTTACACAGACGAAGGTGTCCTCCTGTTCTTGCTTTACCCACAGCGTAAAATTCAATTAAGTAAGAGTCAAGTTTATAGTTATGACATTGCACTGGTGGCATTGCACTGGTGGTCTGCACCTGCCAACCTTGAAGAAATGTTATGAATACAACCCCCTGCACCGACAGCCCACCGCCAATGTGCGCTCCACCGTTGCCCACCCACCAGTGAGATACCAAATTTATTGTCAGAACAGCTGGACGGGGGGGAGATTATGATTAATCTATTATGAGTAGGTCATATTACATATTACATTATACATCACACACACACACACACACACACACACACACACACACGCACACACACATACACCTCATTCAAAGGAAGACTGTAATTTATATTCAGCTACATTGTTTGGCTCATCTCTACCCCCTAGATTACAAGAAATTATTCATGTGTAGAGGAAGGGAGTGTATGAATGGCTGTATATGTAGTGAAACTACACAAATGTTATCTTATACATCCTGTCCAATATTTTGCAACTATATATTTTCGTTAGTCTAACTAATAGGAAGCGGAGTGAGCTAATAAATAGGCCTAAGTACTTCTGTGTTAAAGACGTGAGTCAGACCAGGTTAACACATAGCCTTCTTCTGATTACTGAAGGGAAATTAAGTAGTCTAAGTAACAATTTACTCTCAAAGCACCAACTTTAAATAGGCCTAAAGCAACGACTACAAAAGCACAAGATTTAAGCCTGGCAGAGACACGATTATAGGCGAATAAATAACATTGGTCAGATAATTTCAGATTTCAGCTTTTAAAAGGGTGGCATTGCATTAAATGCCTATTGTGTCAGTTGCCATCACATTGGCCTAGCCAATAGGCCTATGCTATGCATCATTAAAGTTAGGGTCTGTAATGTTGTTCAGAAACACATTTTGTTATACTGGGTGAAATGATCCTGCTATCCTGAGAGTAGTCAATACATTATGTATTCAGAAAAAGGAACAAAAATAGTTGGACCTCTGTAGCAGCTGCAGGACTGAGAAAAAGCTGACCAATCCCTGCTATCCAGCCCGGATAGCACGGATTGGTCAGATGCCTTCATGTGTCGTTCTGTCCCTCCCTCTTCCGCGCGTGCACATGTTACGTTTCACTGATACCGGAAATATTCAGCACACTCCTCTGCAGAAATACGGAGTTGCAGAAGAAGACGTTCATTTGGTCACAATGGCAGAGAAAATGCAGCCAGCGTTACTTGTAACAGCTCACCCCGCTAAAAAGGCAAGGAAAAGAAAGCCTGAGGCTGAAAAGGCTGCGACGAAAAAGGCTCTGGATAAAGAAAGAAGTCGGACCGAGTCGCGTTTGAGCGGTGGAGACAACTGGGGCATGTAAGGGCTTGAAAAGTGATGCAGAGGTTGCTCTCTTTCTGTTGGACAGGTAATTATTTGTTTTGTTTCAGGGGGATTTGTTATTTTCATGAAATATGTGAGGTTTGCCAACTTGGCTACATTTGTAGCTCTTATTAGCCCAATGGTAACGTTAGCTTCTTTGTGTGTTGTTTTTAGCCATGAGAATGGCTAATGAGTCGGCCCAATTTCCACTGGATAGGGGTCTGCTGCGTTGCGGCTCTGATACGGTTTTGCTCCGCCGTCCGGCAATCCCCACCGGTTGCGGTTTGAGTCCGCAACGGCGCAGTACGGTAGACAGCTGGCCTCACAATGTGCGCTGGTGTCAACACGGAGTGTTTTATTGTGAAAAGTAACCGGATGTAGTTTGTTATTTCGGCGCTTGACTTCCTGTCTGCTCCATGCTAAATTCAGATGAATTGCTGCGTCTTGCTCCGGCATCTCCTTCTCCCTGCTGAGTCCCACTGCCAGATGCGCGTTCAAGTTTGTGGGGGAGTGGCTTTGGACGGAGCACTGACGGGATGGGGAGGGGGTATGGAACTTAGAGGAGGTGCCACTTTCAAATCTTGCTAGCTCTCTTGCTAGCTCTCCAGGATTGTAGACCCTAGCTTTAAGTTGAGCTACAATAGCTGGTCACAGCTGGACTCCCTGTTATGATGTCATAGTCATTTTTAATATTCATAAATTCAATTAGGCTAACAAAATAGCCAAACTGTCACCTAAATTCTGTTCTGCAATTATTCTATTTATTTACCTTACGTAATCAGCACCTAGCCTGTCTAAAACCTTCTAGATTTCTAGACCCCCCCCCAACTAATGGGAAGGATGGCGAGTGTGACAGGCTAGCCTATTGACACTATGAACGTTTTTTTCTTATCATCCTTTTATGAAATATCATTATGTGTATTTGGGGTATAGGGGTGTATTTGTGTGTGGGACTGTGCTTGTTACTTGTTGCCCCTTGGTGACTGATGTCTAAGCGAGATGTTTCCTCCAATGAAAGGGTATTGAGGAAGCTGAGAGCCGCATACATGATGCAGAAAACACACTTGAAAAAACAGAAGCCGCACTAGACTCGGCCACCAAGCGAATCAAAAACAGATGACTTGGAGAATTGGGGCAGGAAAAAGAATCTCCGGCTCATTGGTATATGAGAATGCGCCGATGCTTTTCGATTTTGTCAATGACATGCTGACACGATAGCTGGGACTTGTAGCATCCTATAATGTAATAATTTCCTGAAAATGTAATAACGCCTGAAAATGTAATAAAACCCAATAATGTAATAACTTCACCAATAACGTAATAAAATATCCTGACTGATATTGTAATAACATTTTTACCAATAATGTAATACCTTATTACATTATTGAAAATGTATTACATTTTCAGGTGGGTCTTTTTTTTCAAAACTAATAATGTAATACTTGAGTGGATATGTAGGCCTATGTTTATGCCGGGTGTCATGTAATGTGTATGGAGGTGTTATGAATGCTTATGTATACCCTCTTCAAATGAAGTGTTACTGAAAGTTGTTTTGTTGGTTTGTGGTTGTTTTCATGAGGTAGTAATTTGTTGGAAATCTGTGAAGTGAAGAGGTACGTTTAGTGAAGAGTTACCTGGGGTCTCCAGTGCTGCTCAGAAGCTTATATCTGAGCTGGAATTCTGGTCTCCCAAGGAGGTAAGTCCATCACCCACTCAGTAGGACCAGGATGTAGTTGCATGTCCCTGATTATTTGCACATATGCATATGGCTATATGGTACTCAAGGTCTACAATTTAACCCAATAGTCATTCTGTTGTTTCAAATCCAGTGTATATAACACTCTTAGATTCTCAAAACACAAAATGCAGAACTCTGGACTGAAAATGAACATATATATTACATTATCTGTCAAGTATTGCATTATCAGTTTTGAAAAAAAATAAGGTAATAATAATAAGGTATTACATTATCAGTAAAAATGTTATTACAATATCAGTCAGGATATTTTATTACATTATTGGTGAAGTTATTACATTTTTGGGTTTTATTACATTTTCAATCAAGGTTAGGGCAAATTTTATTACATTTTTAGGCGTTATTACATTCTCAGGAAATTATTACATCATAGGGTGCTACAGGGCTGACTCCTAAAAGATCATTCACCTTGGAGCGGGTACATCGCACGCTGGCGTCAGGGAAGCTGAACCAAAATAGAGCGATTCTCATTTGCTTCTTAAAGTTTCAGGAGAAGGAGTTTGTCTATCGTGAATGAAGGCGGCGAGACATAATGCACGACAGGGTCAAGATATCATTTGCGCAGGATGCATACACCTATGTATTGCAGCGACTGTACGGATCCGACAGGGATTTAACACAGTAACAAAGCTGTTTGTTGACATGCACGCCTTCCGTGGATTCCAGCACAACCCCTGCAGGCTTAGAGTGCTACATGACGGCAAAATCCATCTGGGGAAAGGCTAAGCCGGAGAGTTGTTCGAAACACTGTGTTTGTCTATGTGTGTGCTGGGACCCACAGATGAAGTCATTCATTGTGGATTTCAAAATGGACTCTGAACTGAACTCAGTGTCCCAGAATTCCCCATTCTTCACATCTAGGCGCAAAATTCAGGTTTGAGCTACTATTAGTCAGGGTGACAGACCCCCCACTGATCAGGTAGTCAAAACCCCAGGGCCTTCATTGTTCTCTCTCTCTCTCTCACTCACTCGACACCCTCTTCCACGGGGCTGCCTGCCCTCAAGATCTTTTCTGGGCCCAACAAGCTGTGGAGAGCTGCTTCCCACAGACTCAGGGTCTCTGCATGCAACTAACATCTTCTCTAACCTGGCATCACGTCTCACACACACACACACACACACACACACACACACACACACACACACACACACACACACGTGTGTGTATATAGTACATGTTAGTTAGATTGTGTGTTTTCATCTTTGTGTTGAATAAAAGACTTTTGAACCTCCTTGCTGTATATTTAATGTTGTACAAGACAACTATATAATTTTACACTATGCTGAAATAATTTATGGACAAGACAAAACAGGAAAATAGTTTGAATATTAAAATTGCAAGTTGGAATGTCCAGGGAATAAGAAAATTGGCCAAACTGAAACAAGTATTAAACATGATAAAATATCTAGAATCCAAAATTGTCTTTCTGCAGGAATCACATTTGACTGCTTCAGATATACATTATTTGAGTAAAAGATGGCCAGGTCAAGTATTTCATGCTTCCTAGAATACTCATGCAAGGGGTATAGTTATCCTCATACACAAATCAATACCACTTCAAATCACAAAAACTATCCAAGATCCATCTGGAAAGTGTGTTATTGTTCAGGGTAATATTTTGTCACAAAAACTAAATCTTATAAACATCTATGGCCCTAATGAGGATAACCCATCATTTTTTAAAAATTATTTGTAACTGTGTCTGCCTTGGAGGGACTGAATGTTATAGTGGGAGATTTTAATTGTGCTCTCGACCCAGTGATGGATAGATCTGCCCAAGTGGAAAACAACTCATGTGCAAACTAAAAAGACATTGATAAATTATATGAAAGATCTAAGATTGATTGAAGTTTGGTGAATGCAGAACCCAAACAAAAGAGAGTATTCTTGTTACTCAAGCTCATATGTAACCAATTCACGCATTGATTACTTTTTCAATTTCGATGGAACTACATTCTGATTTAAAAACGTGCTGGTACAGTAGTATAGTAATTATTGATCAACAGTATCTATGGAGATCCATTTCAGTAGGTGGAAGCATTGCTTGAGATGAAAGGTTTATTTGTTTCAGGATCCAGCCTATGTTAAATTTGTGGAAAGTTGCATTGATAAATATTTTGAAATTAATACAGATGAAACACAGGCTGGCATCAGTTGGGAGGTGTTTAAAGCCTATATAACGGGGGAAATTATAAGTTACTCAAGTTCTAAAAACAACAGTGGCGGTTCTAGACACATTTTACTGGGGGGGCCAAGGTGGGGCCAGTGTTTAAGCAGAGGGGCACATTAAAAATGGAAACAAATGATATTTAAACATTAAATACTTTAATTTTGGTTTATATATTAGTCATACAAAAGTTTATTTTGTACAAAAAGAGTGCATCGATTGAAACAATGAGGTAGGGCCATCAAAAACTAGAAATTAAATACAGTAGGACAATGCTCTAAAAGGTGGGCATGGACCCCTGACCCCCTCATACCAGTTTGGCCTAAAGCTCCGTCTTCTGTCCCTCATCAAAGCGGTTGGGAATATGTTGAACTTGGGCTATACTGCTACATTGTTCTTGGACTGGTGCCCTCTCTTTCATCACCTGCCTTCTCTCCAACCTCCACCAACTCCTCTGGCTCTCCCTCTTCCTGCTCCTCAGCTCTCTAAATACCTTGATATGTTTCTCTCACTTGCACTGCAATGTCCCTTCCTCATTTCATGATGACTGCTAGAAGAAGAAAAACAACGTAGAGGCATACGTCCTATTTCACAAGTAGGCTTAACCATCCCTCCCTACGTAACAGGGCAGATACTGTTGATTACTCAAAAAATGTATTATTTATCGAAATACAACAGCCAAGACTGATAAAGTTACGTGGTTAACGTCACAACATTGTGTAGAACTAGCTAGGATACTGACATTTGGATATTTGCTTCTGCTTTGATGAGTTTGCTTAGATATTTAAACATAGTGAGACCAGACATTTACAAACTCGTATTTCTTATCGGAGTGAGGAACAACAGTAACACGGTTACGTGCAACAAATCACTTTACGAGATGAAATCGTTTTGCTTAGCTTCGCCTCTTGCAACAAGACATTAGTAGCTCCTCTCTTCCAAAACTTCTTGCTGGCGTTCTCATTCTCATCTCGCACCCGGCAACACAGTGTTTGGATTTGTCACTCTAATTACTCCGTGTAGAACGCTGAGTCACATTAGGGGACAGGGACATTTATTATAGGGGGCACTGGCCCCTGTAGGCCCCCATGTAGAACTGCCACTGAAAACCAAACAGCATAACCAAGAATTATGAGCATTGGAAAACCAAATTAAAGATGAAGCTGAAATTTATAATAACAATGACCCCGAAAAACTACACAATCTATCTGTCATTAGAGCTAATAATGATAAATTAACAACTGACAAAGTGGCTGAAAGTCTACTGTGGACTAAACAAGCATACTATGACCAAGGGGAGAGAGCAGGCAAACTACTGGCCTGGAGGATAAAGAAAATGCAAGCTGAGAGAATAATACATAGGATAAAGTCAAAATCTGGCAACTTAACTATGAACCCATTAGAGATGAATAATAATTTCAGAGACTTTTATAAAATGTTATATAAATCAGAATATACAGGCGACAAAAAAGCTCAGAATACGTTTCTCAACCAGTTGCGATTTCCAACTATATCGGACAATGAAAAAATAACTCTAGATAGTCCATTAACAACAAAAGACCTTTGTAAAGCTATAGGAGATATTAATAGTGGTAAAGCACCCAGACTAGATGGGTTACCAATAGAGTTTTACAAAACATTTAAAAAAAACATCTTGAAAGACCACTTCTTGATATGTATGAAGAATTGTTTATTGAAGGAACGCTCCCAGATTCATTAAGATTAGCTATATAACCTAATACTAAAACTAGGGATGCACCGATGCATCGGCTGAACATCGGTATCGGCCGATGTTTGCCTCGTTAACTGCCATCGGCCATCGGCAAATAAAAATGACATTCGCCGATGGCCGTGGCCGATGATTATATCTTGATTTGCAGCATGAACGCTGTGCTCATGGAGAAACTCTTTTTTTCCCTCTTTTTTTTTTGGGAGAAATCCGGAAACGCAGCCCTCCCGTTTTCATGTGGACAGCGAATCCGCATACTTTCCAAAACAATGACGCCATCGCCGCATTTCGCAACGTCCCATAACAACAACAATGGCGGACCGCATGCTCGTGTTCGTGCTGCAGAAGATATCGAGCCTTTCTCGCAACTTACCCGCCTTGTAGTTGAGTGTGAGTCTCAGCAGCAGTTCGACCTCATTAACGGTCCACACAAACGATTCCGGTTTCCTTGCACTCGCCATTTTCATCTTCTTCTTCTTGTTGTGTTTGGTTTCTCCGTCTACTGCCTGTTTGTTTACAGCGCACAAGTTTACTGTGCATGCTCTGTGTCTTCTTCTCCTTGTTTTCTGAATGTCAAGCGCCACCTAGAGGCCTGGAATATGAACTACAGCGTTTTCGCTCATTTCAGTGGGTCCGTGTGGACGCAAATATTCTTAAAACGATGAGGAAGACAGAGATAAAAAAGATTGTTTTCGCCCGTCTGGACGGCCCCTCAGACTTCAATTGACACAGCATTTAAGGAAAGCCAAACAGCTGCCTCCAGACAGCGCCAAAGCAAAACAAATAACAAACAAGGTGATGTTATGTGATGAGTTCATTGCTTTAGATGACCAGCCTTTCTCTGTAGTGGAGGACGTGGGGTTTCAGAGTCTAATAAAGTTTATGGAGCCACGCTACACGCCGCCGAGTCGACGTCACTTTGCCAAGGTCTGTCTCCCCGAAATCTTGTCATGTGAACTAAGGTTATCTTAAATGTCAACCAGAAAGTGACATTAAAGGTTGTTTTTGTTTCATAAATTGGTCTCATTGGATTTGTGCTCATTCAAGGATAGTGTTATGAAGAGCTGAAAGACTTGTATGTTTCTGTGGCACAAAAAAAGGAATAAATAACAAAAAGAAAGAACATCAGCATCGGCCAAGTTATGTTAAACATCGGTATCGGCCCAGAATTTCACAATCGGTGCATCCCTAACTAAAACCAAATAAGCCCCCAACTGAATGCTCGTGTTACATACCAATTAGTTTAATGGAATGTGACACAAAAATAATTCACAAAGCTCTTTCTAGAAGATTGGATAAACATCTTCCTTGGTTGGTTTATTGATGATCAACAAGGTTTTGTAAAAAGCCAACAAGGTTATCACAATATTAGAAGAGTCCTGAATATACTGCATGTGAGATATAATGCAAAAGACACAGCAATGTTATCAGTAGATGCTTGTCAAGCATTTGATAGGATAGAATGGGGTTATCTTTTTGAAGTACTTCCAAGATTTGGGTTCGGCGAAACTTTTCTCAAATGGATTCAACTACTATACACAAACCCAACCGCTGAGATCCTAACTAATAATACCATCTCGAAACTCTTTATAGAGATCTGCCCAACAGGGTTGCCCATTGTCTCCACTGCTGTTCACCCTAGCAACTGAACCTCTAGCCATGGCGGTGAGAGCGCATACAGGATTGTCAGGCATTACAATCGGGGGGCTAGATCATCGCATTTCTTTATATGCGGATGATATTGTATTTTTCCTGACAAATTTGAAAATAGTATTCCCAATCTGATGAGAATAATTGAACATTTTGGAGGGTTCTGTGGATACAAAATTAACAACTCCAAATCAGTATTAATGTTTCTAAACAAGGAAGAAAGACATAGTCCCACTATAAATACTCCATTTATGACAACTACTGATGGTTGTAGGTACTTGGGCATTAAGATCACTCCTAAAATAATATCAGCGAATTACGACCCCCTGGTAAGCGGAGTAACTGAAGCACTGAGCCGATGGTCTAATTTGCCCATATCTATGGTCAGACAAATATTATATTATTTTCAAGCACTCCCATTGCCACTACCTAACACGTTTAATGACAAATTAAACAAATTGTTTAGTCAATTAATTTGAAACGATTAGAAAGCTAGACTCCGCCTTAAGCTATTATATCTGCCTTATGTAAAAAAGATGAAGGATTTATGTCATGGAATATAAAAGGTATCTGAAAAATGATGGATCTTTATGTGGACGGAGTTTTGCTCTCTCTTGATCAATTATGTCAGAGATATCAAATCCTTAAAAAAACATTTATTTAAATTTTTACAGTAAAAAAGCTTTATGTCATCAAAGGTCAGGCAATGTGTGTACCACCTTTATCAAAACTTGAGGAACTAACACTTACAAACTTAGAAGGGAAGGGCTATGTATCTAAATATTACACCATATTGGTTGCATATAGTGCTGAATCAACAATGGATAAACTAAATGCTTGGAAAGTGGATATACAAGAGGATATTGATGAAACAGACTGGAATGATACCTGTTTAACAGCACAAAAACAGACAATAAATTTAGGGTTTAAATTACTTAAATATAAGTGGTTAATAACAGTTTTCATAACTCCTGTCAAACTTCATCATATGTCTGCTAATATTCCTGATGTTTGTTCTAAATGTTTAGACGAGAGAGGTACTCTGGTTCACTGTCTGTTGGAATGTCCAAAAATCCAAACCTTCTGGAACTTTGTTATAAAATGTTTGTCAGAAATGTTTAATATCAAAGTCCCTTTGAAGGTCAAACTCTGTGTGCTTGCTTAAAACATCGAAACGGACTGAACTTCTGGATTTTGGACTTTGGACAGCTATTGCACTATGTTGGAAGAGTATGGATGCTCCATCATTGAAAATGTGGATAAGGGAAATTTCAGACCATATTGGTCTGGAAAGACTAACTTACATCGCTAAGGGAAAGCAGAAAGACTTTATTCAGCTCTTGGCAATATCTGGTTTTGTTTGTAATTTATTTGATATTGGTGCACGTTGAGTGTGTGTGTATGTGTATGTCTATGTAAAGTGCGTGTTTCTAGTCTCAAACTGACATATTGTTAATGTATGTGTCACTGATCTAATGTTATAACACAAGAAAATGATAATAAACACATTGAAAACTTTCTGAACATTTTTTGTAACTTCTCCCCTATTATTAATATGATTTTCTACATCTTTAGTGGGCTAATTCAGTCAGTTTATAACATTGCTAGACATTCCTCTCTACAGCAGCTTGCACTGATTACTACTCTGTGTCACTGGGGAAAGAACTTTTTTCTCCACATAGCTACATGCTAAACCCTGGAATATCTGATATGGTGGCGATGTTGGTACATAGTGGCATTGAGCCAATGCATTTTCTACGTGTGTATGATTTGATGCCCTGTGTTTTTTGTCACTATTGTCTCCTGTGACTGTATGTACAGTATATGTGTAATAAGCCTTGTAATACTTAGACTGAGTTCTCACTCTACCTAGTAGAATAATAGTTAGAATTGGCTGATATTAGAAATGGCTTTCTGGCAGAAAGAGACTTGAGACTTAAAAAAAACATTTTAAAGTCCTTCCTTGATTTATAATACAACTTGGTTTTGACACTTTAAAATGCAGATTAAATGAAAATGACTGATACTCTACCTCCACATAGTTTATTGTGGGACTTCTCACAGTGTTCATCATCACATTCGCAGAAGTCACCATGGTAACTGCTTCCACTCTCTGTGGTATGGCACTGGCACCTGCCACACACACAATCTCCTTGACCCTCACACTCGGTGCCATTGTGCCTCCGACATGATGCTCGCAGGGAGTGCTCATCTTTATCACCAATGGAGCACTCGCAGAATTGACCGACGAAGCCTTCACTGCAGCTGAATAGAGACAAGTTAGAGAGAGCAATCAAATCTAAAATTGGCCAAGAAAACTATAAACTGTAACAAAAACACAAACAAAGGGCTTGCCTCTTTTTCTCTAGCATCCCTCCCTCTATAATGCATTTCATGATAGATATTTTCCTAAATCAGTTTTGAGAGACATTTTATTTTTCAGTGATCCACAGTCTCATTAAGTTAATTGTTGCCCTTGCATTTCCTATTTGTGTAGAGATTAAACAAACAAGGAGTTAATTAGTGAATTTATGTGTATGTTGTTGTATTCACTTATTCTCTTTCTTAGAGTGATTGGTATGGCATATTCATTTATGACAATGACTTTATGATGTGAATACTACTGATTATTATTATTGCTTAGCCCACTTAGCTAATACTTCTAAAGCCTTGAAAGGGCCGCTGGTGTCTCAGTTATTCTGATTCTGACTAGTTCTGACAATCACTAGAAGTATCACCCATAATTGTTTCCACAGTAACTACCCCAGTGACCACCCTAGGAAACCCATGAACAAATAGTTTAAAGGTCCCATATTATACTGTTTTTCATCAATTTCACATAGCTGTCAGAGGTCCAACAACTCTGTGACAGCTGACACCTGACAGCAGACTGTTTCTGTGCCTGCACCTTTAAATGCTGATGAGCTCCATCTGTCAACGCCTATTTGGAAGGCCTTGCCTGCTACGTCACTCTCAGGGAGAGGAAGCCCCTTACGCTAAGGGTAGCATCAGGAGAGCCAAGATGGCGCCATGAACACACTCTTGAATCGAGCTCTGCTACCAAAACTAATTCAACGGTGAATAACTTTTTATAGAGAACCTGCCTTTGACCAAGAACTGTTGCGAGCGTATCTTTTTTTAGTTTGTCAAAAACAAACGTGAAAAATGTTGAGTTTGAGTATAGGCAAGAGAAAACCGCGTAATGAAAAGACGGGGGCAGCTAGCAACGAAGTAAAGTCCACTAATGCTAGCCGAAATATTCTGATAGACAACTACCACGGTTATGCGGCGAAAGAAGGGCTGAAACTCAGCGTGATGGATGAAGATGACCTTTCCGGCGTGCCAATTACCCCAACTAAACCACCTCCCAGCAACTTTACCACAAAGAGAAAAAGCGTACCGGCGTCCTAGAAACGCGGATCACAGACCTGGAAAGATACTCTCGTCGCTGGAACCTGCGGCTCAACGGCATACCGGAGACAGTAGAGAACCAGCAAGTACGAACGGAAGTGATCCACTGCCAGAGGATAAAAAACGGCTACCAGAAGTGATTGACAACGTCCATTGCCTTGGTACAAAGAATGCGATGGGGCCCAGATGCGTCATCATTCAGCTGTCTGGGCAGCCGCCAAAAACTCACGGTACCTGCGCGACCATGGTCTGCGTTTCACCAAAGACCATTGCCAGATCGACAGGGAAAACAGGAGGAAGCTGTGGCCAGCGGTGGAAGCTGCCTGAAAGGAAGGAGAGGCTTTCTTCGTTGGAGGTCGTGGTTTTGTTGAGAACAAGGAGATCTTCCCTCCACCATGAAAATATGAAACTGCTAAATCTGCTATGAAGACCAGTGCATCTGGGCTCCTTTTGTTGACTTAATCTACAATATGAGAAGAGACAATCTGTTATCCAGTTAAGCACACAAGCTCAAGTATGAAGCTGCTTTTGTTTGCTTGTTTTTGTTTTGTCTTGTTTTTCAAACGGAGAGCAGCACCTATGGACTTCTTCATTTTGTTCCAGTTTTCTGACCACAAGTGCCTAAAGAAGGGCTTGAACAGTTCACAAACATTGCATCCCTCTCAGCCCAATTGTTAACTTTTCCTTTTCCTGTTCATCTTTATGTTCACGTACACCAGTGATTCTGAAACTGTGGGGCGCGGGGCGTGAGAGGCAGGGTGGGACGCGAAGGTCTATTTCCACTGGATACGTGGCTGCTGCGTTTCGTCCGCCACGCCAGCGGAGCTGATAAGTTTCACTTTCACTTTAATCTCTGCGTTAACTTCCAGCAGGTCCGCTGCGATGCGTATTTGCTCTGTCCCAGCTCCGGCAGTCCGGAGTCCTCCGGAACATATCTGGCGTTTACCGTGAACACAGTTGGAAATGAGGATAGACCTGTTTGTGTTTTATGCCTAAAAACTCTAGCAGGACAGCATGAAACCATTTTGATAATCAGGTGATTGTATGCAGAATGCTGCAACTCATACAGTGGTTAATACAGATGAAAAAATAAATACAATCAGATTCTAAATAGTATTTTAATTCGGGGGGGCGTGAAAACATTTCTGTCCTCTAGGGGGGGCATGACAAAAAATAATTGAGAACCACTGACGCACACTAAGGAGCAGGCACGAGCACCCATAAGGCCCAAGGGGTGCTTGAGCCCCTGCCCTTTTTGCCTCGTATTAAAAAGTGCCCTTTTTGTATGTTTTTTTTAATGAATAAATACATTCCTGTTGTGCAAAGGGATGTCAAAAAACGGCACGGTTATCTATGCATTTCATACGTAATATGGTGTTGGGTGTGTGTGTGTGTGATGAGCTGCTTCTCTGTCTGCTGCGGCTCCGCTCTGTCTCTCTCTACGAACGGTCGCTACTTTCAAATTAAAAGCCCCCCGCTAAGAACCCAGTTCTAAACTCTAATGGGGTGCAATGTAAAGCTCTTATTTTGAAGACAAAGAGAAAGAAGCCGCTGCCTCACAGAACTCCACCATGTACATAGATGAGACGTGACAGTAGAGCGACTTGAACCTTTCTGAGTTATAAACCATTAACATAACTTCCTTGTGGGGGCTAACAAGTCGCCTTCCACTTATTCAACGTGCTTAAATATGAGTCATATTTCACAGTCTGAGTGCCCATTTGTGCTTGTTGACTAACTGCTGGTTAACCAGAGTTAAGAATAATATGACAGCTGTCTGTGTCGGCTGTTTATCTTGCATCAAATCTTAAACTTCTTCCAGATATTGAGTTTACTGTGACTTTGCTGTTGTAAACATTGCTGTTCCTACTAACAGTCACAGTAGTCATTTCTTGGTTTTGTCACATTTTTAGATGTGTAGCATGTATTTATAGTTTGCACTTGCCCTCCAATAAATAGCCTAATAACAAACCAGTGTTGCATTGAACTGCAGCTGAATTGCATGTCTTCCAAACCTCTGTTTTACAATGATGTGAATAAACTCATGTTGACAATAATTTGTAGACACAAAAGAAATGGCAGTTGCATATCACTCACAGCTACACAGGATACAATGCTAAGTAGTTAGCTTTCTATAAGTACTTTGTTTATTCATTTTACATTAATCATGTTATTAAGGCCCGAAATTGTTTTTGCGCGTGCTAAGCGCGCGCACATACTGGTCTGCCCTTTACTGACTTTGAGCCCCTGCCCCTCTATAATCATGTGCTAACCCTGCTAAGGAGGCTCAAAGGCTACTTCACTTTGTTTTAAAATTCACACAATTGTGACTGTTTATGGTACAGTTCTCGATGATACTATATTAGTTTGTGGTAAGTTACTTACGACTTAATTGTCTATTGCTTATTTAGTTCTTTGTATTTCAAATGGTCTTTATCTTTTGTCTCATTAAATGCCAGGGGTCTAAGGGATAGTGCAAACGCAAAGCTTTGTTTTTATATGCTAAACGATTTAAAGCAGATTTTCTCTTCTTTCAGATGATACCACTATTTTTTTAAAAGACTCTACTCAGGTACCTCATGCTCTAAACATAATCAATGTGTTATCTAAAGTCTCTGGACTGTACTTAAATGTAAACAAATGTGAGTTAATGGCAGTGAAAGACTCGGCTACTCGCTCAATATCAAACATCCCTGTCAAAGTTACAGTAACATATTTAGGAATCTCCATCACTAAAGATCGGAAAGCTAGAAATGATTTAAATTTTACCCTGGTTATAGAAAAAGCTCAAAAAAGATTTAATCTTTGGCTCCTCAGAGATCTATCTTTAAGAGGTAGAATGTTAATAACAAAAGCAGAAGGAATATCTAGACTTACTTACGCTGCCCTCTCATTACATATTGACAATAAAACCATCAAATGCGTAGATCAGGTGTTGTTTAAATTTTTATGGAAAAATAAATCGCATTCCATAAAAAAATCTGTTTTCATAAACACATGTGTAACTATAACATAGAAAAGATTCCTGTTCGCCTTTCCAATTTTCAAAAACAAGAATTGCTTGCATGGTCTATGACAGTAGTTCCCAACCTGGGGTCCGCGCCCTCTAGGGGGAGCGCACGACTTTGTCTGTTCTGAGGTTGTGAGGTTAAAGTTATATTTGTGCAACCCTCTGAGGTCGATTGACGCGCCGGCACGTCAAAATCACGTGACCTATTTAAGATGACGTAGCAGCAAGGCGGAGCCTCAGTGAATCTCGGTCCGACTTATGTGTTGGAGCAGCCTTCAAGCTGTGTACCAGTTTTTAAATTGTGTTGATAGGCCAAGTAAAACCGGACTTATGATAAATAATGTACGGCACGCTTTTTCGCTAACATTACCGCCACGTTTGCTAATCATATTGAAAACATACATTTTTCATTTGAATTTTTGAAGTTGGAGCTAAACGTAGTCATTTTATTGATTCTTTGTATGTGTATTCTCAGCCTCGCCAATGTCTTAATTTTCTTAAGATTGGGTTCAAATTGTCCTGAACATCCAAGAAACTGCAAGGATTATTTGCAACATTTATGCTATTAAATAGTAGTAGACAGTAATAAAAAAATAACAAACACATTTGGTTGCTGGGGGAAAGGGGGAAGTTGTGGAGAGAACGACAGTGACGGTGAGAGAGTTGAGAGATGTGTGTCAAAATGAAAAAATAACTGTACAGTCACACATGTGAGGTTGTGCTGAAAATAATGACACCAAACAAGGCAAGATAAATAGTTTTTAAGGTGAAATATAATGGTAAAATCAAAAATAGTCAAAATGGCCAATTATACCCTGGACTGCATAAAATCCCAGTAACACACCCAATCAAAACTCTCTATAATCCAAATTGAAACATATTTCTTGGTCCACATTTAAATTCATTAAGCTATTTATTACCAACACCCCTGTGAGGTAGGCCTATTCTATATACATTGTAAAACTAGGAGAATATAACTGTTGTTTATTTTTGCAAATAAAAGTTTGTAATTAATCACTTTATTCTTTTAGTGTACGCGGGTTGGGGGGCCTGGCTTGTCTTGGACACAGGCAAGGGGGGCTTCAAGGAAAAAAGGTTGGGAACCACTGGTCTATGATATACAAGCACAATTTTTTGCCGCACCATTATTCTATTTGGAATAACAAAGATATACTCTACAAGAACAGATCCATATTCTTTGGCGAATGGTTTAGCAATAAAATTATTTGGGTAAGACAACTATTCAACGGCAATGGTGTTTTATTTTCTTATCAGGAGTTTCTTCAACACTATAGGATACCTATAACTCCTAAACAATATGCTATAGTCTTCCAAGGTAATATTGTTTCTGTTCCACCTGCAATATCTTACTGGAATAGTCGTGTAAACAACTTATGTTGAGAAAAAATCTGGTCCCTGCCTCAAAAATTCTTTGTGGTTAATAAGGTGAAAGAAGTGTCATTTAAAATTATTCATCGATGTGGTGTGCAGGTAGTCGAGTGGTTAGCGCGCATGCCATATACACAGTGGACCCTGGTTCGAATCCCGGCCAGCGGACCTTTGCTGCATGTCACACCCCAATTTCTCCCATTTCACAAATCTATCAGCTGTCTAAATAAAAAGGTGTCTATGCCTAAAAATAATTCCTTGATGTTACCCTGTTAGATCCTTCTTTATCAAATTCAAATATATTGATCTAGATCTAAACTGTGCCTTCTGTGACTCAAATACTGAGACTGTTATAGATAGATAGCTAGAAATACTTTAATGATCCCAGACTGGGAAATTATTTTGTTATAGCAGTAGTGGGTCCACAAATAAAACACTTCGTACATAACATAAATAGAATCCAATATATACATAGTGTATATATACAGTGCACAGTGTGCTATAAACAATAAACAATAATAATATATACAACAAAACAGTAGAGAGACCAGAGTTCTCTGTCAGGCAGAGGTGAGAGAGTTATTGTATAAAGTGATGGCTTGTGGCAGGAAAGATTTCCTGTATCTGTTGCTACGACAGCGAAGCTGAAGCAGCCTTCCGGAGAAGGTGCTCCGCTGTCTGACCAGTGTGAGTTGGAGAGGGTGGAGAGGATTATCCATGATGGATAACAGTTTTTTCAGTGTCCTCCTCTCCACCACAGCCCCCAGAGTGTCCTGTTTGCAGCCAATCACAGAGCCAGCCCTCCTGATCAGTTTGTTGAGTCTGTTGGTGTCACTGGCTCCGATGCTGCTTCCCCAACAAACCACAGCAAAGAAAAGTACACTGGCCACCACAGACTGATAAAAGATCTCCAACATCTTGCTGCACACGTTGAAGGATCTCAGCTTCCTCAGGAAGTAAAGTCTGCTCATCCCCTTCTTGTACACAGCTTCAGTGTTAGATCTCCAGTCCAGTCTGTGGTTGATGTTAACACCAAGGTACTTATAATCCTCCACCGCCTCCACATCCCTTCCCAGAATGCACAGGGGTTGGAAAGCCGTCTTCCTCTTCTTCCTGAAATCTATCACCATCTCTCTGGTCTTGCTGATGTTCAGCCGCAGGTGATTCTGTCCAGTCCACTCCACAAAGTTGTCTACCAGAGCCCTGTACTCCTCCTCCTGTCCCTCACTTATACACCCAACAACAGCTGAGTCGTCAGAAAACTTTTGCAGGTGACACGACCCGGTGTTGTACTGAAAGTCAGTGGTGTATAAGGTGAACAGGAAAGGAGACAGTACAGTCCCCTGTGGAGCTCCTGTATCACTAACCACCGCATCAGACAGAACACTGCCCATACGGACAAACTGTGGCCTGCCTGTCAGGTAGTCAGTAATCCAGGAGATCATTGTGTCGTCTACACCCATCACCTGCAGCTTCTCCCCCAGTAGCAGTGGCTGAATGGTGTTAAAAGCACTGGAGAAATCAAAGAATGTGATTCTCACAGTGCCTCCTCCACCATCCAGGTGCGAATGGGCTCGTTGCAGCAGGTAGATGACAGCGTCATCAACTCCCAAGTGGGGCTGGTAAGCAAATTGCAGAGGGTCTAGCAGGGCTCTCACCTGCGGCCTCAGGTTGGCCAAAACCAGTCTCTCCAGCACCTTCATGACGTAAGATGTGAGGGCCACTGGTCGATAGTCATTGAGGTCTGATGGTGTCGACTTCTTTGGAACAGGAACCAGGCAGGAAGTCTTCCAAAGCACCGGTATTCTCTCCTGACCAAGGCTCAGGTTGTAGAGGTGTTGTAGGACAGGAGACAGCTGGCTGGCACATGTCTTCAGGATCCTGGGGCTGATACCGTCAGGGCCTGCAGCCTTCTGCTGGTGGAGTCTCTCCAGCTGTCTCCTAACCTGGCCTGCAGTCACAGTCATGCAGGGGAGGCTGCTGGTGTCTTCAGTGGAGGACGAGGAGGTGGAGGAGGAGGTGAAGGTGGAGGAGGAGGAGGTAGAGGAGGAGGAGGTGGAGGAGGAAGAGGTGGAGGAGGAGGAGGAGGAGGAGAGGTGTTGCACAGGAGAGCTCACAGCAGGGGAGTGAGGGGGAGGGGAGGAAGCATTTGGGGCAGTGAGGGTGTGTGTGGGTCTGGAGGTGTCAGGGAGACGACAGAAGGCTGTGAGCTGAACCTATTGAAGAATCTGTTCAGTTGTTTGCCCTCTCCAGGCTGCCCAATGACTGTCTGCCGCTCACCTTACACCCAGTGATCTGCTTCATACCAGTCCACACATCCCTCACATTGTTCTGCTGGAGTTTGGCCTCCAGCTTCCTCCTGTAGGCGTCTTTACAGGCCCTCAGCATATCCCTGAGTTCATGCTGCACTCTCCTCAGTTCTTCCCTGTCTCCAGACCTGAACACCCTCTTCTTCTTGTTAAGAAGAACTTTCAGGTCATTGGTGATCCACGGCTTATTATTAGGGAAGCAGCGTACAGTCCGGGTTGGCATGGTGGTGTGTTCACAGAACCTGATGTATTCTGTGATGCAGTCGGTCATGCTGTCGAGATCCTCTCCATGTGGCTCAACAAGTGCATCCCAGTCTGTCGACTCAAAGCAGTCCTGTAGTGCATCAGCAGCCTCCTGAGTCCACCTCCTCACACTCCTAGTATGGACAGGCTGCCGCTGAACAAGAGGGACATACTTAGGGGTCAGCAGAACCAGGTTGTGGTCAGATCTCCCAAGAGGGGGGAGGGCTGTGGGACTGTATGCATCCTTAGCATTTGCATACAACAGATCCAGTGTGTTACAGTCTCTGGTGGGGCAGTCAACATACTGGTGAAATGTTGGGAGGGTTTTGTCCAGTGAGACATGATTAAAATCCCCAGTGATGACAATAAATGCGTTAGGATGCTGCGTCTGTATCTGGGCAACAGCGGAGTGGATGACGTCACAGGCCAGCGCTGCATCAGCTGAAGGAGGAACGTACACACCGATAATGACGGCGGACGTGAATTCCCGGGGCAAATAATAAGGCCTCATCCCCACAGTCAACAGTTCAATGTCCGGGGTACAGAGACGTTCCTTGACGTGAACATGTCCGGGATTACACCACCTCTCACTCACATACAGTACAATCCCTCCTCCTTTCTTCTTTCCGCTGCTTATCACATCCCTGTCCACCCGAACAGTGCTGAAGCCGGGAATCGCCACGCTGTGGTCCAGGATGTTTGAGTGAAGCCATGTCTCCGTGAAACACAACACACTGCACTCACGATATTCCCTTTGAGCCTTTATCAGCGCGGCGAGCTCGTCCGTCTTGTTCCCCAGAGACCTCACGTTTCCCATGACGATTGCCGGTACAGCCGGTCTGTGTTTCCTCTTCTTCCCCCTCCATTTCACTCCGGCTCTGCAGCCACGGCGTCTCCTCCGCAGCTCCTTCAGGACCTCTGGTCTGGCTCCGGGTAGCAGTGCAGGTTCACACAGCAGTGCAGGTTTACACAGCGCAATCAGCTGGTTGCGTGTGTAATAAATGCGCTCAATGATGCGTTCCTGTCCCTCCGTTGCTAGGGTTAGCATAATAAACATAAAACTACAAAGTGCCACAAGCTCGTCCGTCTTGTTCAAAAAAGACAAAAAAGTTTAAAAAAGGAAGTGTCCATCTTCTCACTGTCTCTTGAGAAGAGTTGCCAAAAATCACATGGAAAATCAAAACAGAAATACAAAAAAAAACTTGGAAGCCCACGGGAGCTGCTGCAACAGGCTGCCACCTAGTACGGCGCCATAGCAACCGTTTTCAATTTTTTAGTTTATCCATCTGTTTTGGAAATGTAAATATACCCTCAAACTGTGGCAAGATATTTGTAGATTTATTTTAGAAAATATCTTCAGTGATTTTAAGCTCCTCTTGCAGAATGTGCTTTTTGGTTTTATAAAGAGTGACATTTCAGTTGAAAAATAATTGTATTTAATTAATCTCATAATTCTACATTTTACATCCACAAATGTAAATTTGCCAAAGTGAAACCTCTTTTTTGTGTCTTTATGAAAGAACTGGAGTTGTATTTCAAGTCAGTATCCTCTGCTAAGAACAAGAAAGCTATCAAAACTGTGAGACTGTGCTCCCACTTCGATATCTTTAATTCAGTTTAATTTTTCTTTGCTCATGACCCCTGGCATCTTTTTATTTATTTTTATTTTGGTATTATTTTCTGTATCACTGATTTGTTTTTCAACTGTTACTGCTGTAATGTTTCTATTACTACTGCCCTCTTACCATGTATGGAAATAAGTGATAAATAAAGCTGTATAAAAAGAAAAAAAAACAAACAAAAGGCTAACGGTAGCATGCACTGATGTTTACGGTGGATGTAACGCTATGGCTCGCGGAGATTTTTTCGTTCAACCGAACCAGGTTGACCCAGAATCGGACCCAGAAGGAGAGGCTCCTGAAGAAGTACAGACTCTGCGGCTGCAGCAGGACGTTTCAGAATGGTTAGTATGTCTGAATAATGTTAGTTTGTTCGTATGTGTTGTTACAGTTACTACCATGTAGCTAATGGCTAACAGCTAGCAAAAGCTGTGTTTGTCTCCAACACAGTCTCCAAACTCTCGGACACTGTTCGCATCGTCTCTGTCTCCAGTGTGCACGTTTCCAGACTTTTTACTGTGACAACCAAGCTCCATCGTAATATTATTAACATCAAACTCGGTTAAAACGCCATTGCATAGTGGACCGAAGCGGAGCTAACTAGTTAGCCAATTTCCAGCTGACTTCACCATACTCGTAGGCAACTGTAAATACTATCAAACCATGGCGACACTTACCTATAGCTCAGGTGCAGTTGCTGGGTCCGGTATGGTTGGACTGATCCTTTTACGAGGGTCAGTGTTGAGGGAAAGCCAGCTAACACGAACCGCAGCTGGCACGTTGTCGTTGAAATATGAAACGCAACCACTGTCTCTTCTGTTGTTCTGTAGCTGGGACAGAATATAGGCACTGATGTTGACGTTTGCGTGTCTAGCTCGGAGCGATGACATTGCGAAACACTGCTATCTTACCAATGGACACACCGAACTTCACCTCGGGGATGAACGCCCACCTCCCGGATATCTCCTATCCCCGCGCAGAGGAGGCGGGACTATGATAATGACTCCTTTTGTTACGTAACGAAAGGAGCAGAATCTGAACAGCCCGTAGGAGCACCGTTTTACCAGTGGGTGGGCTGCAGAGACCATGCAGGAATCACTTGTTTTCCTCATTCTGGGAGTTGGCAGGCTCAGGGAGGACCAGTTTATATATGTAGAGACCAGAGAAAACGTGTTTTTCATAATATGGGACCTTTAACCTTTTTCAACAGCCTGAAGAATTACTCCACGACTGTAACAAAACCACATATCTCTTCACTCTCTATTTTGAGGTGAAGCTGAAGTCAACTATTTTGCCCTGTTAAGTCTGGTCTAATGTTTTCTGGGATTTGCATGATCAGTGTGCACTTTGCTATGACAACGGCAGCACATGAAGATGCAGTGGCTGGTAGCTCCTTCAAATAATGCTAGTTTTGTTTATTAAAATGTCATTTTTTGGGGTTTCATTGCTGAAACATGTACTGCTTACAGCAGAAATACTCTCATTAGTATTGGAGCAGGTGTTTCTGATTAAGAGCAGCAGACTGCCAGACCATCACGCCATACAGTGTCTTACGACCATCCTGACCAGCCCGACCACCCCAGGCAGGAAGAGCGTCAGAATAAGAGCCATGCTAATCTAGCAGGCCTCTGGCTAATGTTTCAACACAGGAAAAGGACATGGACAAATGGGACTCAGGCTGGACAAGTGACATCAGAGACTGTTGTTCCCACAGAGATGCAGAACTACAGCAGGACGAGCAGAGGTAGAGCTCACACACAGTCAAGGTCGATGGACATTGTTTCTCTTATGACGAACTTTAGGAGATGAATACGTTGCAGATATTATTACAATCATTTTGCTGCTACTTACCACAATGCAAATTCAAAACATGCAATAAGAATAGATGGATTAATGTTTATAAATAACTGTGCAACAACCCTATTTTGACAAGCACGTTCTTTGTATGGATTTTGGGACGATCCGCCTGTGCCAATAAATTGTTGACAGCCAGATTATGGCCCTTTTGTTTAACAATGGAAAGCAACAATCCCTGAGAGGGAAGAGTAGACAGAGAGGACCTGACCAGCTGAACCTCCCTGTTTTATGAAGACTTTTAAGAATCTTTTCATGTTGTTGTTGCGGAAGACTTTTATTGGAGGCAAGCAATTGCCCAGACAACATTTTGTTGTTGTTTAACTTCTTTTTAAAATAATCAGCATCCATGCCCCACATGGTCTTTTTTTTCCCTTTTTTTTTTTCAAACAAACCTTTTCATTAAAACATTGTTTTAACTTACCCTCAGTCTGTGTGGTCTTTGGGTGCCAGCTGCTCTTTCCCAGATTTTAATACACCTGTGTTAGCTGGAGCTCTGGCAACTGTTTAGGAAGACAGACAGGTAGCCTGTCCAATCTTTTTGGGCCAAATTAAAATTGGATGGGCTTATTAGAGGCCTGCAGAAGCCACAGTTATGTGAATTATTATTTTTTTTGTTACAGCATTTTATATATTGATTAGTGTCAGGATGTTGAGAGAGTTCTACACATATATCAAAACATGCATCTACAATAACTAACCAACCCTAGCTTTAATATGGGTGACTGAATCTTTGTGTATTTAAGGTAATAAAAAAAATCATAGGCACGGTTAGAAGAAACAAACATTGTCTGTTGGTAGAACATCACTGATTACTGATTGTGGTATCTGTACCATCCCCCGAGACACACTTTTGAACAGCCTATTTAGATCTACAGCCTTAAATTAAGGTGGATCCCTCTTCATTCTCATGGGCCTGAGTTTGCACTCGTGTTTAACAATAAGCACATTTATAGCCATGCTCAGTAATAATATGATTATTAGTTATTTCTCCTCTTGCCATAATATTGATAGCTAACAGTTATTAACCCTAAAACGTTTATTTTACGCACCTAAATGTATTGAATTTACTGAACACAGGTTGTAACTTGAGAAATAAATAGAACTTCCAGTACATGCCAACTCTATGACAAAGTCATTCTGTAGGAGGTGTAGAGCTTACCTGCAAATACCACAACTGACTCTTCCCTTGCCCTTGCAGTGTGGGTGGTTACTGTTTTCAGGGTCTTCACATTCACACTCACAGTTTGTAGATAAGGTCACTGTCAACGTATCTTTGATGCCCTGTGGTCTGATAGTGAAAGAAGCTGTGTTCTCCATACATGAGGCCACCGTCACTGTGACTTCAAAGGAAATCTGAAGAGAGCAATTCAAGTTTTAGATGTACAGCCAAAATACTTTGATTCAAAGGTCAAAAGGTCTTTCTAGATCCTGCTGAATCCTATTTTTACAGAATCTTGGTATGTCTAACGATTTCAGTATCTGCATCTCTAGTGCCTTAACAGGGAGTTTTTTGTCTTCCTCAGGGAAGATCTTTGCTGAACCTCTTATTTGTAAGAATCAACATGGATGCAGTCCTGCTTGTGGAACGGTGGACCAGCTCTTTACAATTGCAAGAGAAGAGAATGTTGGTGGGTCATGTGTTTTCTGGATTTGCAGGAGTGTGGAAGCCTTTATCAAACAGCATCCAAAAACTCTTCAGGTGGGGGGTTTGCACCAAGCAGGTGTACTCAGTTAGCCAGGTGACTTCTAAAATAGCATGCAACTACTTATCTGAACATTTGTTAATGAATAGCAATAATCAATACATGACTTATTGATGTCTATATATTTATGTTTAGTTTTACAAATTCAGACCCAATTGATTTAAAACTATAGCCAAATATTTATTTTTCTTTCTATTTCTTCCTTTAAAACCCTTGAGACCTACAACCATCCTAAACAAATCAATCCCAACAGGTCTTTCATTTCAAGAAATGTTGTGTTTTTATTGTTAACAGATCTCGATTTCCCCCTTCCTTTCTCCCTCACCTGCTCCTTCCCTGTGTGTGTGTCTGTGGAAGTGGTGGCAGCAGCAGCAGCAGCAGCAGCAGCAGCAGCAGCAGAGTGGCGCACCTGTCTCTGATCAACTCTGATCACCCACTGGCTATATTACCCTGGTCTCTCCACTACTTCGGCGCCAGATTATTATGTCCCCTATGGTGACTGCGTTGTGCCACTCGTTACTAGACGCGTTCAAGTTGAACTCCAGCTGATCTGCTGCCGACTGCAGGGGTGGGGATACAAACACTGCTATGAAGTTAAACACTCTCTACGTGACGGGAACAGAAAGGGCTAATAAGAGTGGATAATACAGAAACACTGGACTTGAACCTGTGTTGTCTGCATGCAAAACACAGCAGTTAACCACTTCTCTATCATCACCACAAGTAAGGTGACAGAACTGAGCAATTTATTGACAACATCATCATCATCACATAATTGTAACACTGTACATATTATCTATTTAATTTTACTTTTCTAATATACTTACATTGCACTAATGCCTTGTACTTTTACTTGTTCTTCTTACTCTATTTATGTGAATAACCAGATGCTGCTAAAATTTTGTTGTACACAATGCAGTGACAAAAAAGGATTCTGATTCTGATCTTTCAGGGTTGTTGCGTTACATGAAGGATTTTATAGGTTTATTCATGTTGCCTATCCCATAGGTGTGGCCACACGGCTGCTACGTATCTGAAAGTATGTGATATTTGAGTAGAAAAGAGGCACAGGCGCTTATGAATTAGGAAATTCATCTAAACACACGTCATATACGTCAGCATAGATGAGAGCCAATTAGGGCAAAGTCCTGACGTCATGAAGGTGGGTCAAGGCTTGCGCAGCACCTGGAGAGCAACTGCTCAACTGCTCTGCAGCCGCCTTGCTCTCGCCTTGCTCCCGCGATAACTTAAGGTCATGTGACATCGAATGCGGAGCAGAAACCACTCCCATTCACGTCATCATGGACACATTTTAACCAGCATCATGCATCACGATTTAGGAAGCGCAGCGCTGCGTGATCTTGAATTCGCCCCTTTATTTCTAGATAGCCCAAGGTATTTCTTGTTTCTGTGATTGCCTATGGGCTAATGCTTATATCCTTGTCAGCTTGTCTGCAGAAACCTCAAGTGCCTGTCTGCTTGCTCTTCTGAGTTCCTCCATGCCGGCTCCAGTCAACCCTGCTTGCCTGCCTGCCAGCAAACTTGGTCTTCTCATCCACTATACCCTCCGGAGAGCACCGTTCTATAAATCCTTTACTCACTAACTTCCTGTCTCCAATCACTGCATGTGGATCCTAAAAATAACCTCACCCTAACAAGTTTACTATGTTAAGTACTTTAATCACCATGCAAATAAGAAGACAGTTTAACTACCAGCAAGCTTCTGCAAAATTCTTGTTAAACTAATTGCTTGTTCACAAGTCAGTGTAACATGGAAAGTAAGATCAACAGGCAGGTAAAGATGTGTTAGAATTAAAGCCTAGGTTGTACAACCTAGTGTGCTGTGAGACTAGTTTCCTTCATAGACTTGGGTTCATCTTTAATGATGGGTGCATGGGTAGCTGAGACATCCAGTGGGAGCTTGGTGGGGAGCTGTTGCTACTTGGCATTGATTCAGAGGCTTTTGAGAAGGCCGCCTCCCTCTGGAAGTAGTCTGGGCATGTCAGCATGAAATGTAATATCTTATCTCTTTATTAACCCCTTACAATATACCATCTCATTTTCAATGAAGCCCAAAGAAATTCATTAAACAAATGGAAAACAGAACTGAAAACAAAAGAGTTATAACCATGTTTAACTTTGAGAAGACTTTGGGAAATGGGCCTTAAATGATCCTGTACCAGGAAAACTGGGTTGGCAATAGATGGATACCTTAATGAGAATTACAATACAAACTTTGGGAGCCCCCATTTCAATGTTGCATGACTGCATGCACTTTATACATATATCATTAGAATGCAAATAAAAATAATAATAAAAAACCTGCATAAAGAACTTACCTCCTGTCCTGCTCCTACTTTGTCACAAACCCCTTCACTAGCCATTGCTGGTCCTGCATGAGCACATTTAGGTGTGTAGACAACGCTTACATTGGCAGGGAGATTGACGTGGGTCAAAGTTACTTTTGAGGACAGTTTCTGTCATGGATTACATATTTTAGAATGAGAAATAATGTATTAGTCACAAAGTGTAGTTTTAAAGAAACACATGCATACATAAAAGGAGAAAGGTAGCAAAATTTGCCAGTAGTGAATTGACAACATACATGGTAGGCGTCTTGAATCAGTTTGACAACATTATCAGAATTTTTTGACAGAACTCCCACCTCTGAGTTCGGAATCATTTGCTGAAGTTGCTGAAAATGAAAATAAAACAACACGACGATCAGAGTATGAATATAATGTGTTCAACGTAAATAAATAAAAAGACATACAGAAACAGAAATTAAAAGTTCATCTCGTTTACCTTGTAAACAATCTCAACGTTCTGTGTCACTGCAAATATAGGCTGAATATTGTTTCTTGCTAACTGCATAGCTAGTTGTCCAACAGAGGGGTAGTCCTGCAAACAACAATCATTGAAATTAGTTTAGAATTTAGAATTAGAAACTGGTTTTGAAACCTCATGCTCACGTGACATCTTTTAAATAACTACGACTTGCCATTCACTGAACAAAACTGACCAATGGTGTGTTTTCAAGAAAAAAACATTTAATTTAATTTTTTTAAATATTTATCTGACAGTGTAGATAAACGTTATAGTTTCAATTTAAGACAACCTTGGTCTTATTTTCTTACTTCTCCCCATCACTTATATCAATCATGGCAATCAAATGACAAAAGATTACCTCATGTGATTCCATACATACCATCTCAGTGCTCTTGGTATAAAGGTTGTTTTTCATGTGGCAATGTTCATCATTGGGTTCCAGTATGCCAGCCAGTTTTCCATCCCCAGCCATATGGAATCCAGCATCAGTGGTCAGTACAATCAGCCTAGTGCTACTGTTTCTCCAGCCAATTTTGTCCTAAACAACAATATGTGATAGGGGCCATGTAAGCAAGAAGATTTCAAAAGCTAAATTAACAGGAAAGCTGACTTTTGTTGTGAATTGGAACTAAACAGATAAAGACTGATTGATATGCATGTGTTTGTGACTACTTTGAAAATGTGTGGGGAGAAGAACCCTTGACATGGCTTAATGAGACACTTTTTTTTTTAAGTTTGCCACAGAGCAGTAGGGCTTATTATAGGGCCCTATAAAATCTGTTTTATTTTTTCCCAAATTCCTTTTTTTAAATTTTTTTTTTACCTTTTCTTATTTTACTACCAAAAACATTTTATGTAAATGACTAAAACGTATACAAATTGAATAGAAATTATAGATTATTATTGATAAAAGAACTCAACTCGGACCCCGCACACCGCAGAGCCCACGGAAGTTGGCCTCAAAGGATGACGGGCTCGGGGCAAAAGGGAGGACACAGGCAAACGTCTGAGTCGTGGTATTCGCTGTAATGGGAAGCGCACTGGAAGTGCAAAAAGCTGAATGTGTGGCAATTTGGATTTGTTGTACTAAATCACGCCCACTTTGACCAATCATTACTTAACTATATGGCTGGCCTCAGGAGTGACCCCACATCAGTACTCTTTTTTTACATTTCTATTATTGCAACAAAAAATGAGAGTGACAAGGAAAAATGCATTTAGGTTGATTAGTGTGTACTCCTACATTTTGTAAACGCACTGTTATCCATTTGTCTTGCATATAAGAGAAGTGAACTAATGTTACAGAACCTGTGGAGCAGAAAGAACTTTTTGTGAGGAGCTACAGAGGTGACGTGTTAGCATGTTGGACGTAGCACAGTAACGTTGAGTTTTTTTTAAATATCACCTGTTTAAAAGGCAAAAACGCATTTACATCCGTTATAGTGCCACCTATAGGCCAATTTGCACCAAATTTGGCAGAGAGCCTCTGGATGACTTCAGGAATAATTGACTTAAGTTTGATGTTGAAAGCATGTAGTTTGACCGAAATATGAAACAATATGTTTTTTTAGCTAGCAAAAAAGATTGTTTGGTTATAACTAGCAGATTTTTTGGAGTGCCAAAAATTTTTTGATAACTTTTCATCAGACACATCTGGAGATTCAATGTGCAAAGTTTCAGGCATTTGGCGCTTAAATTGTAGGAGGAGTTTGAAAAAGTAGGTTTTGCATATGTGGGGATTTAGCGAAGGAAATGTGCAGTAGAGGTGGGCGTGTCCTATGTCAGAAAAGCCAGCTCTATTCAGGGAACATATGGATTTAAGGTTTGCGAATGTGTTATTTAAAATGTGGAAGTTCCAGGCAAAAACGCAATTGCATCTATTATAGCGCCACAAGACAACACCAGGAGCAGGCAGAGAAAGACCAAGTGACTATGACCTCCATTTCCACGTAGTAGTTGACATTTTTCATAAATTTTTTCTGTCCTTATGGCTTAAGGGAGCTGCCAGGTTAAATCCGTTTTCCATATGATGGACAAGGGCATCTCTGATTGCCTAGGCCTCTCTGTCAGGTTGATCAACATAGTGCTGACAACATGGCTGAGGTGGAGTGTTCCCCAGGGGGCTCCTTCTCACACAAACTGTGTAACATACAACATGCAACCACAACTTTTGGAATGAAGGAGTGGTGCACATCTGACCACTTGGCAAGAATACACCCTTTCGCCGTAAGGCCCAAATGTTTGCTAAACCTTCACACAAATAGCACTGAGATGCACATTGAAAGCATCCTCCTCCTCTGAAGGGTTTGGACCAGAGAATCCTTTCTTGATAAATGCTGGTAAAGGATAGGCTGGGTCACCGGCTATCAGTAGAGGCACCTGGCCCCCCTGTACATCTCTGTTGGCTTGGGGCTGTTTCTAAGGATCTACTGAATTTACATGAGTGAAATACAAACATTAAATTAATAGGATATCATCGTGTAGAGCCATTCCATTTTCAAGTCTACTAACAAGGTAACCGACTGGTTGTAAAGAATCATACCTGTACAAGTTGGATGTGGTGAACACAGCTGCGTAGTGCACACTGCTGGGCGATCCAACAGAAATATACCTGATTTGGAACTGATCATCCACGAGCGCTTGTAACACTATGAGGGGCCACCCTTTCCAGTTTCCATCCCGGTATCCCTCGGATGGGGATATGGGGTTTCCATGGAACAAGGTGTGTCATGGAATTGTGGTGAGTTATTGCCAGTGTTGTGGGTAACGTGTTACAAAGTAACGCGTTAGAGTACTCTAATTACTTTTTTCGTGAAACGTAACGCGTTAGTTTTGTGCGTCAAGGAATCAGTAACTTCGTTATTTTTTAGGGATGCACCGATTGTGAAATTCTGGGCTGATACCGATGTTTAACATAACAACTTGGCCGATGGCCGATGCCAATGTTCTTTCTTTTTGTTATTTATTCCTTTTTTTTGTGCCACAGAAACATACAAGTCTTTCAGCTCTTCATAACACTATCCTTGAATGAGCACAAATCCAATGAGATCAATTTATGAAACAAAAACAACCTTTAATGTCACTTTCTGGTTGACATTTAAGATAACCTTAGTTCACATGACAAGATTTCAGGGAGACAGACCTTGGCAAAGTGACGTCGACTCGGCGGCGTGTAGCGTGGCTCCATAAACTTTATTAGACTCTGAAACCCCACGTCCTCCACTACAGAGAAAGGCTGGTCATCTAAAGCAATGAACTCCATCACCTTGTTTGTTATTTGTTTTGCTTTGGCGCTGTCTGGAGGCAGCTGTTTGGCTTTCCTTAAATGCTGTGTCAATTGAAGTCTGAGGGTCCGTCCAGACGGGCGAAAACAATCTTTTTTATCTCCGTCTTCCTTGTCATCGTTTTAATAATATTTGCGTCCACACGGACCCACTGAAAATGAGCGAAAACGCTGTAGTTCATATTCCAGGCCTCTAGGTGGCGCTTGACATTCACAAAACATGGAGAAAATGACACGAGCATGCACAGTAAACTTGCGCGCTGTAAACAAACAGACAGTAGACGGAGAAACCGAACACAACAAGAAGAAGAAGATGAAAATGTCGAGTGCAAGGAAACCGGAATCGTTTGTGTGGACCGTTAATGAGGTCGAACTGCTGCTGAGACTCACACTCAACTACAAGGCAGGTAAGTTGCGAGAAAGGCTCGATATCTTCTGCGGCATGAACACGAGCATGCGGTCCGCCATTGCTGTTGTTATGGGACGTTGCGAGATGCGGCGATGGCGTCATTGTTTTAGAAAGTATGCGGATTCGCTGTCCACATGAAAACGGGAGGGCTGCGTTTACGGATTTCTCCCAAAAAAAGAGGGAAAAAAGAGTTTCTCCATATAATCATCGGCCACGGCCATCGGCGAATGTCATTTTTATTTGCTGATGGCCGATGGCAGTTAACGAGGCAAACATCGGCCGATACCGATGTTCAGCCGATGCATCGGTGCATCCCTATTATTTTTTTTAAAAAGTAATCCGTTATTTTAAGAATTTCTCCGGATAAGGAAAGGAAAATCCCGACTGCAGCCTACTTTTTGTCAGACAGTACTGTGCCACCTGCGGATGTGTCAGCGGAGGCGCAGTGCTGTGATGTGTCTGTGCCCTGCTGCTGACCTACGTTACCTGTCTGTGTGTGTGTGTGTGTGTGTGTGTGTGTGTGAGTTAGTGTTTTCGAACCCCCGGCAAGATGGCAGAGAGGACAGCTTTTGCGTTGTCGAAGTACGCACATTATTTTAAATTCACCAGTGAAAAGGACAAGAACAATATAACGGTAAAATGCAACACTCTGCGTTGGTGAAAAGCTTCTGTCAACCGCAAAAAAAAAAAAATCATTAATAAAACTTACTTTCCAAAGTAACTATACACAACACTGGTTATTGCCTGTGCCTCAGTCACGTTGGGTAATTTGACAAATTGGCTCAACATATTGAAACGTATGGCCCTGCATGCCGCATACACACAGAGGTGAACGGTTGTCTTGCTGACACTGCAATGCATTTCTTCACAGGAAACAGTGGTCATTGAGGGCTAGGCCCAGGCCCAATGAATGGACTAATTGTACAACACAGCAGTTAAACAGTGGCTTGGACATACAGAAATGTTGCAGCCAAAGGCTGGCTGTGAAATGTGACCTCCCAGAATAGTTTCTTGCACTGTCTCTCCCATGTGTATGGTGTGCATTATCGTCATCATCTTATCGCCCTTGTTGCATGAATTATAAACACTGCATTTGTTCGTCGTTTCAGGACAGCATGCAACATGGCTAATGCTAGCTGATATGCAAGAACAATTACAACTTGCCTGATCAAAAGGAACTCCTGCAGACCTCTCTCCGTTTCCGTCTCAGTCACCATGGCGGATATTAGAGATGTTCAATAGATGTATATACACTACATATATATATGTATATAATATATAGGCGGCTGTGGCTCAGGCGTGCAACCAGCGTCTTGTTATCGGAAGGTCGCTGGTTTGATTCCCCTGGTCGGCATGTCGACGTGTCCTTGGGCAAGATACTGAATCCCAAACTGACACTAATGTGTTGTTCGGCACCTTGTGTGGCGGCCAACGCCATCAGTGTATGAACATATGTATGTAATAGATACTATAAGTCACTTTGGACAAAAGCGTCTGATTTTATGAACACCCTACGGTCTATATTTATTATGATGTGGTGAACTTTTTAAATCATCCCCTGAAACCAGCCTTACTGAGACTTGACAATGTAATTTCGGCAAGTTTTCTTCAAATACTACAGTAGCTTGGGGCTCACAGCTGGCACAGCCTTTGTGCTCAGCTTAGACAGCCTGTTAGAATGCATAGCCTATGTTCATTTTGAGTGAGTGTTATCAATGATAATGTTGTTGAATGGTACCAAACTGAGTATGTTTGTTTCCCATAAACCCATACTTGATGTCTTTGTGTTACTCACAATACATAGAAGTCACTATTGTTATGTCCTTACCCCACATACAGCAGCCTGCATCATGGCATCAAGACTTCCTTCAGGAGAGTCCAAGTTCCCAGAAATTGACTGCTCGGTTACTTTTTTTTTGAACTCCAGCTCGCTTTTTGTCATACTAAGCACATGTCTGTAGCCGAAGGCAGCCTGACACTGTTGGTAATTCTCATCACATGGCTTCTGGAGTTTCTTCTCGTTGGTGTTAGTGTAAGGTAGGACCGTCTTGTCAACAAAGGCACCAAACCCTATAGTTGTAGAAATGGTTATTAGTTCATATTTCGTGTTCTGCGTTCTTTGACGAAGCTCTTCATGAAAGGTGGATCAAGCATTTCAGACCACTGACATACAAATGTGATTATATGGTAACTCAAATAATGGCAGGGAATAATGTTCAATTTAGACAGGATCTGATTGTCTGTGGTGACCTGAATAATTTTTAATACCTCATAATTTCCAATATATGTTTCCATTACATATGTTTTTGTTTCAGTTGGTAGACAACTGAATAAGTATGACATCTGTTTGCTCCTGTCATGACTATGTTGATCAGCTGTTATAACCAAGCTGCCAGGATGCAGTTTAAAATCATTATTTTAAGATAAAAACATCATCAGACAGCATTAGCTGCAATCATGTAGGCCTATTTATGATGTAAAACACATCTCTAAACTATATAAAAAATGTGGCTGCTAAAGAACAGAAGCTATATTTCAATAAACTTCTAGGCAAATGACTAGCCAATGTATCAAGGTAAGTATGTTTTCCTCGTTCTCCCAATGTGAGAAATTGATGATGAGAAAAAACACTGGTAATTTAAAAAATACGCCACAAACACAACTATCAGTCAGTCTGGTGGCTTTCTGTCACCCAGGGGGCAGTGATCATACGTAGTATATCTCAGGCCTTAGGCTGAAGACCTTTCTGTTTGCCACTGCTTTTCATTGAAGCAATTTTAAAGCCTTTAAATGCACTGTGAATTTTATTTTTCAGTCTGGTATCTTTTGAACCTTTTTCTATTCTAATCTACTTCCTTTTCTCTTACCTTGTTTTAATTTTTTGTTTCTTGACATATTCTGACTTGTTTTTAAATGTTTTTCATATGCAATTTTTAATGTCTTTTAATGTTATTTTTATGATCTTGTAAAGCACTTTGAGTTGCCTTGTGTCTGAATTGTGCTATACAAATAAACTTACCTTGCCTTAGCCAAAAGTTTTGTTTGACAAAAAAAAAAACAACTGCATATTTAAAATGTTTTGAGTAGTGATGGGTAAAACTAGTACCAACCCATGATTATTACATTGAGAGTCCCTCTTATAAACACACTTATTCTTTCCTTTTAAATGCTTAAAGTAGCCAACGTGTCGTGGTATTGGTAACCAGTAGGTATTCACTTATAAATCATATGTGTAAGATAATTACTCTATAAATTGTGGCTGTATTCTAAGTCTATTCAAATGATCAGTATTGGCAAAGATTATCAGACTAAGATTGCAACATTGTTACCTATTTGTCCATGTTCAGTGATGCTTTTCAGAGCCGCGAAAAGATCTTGTCCAAGTTCTTTGACATTTTCCAAGTCATCTTTCATGGAGTAAGACAGGTCCATCAGGTAATAGAGATCAACTGGATAACCCTGGACTCTTTTAAAAGAAACATTGAAGGTAGTAGAAAGCCCTGTAAACACAGAGGAGAAGCAAACCATTGAAAATTCAATGCTATAATGATGGTTTGAAAAACAAGAAAACATAGTAGGATTTTCAGAATTTATTTTGCCCTGCCCATTCCTTCACAAATCAAAATAATGACCTTGGAGCACAACTGCTCTGGCTTTACTCCAGACACCAAACACTTCAATTATCAAAACTCAGCGTTAACCAATGCAACTAACCAGGACGCAGTCTCAGACTAATCTTCTGTGGTCTCAGCTGGACAGGTTCTTGCTGGCTAAATGACAATGACAGAGGATCTTCCTTGACAATTGTCAGATTGTTCTTAGGGGAGATGATTTCATCCAGCTTGCAGCCTCTCTCTATTAACTGAGCTCGGGTATCACAGCGTGCTGCTTCCTGCTCACCTGCTTTGGTGAAATTCTGTAAAAAGGGGAGGAAAAAAGACAATAAAAGAGATAAGAATTGTCATACTAAACATATGCTATGTTCATTTGGGACTATAACACTGGGCAAACTGAAAACAACACAAATTGACAAAGGAAACATTGGGTGTTTTCAGACCAAACAGTTATATAGACGACCTGAGAGGAACTGCCAACATGGGAGTTTCCCGGCAGCTACTTTCAAAGGGTGTTCTATTTAGGGCTGTCAGGCGATTAAAAAAATTAATCTAATTTATTACAGGATTTGTAATTAATTAATCTAATTAATTGCATTTTAATCTCATATATGCTAAAGGTACCCAAATACAGAATTCGAATTCTAGGACATTGCAAAAGTGTATTGCATGACTAATCAATTGAACACACTAAGAAGAGAAGAACTTGCCATTCAAAGGCCCGAGCAACGATGTGCTCGCCTCGCTCCCCTGAGTCGCGTCCATGTCTGTTGTCACCCTGCTTTGACTAGCGACTCAGGCTGTAACGATACACCAAACTCACGATTCAGTTTGTATCGTGATTTTTGACTCACGGTTCGATACAAACCTCGATTTTTTTTTTTCTTTTTAAATTAAACATTTTATTTATGTAACATTTCAATAACTTATGTATATGATACTTGTCTGAGGGTATCAGAGGTGCAGTATTGTGGAGGGCGTGTCTATCTGATGGTCTGTTAACTGCACAGGTCCCTCACTCAACTTAATACAGAGAAATGTCCCACAAAACAACATTACAGAACCAAACTAAGGTAGCATAGTAACTGTAACTGTCTTTGGCAACAAGTTAAAAATACCACAGCTGTAAGTGGAGAAGCGTCCTTCCTCCTGCCCGTCCTACAGACTCCTCGTCACATTTCTTCCATGCAAAAACACTTTACCTCACCGAGTGTTTCTGATGAAAAAAAATCTCCGCGACGGTCAGCCCTCCGGACCGAGACTTCAGTGAACTTTACCCCGGAAGACAGTCTCCGTCGGTTTTGAGTGACAGGGGAGACACCGGGGAAACCCCTTGAAAACACACACACGTCATCATCATGACGTGTACCGTCACGTCTCTTTAGGAGCCGCAGCGGCGCTTTCTGTGTAAATTACGCAGCGGTTCGTCTTTACAGCGATGTTTCGCTCTGTGTGAACGAACAACGGCGGAGAATTGGCGAACGACCGCTGCAGTGTTAATGTGGTTACAGCTCATAGGGCTGATCTGGACTGGAAGTTGTGTTACGATTCTGCCTTCTCACAGAGCGAGACAGGTTCGTGGATCTGAGTGTCGCCATTTCAGCTTCGATTAGTTACAGCCCTACTGGCGACGCAGGTGGGAAGTGACGTGCCACTGCCAAGTAGCCTACGGGTCATTCAATGGGCCAAATTTAAAATGCTCGCGCATTGAATTGCCACTCAGAATCTCAGAATTAATTGCGTTAATTTTTATAACGCGTTAATTTGCAGTGTAATTAATTAATCTAATTAACGCGTTAAACTGACAGCCCTAGTTCTATTACATGCAGCATGAGGCTAGTTTTGGCGCAGAGTAGCAAGAGTCACAGTGACATTTAATTTCGAAGGGAACAATTGACCAATAAGATGATGGAGGAGGATTTGTTATTGAAGTGAATAGCAAAAGCACCTGTTTGATGATATATCAGATTTAAACCCAGTGCTAATAGGGAACCTGATGTTAATGAAATAAATGGAGTTTGTTACCTCCCCTACCACCTGCAGCTCTTCATCTAACAGCTCCTTGTTGTTGAATTAGTGGAAAGCTTGCTGATCTCACTGTACACATTGCATTTCCTGTAACTAGCCTGCTTCAAAGTAAAGGTCAACATGTGTTTTGCCACTTAAACGCTTTTAATGTAAAGCTGCTGCAGTAGAAGATGTTTGTGTTAACATTATATTAACACACCACTGCACAAATAGTGAGTGCTTCTCCTTGTAATTTCTTTTTAACCACAGCAACCCCACTTCAGGGTTTTAAACATGCAGGTTGCTGGTGCTGGCACCTCCGATCACCCAATCAACATGACTTACATCATTCAAAGTTCCTGTGTTGCTTAAGTTGTACCTACTCTGAAGTACGAGTTAAAAGATTTTCTCAAAACTTCAAAGTGGTTGGTTCTTGCAGGGCAAATAGATTAAGAAAGGGGGTTCTAAAGGCCCCCACACACCGCCCAGACGTCCAACTGCCTTATCCGACCACTCTCTGACCACTCCGTTGCGTCTTGTCTGACCCGTTTGGCAGAAAAGTTGCACTGAACACATCGCTTCGACGTGCTGCCTACTCCACAGTAGCGTGTACGTTCTGCGCTTGCGCGAGATGCAATAAGTGGGTGGAGCTTTTGTCGTGAGTTGTAAACGAGAGGCTTATGCGCGCAACTCTCTTTACTTTCGATCAAAACGAAACTGAACTATTTCGGATAAAAACAGCTGCATACTAAACATGCAACGAGGCATTACCAAACGAACACAAATTAATTTGTCCTGAACGGACATAATAACAGCTAGTCTCGTGTCAGTACTGCAAAGCATGAAAACGGAGAATGACGGAACGGAGTGCATAGAAAAACAAAGCGCACACAGTATTCTGCCCTCCCACACACCACGCTGATTCGCTAGCACACCGCCAATCAGAACGGCCATTCAGCTGGCACACAACCAATCAGAGAATCCAATGGCTCAGACGTCCGACAGCTCTCCTCCTCAGACTTCGTCCACGCAGCTCTGAAAGCTTCCAACGCAGCTGAACACACCAAACATATTTGTTCCCAACCTCGTCCGAGTCTCCCCAAACGCTTCAGACGTCCAACAGTTGGGCCGGTGTGTTCCTGCCTTAAGAACTATGAAAAGGGACTCTGAAAAGGTTCCTTGGGTCTGAAAATGCTAATTGTCACTAAAATACTTGTAAATGTGTTAAGTATGGGGAATATGATGGCAAACATCGTTTCACTTAAATTTAACTTCATATGTTGTTGAAATGTCAGGCCAAGGGCCTTTTTTGGCACCTCATTATACACTGCCCCTCTCAAAAAAAAGTCACACACGCTTTGATTACAGCATGCATTCGTTGTGTAATCGTTTTGATAAACTTATGCAATGTCACAACATTTATTTTACATCCAGAGTTGCATACATTTTTTGCCAAGATCTTGCTGTCATGGTTGGGTGTCTTGTTTTATCCAATGTTTTGATTCCATGTCCTCTTGTGTCCTTTAAGTGTCTCCTGTGTTCTTCCCTCTATGTGTTCCCCTTCCTTCTTGCATGTTTGTCTCCCTCTGTCTGCCAGTATTGTTTCCTCTGTGCTTTCTCCTCTGTGCTCCCCCTTCGTTATCTCAGCTGTCCTCTTCTCTCCTCTCTCTCCTCACCTGCTCTTCGTCCCCTCATCAGTGTGTCTGTGTATTTAAGTCTTTGTTCTCCACGCACTCCTCGTCAGTTCGTTGTGTGTTTGTGTGATATTCGTGTCTCCGGTCTCTGTTGGTATGTTTTGCATTTTGATTTGAACTTTGCTTTTTGTTGTACATTGCTTTAGCCTTAGTAGCTACTTTGTTTAGTCCTTGACCATTTTGTTTTTTCTCGTTTTGTCTCCTGGTTTTTTGTACTTGTTCAGCATTTGGTTAAATAAAGCTCACCTTCTATTCCCCCCCTATCCTGTCTTCTGCGTGTCTGCTTTTGGGTCCACCTTTAGTTTTCCCCTTGTGATACTTGTGTTGATAATGGAAGAGTCGCATCGCTGGGTAAGTCTTCTCCAGCACATCCCAAAGATTCTCAGTGGGTTTAAGGTCTGGACTCTGGTGGCCAATCCATGTGTGAAAATGATGTCTCATGCTCCCTGAACCATTCTTTCACAATTTAAGCCTGATGAATAGCGGCAGTGTGATCTTGGAATATGCCTGTGCCATCAGGGAAGAAAAATCCATTGATGGAAACACCTGGTCATTCAGTATATTCAGGTAGTCAGCTGACCTCATTTTTGGGCCCATAATATTGCTGAACCTAAACCTGACTAAG
>OZ023164.1:260000-305000 GCA_963678695.2 Diplodus puntazzo
TAAATGTGTATTTGAGAGTGATTGAACTTGTAATTGCTGAAAGGACATTAGTGCATCACCAAAATACATATAATCAATTTTTGTGACACCAACAGCCTTCCAATCTCTGAACCCCACATCTACACAAGTAAATTCAAAGTCAGGGTTATTAGCAGTGGGTGTTAAAAATGAATATTGGCTCTATCATCAAAGCAAAAAGTAAAGGAGACAGGGGACAGCCTTGTTTTGTGCCTCTCTAGGGAAAATTTCTGGGAAGTCAAACCATTAACAGATACAGCTTTTAGAGATGCATAAATTAATTTGACCCAATCAATAAGAATATCACCAAAAGAAAATTAATTAAGTGTTCTGAGTAGAATGGAAGAAATAATTCCATTCTACTCTATCAAATGCTGTTTGAGTATGAATGGCAATTTCGAACAAAACCAGTTTGATCTGGGGCCACTAACTTAGGCAATATTTTTGGAATCTATATTTTGAATTGATAAAGGTCTATATGAGGAAGGAATCTCCAGGTCTTTCTGTTCTTTCGGTATTACCTTGGCCAACTGCATTGTTTTAGGTAGTTTCTTAACCTGTAAAGCAGGGGTACTCAAATACAAATCTTAAAGGGCCACAAAGATTTTTTTCAGTGACTCAAAGGTCCATGTATTAAGGTCGGTCAGGCCACATGCAATAATACTGTAATATTCAAACAAAATGTCCTTTTCATTCAAAACAACAACAAAAATATGAACTAAAATAAAATGTCATTTCCATTTTGACATAAATTTAAATACATAGTTGAATATTTCCTCTTTTTGTTTGCCTTCAAACATTGTGTCCATCACTTCAGTCATGCATTCTTTTATTATTTCTGCATCTGAGAACGGCTTCTTGTGCTTACCCAAAATCCACACCACTGTAATTGAGGGTTAGGGTTAACCCTTTTTGTTCTTGTGTCATAGATGTGACAAGAATCCTGCTTGCAGCTTGATGTGACGATTTCAGTGCATTAATTTTTGTTGTTCTTCAGTCAGAATTTTGAGGAAATGTCTCTTTTCCTATTCCTATGCTTCGTCTCATAATGCCGTTTCAAATTGGAAATCTTCATCACAGCTATAGTGTCCTGGTATATTAAGCACATAGGTCTTGTGCTGGTTTTTCAGTCCATTCTTCTTTGAATTGCCGATTTTCACTGTCCACTTTTCACTTTTTAGCAGTGAACTTGAAACACGCCATTTTCGTGCAATCTAGGCTTCTACAGCTGGCAAAATGTCAATATGCGAACCAGAGTCCTGCACAGGTTCAGGTACCCGATGGGTGACCCGCACAATTTGGATGAAATGGGTGAAAAATAATGTACTGTGTCGGACACGGGTGTGGATCCGGTCGAACGTCAGGAGAGAGCAGGTCAGGTTTTGCAATTGCCATTTTCAAGGCCTCACGTGCAAAAAAAAGAAAGAAAAAAGAAAGTCATTATTATCATCTACAAAAATATTCCTGCATTTCAAAATGAGAAGCATTTATATTTCATATGAGCTCATTCATGTGTGCTTGTGCCCTCCCAGAACTCCCATTCCCCACGCTGGCTTACTTTCAATTTAAAAAATTGCGTCCGTCTAATTTTCCTTCGGGTGCGGGTCGGGCGTTGGTATCAATTTATAGTGGGTCGGCTCGTGTGCGGAATGTAATTTGTGCTGCTGTCGGAAAATGGGTCGGATGCGGTTTTTATTATGGCGGGTACGGGCGGGTGCGGGTTTGCAAAATAAGACCCGTGCAGGACTCTGATGCGAACTGCTCCAAAAACAAAAGTGAAAGTTAAAAATTGCGCTCGCAGCAGTGAGTGACCCAACTGTCTGTGTATCGTTGGCATGGAGACAAGTCCCGGTATACACGTGCTGACCCAACCAAAACACATAGTGAAGGAATAACAGTTCGGGGGGCCACAAATAGGAGGCCGGCAAGCCTATTGAGGACCACTGCTGTAAAGAGTGCTGGAACATACTTGTTAATACAGGTACAAAAATTGATTTAAAAGTCTTATATACTTCAGATGGAAAACCATCTGGACCACATGCCTTCTCATTTTTTAAATTTGTAATAGCTTTTTCATCCTCTTCAGATGTAATTTCAGCATCAAGCAGATTCCTATCAACATCACTAACCTTAAGTAACTTAAGATTTGGAAAGAAAATATTCATGCCATCCTCTTTTCCTAAATTTCCTGATTTAAAATAGTGAACAAAAATCTCAGAGGATGTATATACTAATTTACTATTTATTATCTTTCAATTTTGAGAATGCATTACTAGTTTTTTTTGTTATTAATCAAATTAGCTAAATAATGTCCTGATTTATTTCCATATTCATACCTCTTGTGCTTCTGTAGGAATAGAGCCTTTTCTATCCTTTTATCAATTTTAGCTATTTTCTATGGAGTAATCCGCTGGAGCAGCAGCCTCTCAGCAGCAGGTAGGAAGAGGCAGGATAAACTTATCAAGAAGGCCAGCTCCATTCTGGGATGCCCTCTAACCCAGTGCAGGTGGTGGGAGAGAGCAGGATGATGGATTTTTTATTGCTAATTTCTTGCTATTATTGTTTATTACAATATTACTGTCCTTTGGCTGCTGTGATGGAGAAATTTCCCAGTTTGCAGCACAAATAAAGGAAATTCTGATTCTGATTTTTTTCATATGAATTCAAGCTGTAACTAAGTCAAAGATGCTTTTTCAAGCAATGTTCCTGCTAATAAATATTTAAAGTAGGATAATTATGGGGTAAAAATTTGATTTCAATTGAGTTACACCTCATATTTTCCGTCCAAATGAAGGAAAGAGACAGCTGGAATGAAGAGGGATACTCAGAGGGTCACGGTGTTGCTGTCAATTTGTGCACCCAAGCTAGTCTCTCGACATAACATGATGCATTTTGTCAATCATCCCCTGCTTTCAAATTTGCTTTGTGGGTGGGTGAAGACAAGGGAAATGATTCTGGCGCTTTGATTGATTGAACTCTTCTTCTTCTTTTGGTTGTCGGCAGGCTAAATGCCTGTTGATTTATTGCTTCTGCCTCTTGCTATTAGACTTGAATACTGCTGCATAATTGGTCAAATTCCCAAAGCGTCACAAGTATGTTGTGTACTTTAGAGTGACAATATGTACTGGTGTATTTTGATGCCAAAATGCACACAAGTTCGCAGGTCTATATATACTAAGTCACTATCACTGACAGGAGGGGTTTGAGTGGATAGACAAACGAATCAGATCAGAGGTCTACTCGGGAGCCTTACACGTAGCACACAGCTTCGGCTTTGACGAGAGCACCTGAAACTCCTAAATTGCAAGTATATCAAAGCTTGTTGTAGAAATTTGGTGCGATTTGGCGCCCTCCACCATTTCTGAGTACAACACTACTCTGGTAAATTGAAAAAAAAAAACATGTTTCTCTGACAATTTTCCAGATGTAATGCAACCACAGAATGATCTGGCTTATGATCAAAGATGGAAAACATGCCCAAACATCCTGCAAGTGCAACAACACAAAACACATTTGGTCGCATTTTACTTTGCAGTACGTTAATAAGACGTAACGGGCCGTATTTTGTATCAAATTAGACAAAAACAAGACGCCAATAAGACGTAACAGGCCGTACTTTGTGTAGAGAAAGAATACTAGAAATAATGTAATCTTAATTAGACAGTAAACAAGAAAAGTTATACCGTAATTAGACACCATATAGCCTACCCAAATTATGCTGTAATCAGAAACTGCATATATAGTCCTATTACTTGAAATATAGGCTACTATACTAAGACTCTAGTATACCAGACTCTAGTATACTTTGGTATAATAGAGTCTTAGTATAGGCTACTATACCAAGACTCTATTATACCAAAGTATACTGTCTTTACTAACCAAACAGGAGATCCTAATACACTATTAGACACCATTTTAGAAGATCTTTATCTAATTAGAAATCCTGGCTTCCTCGACGCTCTACTCCCATAGTTAAGACATCACACCATTTAAAGCCATGTCACTATCCAACCCCAGTGACATTAGACCAGCTATTGAAGCTGCCAGGACATTGCATCTTTATTTCCCACTGTTAGACCCTTATTACAGTCTTATTATACTTACTTAAAGGGTAATTTGTGGCACATTACAACAGAAGTGTACTGTAAAATAAAGTGCAGACCTTCTCACTCATAGACCCTTATTACAGTGTTATAAGACCTACTTAGGGGTAATTTGTGACACATAACAACAGAACTGTACTGTAAAATAAAGTGGTCCTTATCACTGTTCAACCCTTATTTGACTTTCTTATAGGGTCGCTTTTCTGACCCTTGCGGACAGTCTCCAGTGCTCTTTCACAGGACATAAAGACACTCCATGCTGCTATCTTGACTCTCCTAGGCTTCACAACTGAGCTTAACGTCCTTGTTAACCAGATTATGGGCAAAATAATATAAAAAGAAATAATAGAGCTATTACTGTCTTCATATTAAATTGATTAAATTAATACTTAATACACAAAATGACATGTACAGCCTACTTAGGAACAAACTCCATTTTGGCTGCTTATATCATCCGCTCACTGTTACCTCTGCTGCTAAACACTGACTTTATTTGTAAAAGATATAACCATATAAACTGCTAATCTTCACAGTTAATATTATGATGGCCACTGAACACCATGTTCATATGTACCAAATGAACTGCTCATATATTTTTCTTATTTAATTTAAAACGCCTTGTGTCACTACAAAACACAAGAGAAGCTCACATGCTTCACTTTATGTACCTGTTGGGCAATATCCACTTTCGCCAATAGGTGTCAGTATAGGCTTTTCAAGGCCAGTGACTGGCTGCAATCCTTGTAAATGAGGAAGAAGTAAGCTCAGTTGCGTAGGACAGTCAAGATAGCAGCATGGAGAGCCTGTGCTCACACACGACTGTCTTTTGTTGTACTTGCAGGTGAGATAAGTGCTCAAGCGCCCTGTTCACTTATGTTAAGTTTGTCTGTAAGTTGCGGTGCCATGTTTATATGTTTACAGCCTTATGAATGTCAAGAAATAAGGCCACTAACAGTTGCTAGCCTTAGCTGCTAACATCGGCATGTCGAGTGCGCTAGCTTAAGACTGAGAGCCTCCTGTGAGCGTAAACAAGGCTTAATGGCATTGTGCCGTAATGTTAGTGACCTCACTGTACTGTTTTATTGTTCTCATGCATATACATGTTGAGTTTTGCAATTTATTAACATGAAGCTGCAGATTGAAGCCACAGATTTAAGCAGTTATAAGATGTGTTGCACATTCAATAAGGTGTTCAGTGTAACACATAATGTTCAGCAGCTTATATGAGCAATTCATTTGGTACATATGAACAAGGTGTTCAGTGGCCATTATAATATTAACTGTGAAGATCAGCAGTTTTATATCCAATAGCCCTTTTTACACAGCGTCTCCGCATTATCTCCGGAGCGGTGGTTCGCCAATTCTCCGCCGATGGTGATTCACACAGAGCGAAGCATCTCCGCCTTCACGTGTGTAATTCACACAGAAAGCCAGCGCTGAGGCTCCTAAAGAGGCGTGACGGTACACGTCATGATGATGACGTCGGTGTTTCCCCAGGTGTTCCCCTGTTAATCCAAACCCGCGGACAGTTTACAATCTTATGTATGCTGTTATAATGTGTAGTGATTGAGATCCTGACCCACCAAACATCCTGGAAAGTGACGGAGTTAAGTTTTTCGCGCTGAATTACATAATTATACATAATCACCATCATTAAACAGGACGCTGTCTGACTCTGTCACTGACGGGATGGAGGCTGTTTTCTGGGGGAAAGTTCCCTGAATCCTCCGTCAGGAGGGCTGACGGTCGTGGTGATTTATTTTCGTCACAAACTCTCGGTGAGGTTAAGTTTTTTGCTGGTGACAGACGTTTTTTGAGCAGAAATGTGAGGAAGAGTCGGGAGGACGGACGCTTCTCCACGTACAGCTGTGGTATTTGTTTTCCTCATATAAGTTGCCAATGACATTTACAGTTACTACGTTACTTTTGTTCGGTCCTGTAACGTTGCTTTGTGGGGCATTTCTCTGTATATAGTTGAGCGAAGGACCTGTGTAGTTATCAGACTATTCAGATCGACACGCCCTCGCTCCGCGCCTCCGATCAGAGCCGGAGCGAAATTTCCCCCCTCTCCGCATCTGAAACTTCCACACAGAGAAGGGTGCGGAGAATTGGCGCAGGATATCCGCATGCAAACGGCAGTGTGAAAGAGGCTAGTGTTTCCCCTATATGCACCGAGCAGCCAACGGACCGCCACTGCTGAAATATGACTGCTACTGCTGATTTATTTATTTATTTTTATTCATTTATTTTTTTTAATGAGGAGAGAGGTACGATGGAGTATTAGGGCCATACTTAGAGGGAAAAAAAAGAAATTACGAGAATAAAGTAGTAATATTACGAGAATAAAATCGTAATAACACAAGAAAAAAAAGTTGTTTTAATGAGAAAAAAGCTTCGATAGAATTATCAAGATCAGACGTGAGCAGTTCTTTCTTCGAAACAGACACAGTCGTTTGCACAATCGTTTCAAAGTCCTGATACTGATGATAATTTGATGCTGATTTGCCAAAAGATTAAGTATTTCCTTAGTTGTGAAACCAATACCAAAGTATAACTTCACAAGATGCTCAACATTCCTCATTTTAATGCAGGGGGAAGACTGCTCTTTCTTGTAAGAGTTCTCATAAAATAACTAGTTTAATTTCGTAATATTATGACTTTATTCTCGTAATGTTATGACTTTAATATTGTAATATTATGACATTATTCTCGTAATGTTACAACTTTATTCTCGTAGACCTAATATTATGATTTTAATCTCGTAATATTATGACTTTATTCTCATATTGTAACGACTTTATTCTCGTAGACCTAATATTATGACTTTAATCTCGTAATATTATGACTTTATTCTCGTAATGTTATGACTTTTTTCTCGTATACCTAATATTGTGACTTAATTCTCGTAATATTATGACTTAATTGCATAGACAAGGTCTGCGTGCTGCAATTCATCTAAGAATGCTAACAGGGCACTGGCAACATATGCAGACAGAAGTAGCACACACTTGTATCCTGAACTCATATCCATGTGTAGCCATTCATATTATTGGCGTCTTGTTTTGTCTAATGATACAAAGTATGGCCCATTATGTCTTATTAATGTACTGTAAAATAAAGTGCAACCACACATTTTACATGTAATGGAATGGATGGACTGTATTGGATAGCCTGAAAGTCAGCACGCCTGCCAGCGCTAAGTTCTTTCACACAGTAGAACCCTCCTACTTGAAGAATGAGGCATCAACAACTTCATCAACATCTCTGTGTAAATAATTAGCTAGTTGGATAAGTTGTTGTTGGAGATAACTGGGCCTTTTTTACCATCTTATTTGACAATATCTTAGCATTTTTACTAGCATCAGCCAAAAAACGCGGCTGTACGAAGCTATGGTCATAAGGTCTCCAGTGCCTGTTGTGGCGGCAATCCCCACACCCGGTGGTGGACACCGGAAGTAAGGGATGCTGTCAAGCTGCCGGTACCTGCCGGTACCCGTCAGCTGCCTCAGGAGTCCCCCAAGCCAGCCAGGCTCGATAGGACTCCTGAGGCAGCTGACGGGTACCGGCAGGCCTAGCGTGAGGCAGCACGGGCGGAAGCAAAAACTCGGGTCTGGGAAAAGTTCGGGGAGGCCATGGATGAGGACTACCGGTCAGCCTCGAGGAAATTCTGGCAAACCATCCGGCGCCTCAGGAGGAGGAAGCAGCCCTCCACCAACACTCTTTACGGTGGAGGTGGGGAGCTGTTGACCTCGACTGGGGATATCGTTGGGCAGTGCAAGGAACACTTCGAGGATCTCCTCAATCCCACTGACACGCCTTCCATAGAGGAAGCAGAGGCTGGGGATCAGAGGTTGACTCATTCATCACCCAAGCCGAAGTCACTGAGGTAGTTGGGAAGCTCCTCAGTGGCAAAGCACCGGGGGTGGATGAGATCCGCCCTGAGTATCTCAAGTCTCTGGATGTTGTGGGACTGTCTTGGCTGACACGTCTGCAGCATCGTGTGGCAGTCGGGGACAGTGCCTCTGGACTGGCAGACTGAGGTGGTGGTCCCTCTATTCAAAAAGGGGGACTGGAGGGTGTGTTCCAACTATCGGGGGATCACACTCCTCAGCCTCCCTGGGAATGTCTATTCCAGGGTACTGGAGAGGAGAATTCGGCCGATGGTCGAACCTCGGATTCAGGAGGAACAATGCGGTTTTCGTCCTGGCCGTGGAACACACCAGCTCTATACCCTCCGCAGGGTGCTCGAGGGTTTATGGGAGTTTGCCCAACCAGTTCACATGTGTTTTGTGGACTTGGAGGAGGCATTCGACCGTGTCCCTCGTGGCATTCTTTGGGAGGTGCTCCGGGAGTACAGGGTCGGAGGCCCTCTGCTAAGGGCTGTGCAGTCCCTGTACGACTGGAGCAGGAGCTTGGTACGCATTGCCGGCAGTAAGTCAGACCTGTTCCCGGTGCATGTTGGACTCCGGCAGGGCTGCCCTTTGTCACATCGAGAGGAGCCAGCTGAGGTGGCTCGGGCATCTGTATCGGCTGCCCCCTGGACGCCTTCCTTGGGGGGGTGTTCCTGGCATGCCCCACCGGGAGGAGACCCTGAGGAAGACCCAGGCCTGGGAACGCCTTGGGATCCTCCTGGAGGAGCTAGAGGACGTGTCTGAGGAGAGGGAATTCTGGGCGTCCCTGCTCAGACAGCTGCCCCCGCGACCCGGATAAGCGAAAGAAGCAGCCACTGGCTGCATCTGAAATTCCAACATGCTGTTTAGTTTACTGAAAAAGTGCAAGATTTTTTTTTTTTGATGTTTTTTAGATATATTTTATATATAATATATATATATAAAATCACATCACTTTTTTCAATTAAATGCGCCTTTCTTTGAAATTCAATTTTTTTATGCAACTGTATATTGTTGCAGTTTTGGTTTCCAATGATTTCTACAAAATTTGATCTGATTTGTGATAATGACAAAATAACCAGTGCTCTTGAGAAAAGAAATTAAATTCTTATCTCCGGAAAAAGGATGAAACAAATTGTTTGACCCATGATCTTTAAGGCCTCTGTAAAGTTTTTATCCAAAAAGTTTTAAAAACAAACTCTGTGTTGTCCTCGGCTACAGATCTGTACAAGCCTCCCTCCATATTATTTTTTGAGTTTGCATGAAAAATTCTCCAAAAGGCACCAACACCACAATCATTAGCTTAAAGCAACCAAGCCCTTATTATGCTAAATTTAAAGCAGTAGAACAATTTAAAACCTCTTGCCTCACAAGGGCCATTTTTGAGCATTTCATTCTACTCATTTTTTTTGTTTGTTTTTTGTTTTGCTGTGTTGATGTATTTGGAATTAATTTTCCCAAGGCACTTCACTGTTTGTTTAGTTTTTTTCAACTTCAGCCCTAACCCATTAAAACTGCATTTCTGCATCCCGCTTTGATTACTGCATAAAATTCTGCATTACATGCAACTATGTTTACATTCTGAAGTCCACACTTGAAATGTGTATTTTTTACTGTTTTCTAACAGATTAAGCCATTAGCCCATTTTTGGCCGAAGAAATTTTTGATTTGCTAGTTTCCCTTCACACAAAATATACTTAAAAGAAAATAGATAAATAAACTGTAAAGAAAAAAATGTTAGCATGTGCAATGTTTGCATACAGCAGAAGGCACTGAAAGACATTGAAATATAAGAATATTGAATATATACATTGAATATTGAATATTATCATTGGATATGTACATAATATATGCACTGAATATGTACATAGTGCAAATGTAGTTCACAAGTGGATATAGTTCGCAGTATTGAATATAGTGCAAATAGAGGTGTAGGCTATTCTGTTAAGAGAAGACATGCTTTGTTACAAGTTTTTTGTAGTGGAAACCAGTGTTGTGGGTAACGCGTTACAAAGTAAAGTAACGCGTTAGAGTGCTCTAATTACTTTTTTCGTGTAACGTGTAACCTAACGCGTTAGTTTCGTGCGTCAAGTAGGGATGCAAACAATTAATTGATTATCGATTAATTGTCGATAAGAAATTACTTGATTAAAATAAATTAATTGCAATTAATTGCGTTTTGAACCCGTAACTCCCCGCCAGTCCACGCGAGGGCGTGCTTGACGCCAGACGTACTTGACGCACACGTGGGAACACAAGCGAAGCCGGGCTCTGACGACAACAACAAGACAAACGAGAAGCGGTACACTGACAGGATGAAGAGGGCAAAACGGAGTGCAGTATGGAGCCACTTTAAGTTGGTTAACGACGACAAAGACGCCAAATGCACAATATGTGGAAGTATTTTAAAGTACAACAACTCAACAACTTCGTTGAATTACCATCTAAATATGTCACATTCAGCCATGCTACAAGCAGCGAGTGGTTCTTCTCAGCCTACAATCACCACAGCGTTGGGACGAAGGGTATGTGACTCCACGAAAGCAGAGGACATTACCCAGCGGATATGTAACATGGTTACTACAGACATGCTGCCGATAAATGTCGTTGACGGACAGGGATTTCGAGAGGTAATAAAGTACATTGAGCCAGGGTACAATATCCCCTCTAGAACAACCATAACCACCGCGTGGAAGCAAGCTACGCGAGGAAGAAGGCCGAGCTGAAAACGCAACTTGCAACCGCGAATGTGGCCCTCACAACAGACTGTTGGACTTCCTTAAATACAGAAAGCTACATCACAGTTACATGCCACTACATTGAACCGGGCTGGCAGGTAATGTCAGCAGTCCTACTCACAGAGAGCATGTCAGTGAGGCATACGGCTGACAATTTGGCTGACAAGTTAAACCAGGCTGTGGAAACATGGGGTCTCACCTGGCGTGTAGTTGCTTGTGTACACGACAATGCACGGAATATCGTCTCGGCAAACAGTCCCACACGAGTCAACTGGCACTCAGTTCCATGTTTCGCCCATACTCTGCAGCTGGCCATTAACGACGGTTTCGCTACCTAAATTAACCGAGTCATTGTAGCTGCTAGCAGACTCGTACAACACTTCAATCATAGCAATCCAGCAAACAAAGCGCTCGCAGCAAAACAGAAACAAATGCAGCTGCCGTCTCATAAACTCATCCAATCCTGTAAAACCAGGTGGAATTCAGTCAGTGAAATGTTTAACAGACTAACGGAGCAGCGGTGGGCCGTGTCTGCTGTACTATCAGACCGCACAGTCACCAAACTCAGGAATAAGCCACGCCCACATTGACCAGTTATGACCACCTTCAAGATATGGCCTCAGGATTGGCTCTACATCATACCGACCAAATTTCGTAAAAATCGACGTAGCCGTTCAAGAGATATAAACTTCCCATATTTTTAGCGCCCCCTAGTGGCCAAAATTCGCTAAATTGGGCTCATCCCTTCCCAGTCTCATGGCAACCAAGGATCTAAAATTTGGTGTTAATAGCATTTAGTTTGACGGAGATATCAAACAGTTTACATTTTTATAGCTAGCTACAGAAATTTGTTCGTTAATAATTTGCGCTTTTTTTGACCGAGCAAAATTCTTTTGATGACTTTAGATCAGGTCCAGCTGAAGAGTGTACGTGCCAAGTTTCACGCAGATCGGACAAAATCCCAAGGAGGAGTTCGAAAAAGTAGGTTTTCCAGTTTATTGGGATTTTGCGAAAAAACTTTCTAAGTGGAAGTGGGCGTGGCCAATAGCAAAGTGATTCAGCTCCATTCAGGGAATCTGGGGATACGAGGTTTTTGAATGTGCGACATACGGTTTGGGAGTTATAGGCAAAAACGCGTTGGCCTAGGTTATAGCGCCCCTGCAGGCGGATATATGTAGTTTTTTGTGTCTGAGGTACGTGCGGGTGTCTGGACCAACCTCCAAATTGCACCGCCCTCCCTTGCACGGTTTAGCCTGCAGCATCACTTTTAGCGGGAGAAAAAAAATCTTTACAATTACAATAGGGTTCTTAGCACCGCTGGTCCTAGGAAACGCGTCTGTTTGCCCCTCGGGCTTGGCCCCCTAGATATCTATGATACATGTAAACTCAAGGATGTGAAAAACTTGAAAAAATCACTAGCTATGTTGAAGATTTCTACACAAAATGGGGCTATAACTATTGACAAAACTCAAAAGGAAGAATGTGATCAAGAAATGTCTTTCAGAGAGCTTAATACGAATATTGGTAAACTGTATCTATGCACATCCCTAGGCAATGATGGCCTTACTGTAGAAATGTATAAGGTTTCTAAAGATCAAATTTTTTTAACTTGTATAGTGCATTTTCAAGAAAAACCAAAGCTGATGAGGATTGATTAGTGCTTGATAATTGGAGGCTCATTACCTTGATTACTAATGACACAAAATTATTTGCTCACATATTTGCACAGATACTATAATTGTGTCTCGACACCGTTATCGACAAATGTCACTCTGGCTTAATGCAAGGAAGACACATTTGTAAAAATGTTGAAATGACTTTAGATTTGGTTGACTACAAGGATTACATAGACAATAGTTACACTCTATTTCTAAACATGTATAAAGCCTTTGTTACTGTATAACACAAACTCTTATTTGACATACTAGCCGTTTTGGTTTTGGTCAATACTTAACAAAGGGCAAAAAAAACTTTATATAATGATTGTAATGGTTCAGTTGAACTTCCATCGGGTACCACACGTAGGTTCAACATCTTCTGAGGTATAGAACAAGGGCTTGTCCCTATTAGTCATGCAGGTAATGGCTTATAGTATACATAAAGACTCATTATTAAGCATCATTATATAGAATCATATAAGCATCGCCATACTGGAACAATAAATCAAATGCTGTCAGCTTGCTGATGATACAGCCATCTTTCTAAAGGATGAAAATTCAGTCAAAAAAGGTAAGAACTTTCTTAATGTCTTCTCTGAGAAATCAGGGTTGACTTTAAACATTAAAAATGCACTCTCTTTCCATTCAAAAAATGTTTGAAATGAGTTTGAAAGCATTCCAGATTAAGAGATATTGCTTATTTAGGAGTTCACATATGTAAAAACTAGGCAGACAGAGTACAATCCAATTTCCAACCTCTCATTCCAAGAATTAAAAATATGTTTGATATGAGGCACGTAAGAGATTTACCTCTTAGAGGATGAGTTCTTTTATGTAAAAGTGAAAGATTATCAAGCTTAATTTCTCTAGCCAAAGTCTGAGACGATCCAAAATCACTTACCAAAAATGGGTTCAACTTTGTTCAATTCTACATGGAAAAACAAGCCTCAATATTTCGATAGAAATGTAGTTATGCAATTCATACAATCAAGGGGGCTTAAATGTGCTTGAATTTCACTCAATCAATATAATTTTTAGATCGAACTGGATTAAACATTAGAGATTAAATGTGGTACTTAATCCCAAATGCTGTCTTTAAAAAGTTGGTCTTCTCAAATGCAATTTTGATGTAAAGAATAAATCTTCAATGATCAAACTTTCAAGGGCAGGCTTTTATGTTGGCTTTTTATTTACAAACATAATTTTCTCCCCAGAAGCATTCAAAATGGATTAATTAAATAGGTTTGGACCTACCACAACACATTTTTGTACACATTGAAGTGTACTTTAAAATTATACACTAAATTTACCGAACTACTTTCTTAAAAGATATAGAAAGGATATTCCTGAATCCTGTTTTTTCTGTAATACTGGCACTGAAAGTGTTCTACATCTATTTTACGAATGCATCTATGTAAAACATTTTTGGATTGATGCTAAAAATGTTTTAAAAATGTGATGTGGGACCAAGATTAACTTGAAGGAAAGAAATATAATCTTATATTTATGAAGAAAATGATCTAGACAGAAGTCAAGCTATCTAGCCAAAGTGCAGCTTATCTCAATTTTATCATACGCATGGAAGACGAATAGCCACAGAAGCACGCTGGCTTGCATACTGCACAATGCAACTGGATTCAGTAGGAGATTAGGGATGCACATGGTTAACCGTTTAACCGTTAACCGATAACAGGAACTTTGACCGATTAATACTATCGGTTACATTTTTTTTAGCTACTTGTCAATCAACTCATAGGAGCGTGTTGACGCGTGCCACACGTGCAACACGTGCCTTTACGTGCTTTCCGCCACAGCCCACTTCACAGCAAAAATGAAGCGAGCAAAAAGGAGTTCTGTGTGGGACAATTTCGACCGAAAAGGAGATGAGGTTATTTGCAAACGATGCGGTACAGCACTGAAATATTTAAGCAGTACCAGTACAATGCAGTACCACTTGCGAAGCAAACATCCAGGATCAGATGATGGGGGACCATCACAGCAAACTTTGCCCTCCATGATGGCAGGGAGAAGATGCGACGCCCGGCGGTCTGAGGAGATCACACACGGTACTTTTGAATGGGTCACAGACACTCAATAGAGCATTTAAATCTTATCAGTTAAGTAAGGGATGATGTATAGAACGGCGGTCATTATGTGTAGAACGGCGGTCATGATCTGTCCAGACCCCTACGCTTCGCGTCGGGTTCCGGTTCGTCCTATCAGGACTTATTTTCCCGATAATGACCGCCGTTCTATATATTATCCCGCTTATTACACGGCTACTTGCCAACACGAAAAAAAAAACGTCACACAGTATGTCTTTTTACAATTACTTTGTTACCGTTCAGGCGTTCACAGTGTTTTTCAGCAGAGAAATAGTTCGCCAAACCGATGCCGTTTCGCTTCTCCCTCTTCGCTACTTCGTCTTTTCTTGACCTTTGATGACAACTTAGCCTTTTACCAAGACCCGTAATCACCGTATTTACCAAAGATATTAAAGTTAATGTGAAACTCATCCATACTAGTGGCATAGGAGTAGCTTTTTCCCATATGAAGTAGACTACAGATCAGCTGACGTCTGGCTGTCCGGTTCCGGGGCGCTTCGCAGCGTGCGACCCGAAGCAGTCTACCTGGCGTTGTTTGTGTTTGTACTTTTTTTTTTTTGAACTTGCTTTTTTTATTTTGCATAATATGACAAACATACATACACACACATAACACATGCATTGTAAACACACTTTAGGAGATGCCATTACAGTTTCAGTTCAAATTATAATCATGCCCTCACATCTTATCTTCAGGTATTTCAAATATTTCTTCCTCCTTAAAAGGAGGTAACATATATCCATGAGTACATACTTTTACTGTCAATTGTACTGCAATAGGTATACAAATACAAGGTGGTGATTAAAGTTCTGACAATGTCTGTATTACTGGTAACCATCTTTGATCAAACCTGTCTGATTTGAGCTGTAACCTCGCTGTGATTTTCTCCATGATGAACACATTTTTTACTCTTTCTCTCCATTCCATTATACTGGGGGGTTGTGGTTTCAACCAGGAAGCTGTAATTGTTTTCTTTGCTATTAAAAGTAAGATTCTCAGTAATGAAGTCAAGTTCCCATCTATGACATTATCCGGGATTACCCCCAATATGTACAATGCTAAATCCAGAGCAAAGTCAATACCCAAAATATGTTTTATTTCTTTTCGAATATTCTTCCAAAAGTCTAAAATCTTTGGGCAATCCCAAAATATATGAGTAAAGTCCCCCACCAACCAACAACCCCTCCAACACATCTCTGAAGTGTTACTGTACCTTGAGGTGATACATGGAGTGATAAAGTACCTCATTTTGATCTTCCAATCAAACTCCCTCCATGTTGGACTATTAGTTATCTTATGTCCTGCTTTGAATGCTTCTTCCCATTGTTCATCCGTTATTATAATATTTGCTTCCAATTCCCATTTTTCTTTGACATCCAAAATGTTGTCATTAGATTCCTGTTGTAGCACCTTATATAAATTCGATATAACTCCTTTCATGTCGCTCCCTCTGTATATGTCATTAATAATTCTTCTTGTTTTGATGGGGTTTTACAAATATTCTCCCACTCTTTGTGTGTTTTAAGGTAATGTCTTAGCTGTAAGTACTTGTAAAAATCATGGGCTGGTAAATTAAATTCTTGTTCTAACTGTTGGAATGACTTCAAAGTTTGTCCCCTGAACATTTGTGCAATATATTTTAACCCCTGACTTGTCCATCTGTTATATCCTGCATCCATCATGGATGGTAGAAAATCAGGGTTTGTCGAAATTCTGGTGACTCTACATATGGAGTTTGACAATTTTAATTTCTTACGTACCATTGACTATACTTTCATTGCACCCCTGATCCAGACATTGCCCACCTTCAACCTCTTTAGTGTTGCTTCACTCAGAAATGGGATCGATTCTATTGGTATATTTTTGCAAGAGTTTTGTTCCATTCCCACCCACAATGCATCTGCATCTTTTGTAATCCACATAATTATAGCCCTGAGTTGAGCAGCCCAATAGTAGTTTTTTAAATTAGGTAAATTCAATCCTCTCTTCTCTTTTGGGCAAAGAAGTGTCCTATACTTAATTCTAGCCTTCCTTTTTTCTAAACAAATTTGGATATAATCTTATCTAACATTTTAAAGATAGAATTAGAGACCACAATAGGCAATGCCTGGAACAAAAACAATAACCTCGGTAATACATTCATTCTTACAGTTTCTATCCTCCCCATCAAGGTCAGAGGTAAGATCTCCCACCTGGCCGAATCCTTTTTAATTTCTGCTATCAATTTCCCATAGTTGGCTTCAAATAGCAGTGATGTGACAGAAGTAATAATGATACCCAGGTATCTGAATCCTGTATTAGTCCATTTGAACTTGAATTTGCCTTCTACATCTGATGAACATTGACCTGAGATCATCATAGCTACTGATTTAGCCTCATTGGTCAGATATCCTGATATCTCCCCATATTCATTCAGGTTATTCACAAGGTTTACTAACGAGGTAGAAGGTTCACTTATATAAATTAATATATCATCTGCAAATAATGATACTTTGTGTTCTACCCCTCCTTCATCCCTTATTCCCTGTATATCTTTATTTTGTCTTATTGACTCAGCCTGTGGTTCAATACTTGCAGCGAATAACAAAGGGCTTAGACAATCTCCTTGTCTGACTCCTCTTTTAAGTGAAAAAAATTCTGAGCAACACCAATTAACTCTAATCCGTGATTTGGGGCTTTTGTATATAATTTTTACCCAATCTATGAAGGTTGTATGAAACCCGAAACTTGCCAATGTTTGGAAAAGGAAGCTCCACTTTACCCGGTCAAATGCTTTTTGTGCGTCTAAACTGAGCAACATGGAAGGCTGGGATTTGTTTTTGACACATGAAATAAGATTTAATGTCCTCCTGATATTGTTAGCACCCTGTCTTCCAGGAGTAAATCCTGTCTGATCGGGTTTGATTAGTTTGGTTATATGTCTCTGCATTCTCCGTGCCATTATATTTGTTAGTATTTTCAAATCGTTGCAGAGCAAGCTGACCGGTCTATATCCCTCGCATGAAGCTGGGTCTTTGCCGTCCTTATGCAAGACCGAAATGATAGCTTCTGACCAAGTCCTCGGCAAGTCCCCTGATGCCAGAGCGTAATTAAAGACTCTATATAGTACTGGTGTGATCTCCCCTGCAAACGCTTTATAAAATTCCCCCGGAAACCCATCTGTACCAGGGGATTTATTGTTTTTAAGAATTTTTATGGTATCTGATATTTCCTGTACTGTAATTGGTTGTATCATTTCAGATGCTTCTTCTGTTGATAATGATGGTAGATTTAATTTTTTAAGAAATACTTGAGTCTTATTTTCTGTGGAGGGTAGCTCAGAGTCATTATATAAGTCTTTATAATATTCTGCAAAGGCTTCCGCTATCTTTGTTGGCTTCACCACAAGTTCTTTGGAAACGGGATGTTTTAGTTTTAAAATGATCCTATTTGTTTGAGCCTTTCTTAGTTGAAACGCTAGTAGGCGACTTGCTCTATTCCCCATCTCATAATACCTTTGATTTATAAAGCGTAGAGCTCCTTCTGCCTTGTATGTTAGTAATTTGTCTAGTCGGTGTCTCTTTTCTTTCAGTTCTTGGCGTTATTTCGTGTCCTTTTATGTTCCAGTTCTAGTTCTCTGATTTTACTCTCTAGCGCCCTCTGCTGTATTAGACGATCCTTTTTTATCCTAGAGGTTATTTCGATGATTTTCCCTCTTATCATTGCTTTCCCCCCATCCCAGAGAGTCGCGAGTGATACCTGGCAATTATCATTTATTTCTAAATATTCCTTTAGATGTTCTTTTATTTCCTTTACTACCTTCTCCTCTGATAGGATTGACACATTTAATCTCCAATATTTAAAAAAAGATTCCTTATCTATTGTTACAGTTAGAGTAATGGGAGCGTGATCGCTTAGAGTTATTGTCTCTATACCACATTCCACAACTTTGTGTATATGTTGCTGTGATACACAGAAAAAATCTATCCTAGAATAGCTACCGTGTGGGTTTGAATAAAATGTAAAATCCTTCTCTCTAGGATTATTGTTTCTCCATGGATCAATGAGACCTAACTCTTTGATAACATCATTCAATACTCTGGATTTTCTTGAAGTCAGCCCTTGCTCAGGTGGTAGCCTGTCTAATTTGCCACTCTGTACTGTATTGAAGTCTCCCCCCATCAGTACCATCCCCTTTGCGTTACTTGAAATAACATTGGCTATTATTTTAAAGATCATTTCATTTTCCTCATTCGGGGCATATATGTTAAGTACTGATATAGCCATATCTCCTATGGAGCCAATAACCATTACATATCTTCCCATATTATCTTTTATCACTGACTCGACTAAAAATGACAGGGATTTATGAATTAGTATGGCTACGCCCCTTTTCTTACCATATGAAGCATGAAACACTTGATTCACCCATTCCCTTTTTAGTTTTTTATATTCATGCTCCACCAAATGCGTTTCTTGTAGTAGAGCAATTGAACATTTTAACTTCATTAGTTGGCTCACTATCTTCTTCCTCTTAATAGGATGGTTTAAACCGTGGACATTATAAGACACAAGTTTCAGCTGATCCATATCAGTCCCCATTTATGACAGCCATCAACTTCCCACCTCTCGCAAAACAAAACAACTGTGCACAAAATTACACAGTGAAAAAAATCAATGTTAAGCATCTCCTTCAGAACTATTTTACAATAACAAAAACAAAACACTATGACTTCCCACTGTCCCATCCCAGAGAGATGTGGCGTATTCTCTCAGGGGAAATAGCACTAAGTGCACCTGCAACTTCAAAGGATTGTATAAAGTTGCTACTCGCTCTAACTGAGCAGTAAATTCGCTCTCTGTAAGCAATGTTCATGTTGATTTATCTAGGTAGTAATACCTTTAACTAGCTCTGTACATATTCAGTGTGCATTATAAGAGCAGATATGTGTTTCTATTCTCTCTTTGGTCCTTACCCTAATTGTCATATTCATTTACTGTATGATTGCTTGAAAGTCCGCCTCTGTGATGTGTGGCTGCCTCTTCTTCCTCCTCTGTCCTGTTGCTGTGGTCCAGCTGTCTTTCATAATCATCCTCTGTAGTCTGTCATTCTCGTCCTCCTCCACGCTGATCCCCATGTCCTTCAGCAAAGGTGCAGCCTCCATGAGTGTAGCGAACGTCTTAATCCCCGAGTCCAGAAACACTTTTAGCTGCGCAGGATATGGAGACACTGCCTTCACGTTCTTCTCTTTAAGTTTTTTTATGATGCCCCGTACCTGTTTCCTCTTCCTTTGTGTCTCTGTCGTGTAGTCTTGATTGAAGTAGATGATTTGTCCCTCATACATGTTCTTTTGTTTCCATGCTTGCTGTATTACCAGCTCTTTCATCCGTGCGTCTAAGAAGCGGACAATGATTACTCGCGGAGGAGCATCACTTTCTTTCGGTTTGGCGATTAACGAGCGGTGCACTCTTTCAATTCGGATGTCCGTGTCCTCTGGGATCTGCAGTGTTGAGTGAATAAAGTCTGTTACGAACCTTATCATGTCGTTTTTCTCAGAGCCCTCCGGAATGCCATGTATCCGTATGTTATTACGTCTCGATCTTGATTCCAAGTCCTCACATTTTGCGGCCAACTTTCCCTGCTGATGGAGGAGGAAGGCGGCCTTTTTTTCTAGCCGCGCCGTCTTGTCCTCCATGTCCCCCAACCTCTCTTCCACATGTTCCACCTGTTGCTCTAGCGAAGTCGTTCTTTCCACAAGTTCCTTCATATTAGTCTCTAGCCTAGCCAAGGCCTTTTTGTTGTCATTAGCCGCTTCCGTGTGCTCTTGTCTCAGCCTGCGTAGCTCTGCCAGTATTACCGAGTCATGTTCACCTGTGGCCTGCATCTTGCTCGGTGTAGTTCCCGATGTGGTGACGGTGCCTCCAGCGTTCGTTTGTTCTCTTTTGTTAATTCTCCCTTTTTTTTCCATCTCTCACCGTTTACTTTATCAAATGTTACTGAGTTAAGTTGAATTTCTGCTCCGAAAGTAGTCTTAAAGAGCTATTTTTAGTTGGTCATTTCAAGAGCTCGTTTTCCTGCTGCCTCCTACCACATGGCGCCACCGGAAGTCGTGTTTGTACTTTTATCTCTGTTTTTACCTGGCGGAACGTGCTGTTACTGGTGTGTGTGGGAGATCTTTTATGTCTGACACTCAGTACATGGACTATGGGCTCCTTGGCACAGTTTTATGCACTCTTTTTTGTGATAACGCTATCCTTGGCGTTTATCTGCCATGAGGCGGCCGGACATGATGCACCCGGCAAGCCCGGAAGTCGGATTATCTTCAGTCATGAACTCCTTCTTTCCCTGAGGACTAACACTGGTGGAAGGGTACCGGCAGGTATACCGGCTGAACTGTACAACCCACACAGCCCTGAAGACGTTCACCGGACCACCAGAAGGAAAAGAGGACGGAGAGGGGGCATACGTCGGAGACTGAAACGTCTCAGCCTGGACAACCGCCGCCGGCTTCCTCCGCTGCCTACGATTCTGCTCTCAAACGCACAGTCCATCAGGAACAAAGTGGATGAGCTGGAAGCGTGGGCCAAACTTAAACCTGAAGTTCGGGAAGCATGTCTGCTAGTATTCACTGAGACATGGCTCAGTAAAGCTGACCAAGACGGGGACCTGGCCATAAGTGGGTTTGGCAGCCCACTTCGTCTTGACCGGTCCTCAGAGATCACAGGGAAGAGTCGAGGAGGGGGAGTGTGTCTTTTCGTTAATCAGAGGTACTGTAACACAGTTGTGATCCGGGAAAAGTTATGTACTCCTGATATTGAATTGTTGTCTGTCTCTCTCCGGCCTCACTATTTACCCCGTGAATTTCAACAGCTGTTTTTCACGCTTGTTTACATTCACCCACGTGCCAACGCAGCCGCAGCGGCACAGCTGATCGTGGATGTCACACATAGACTCGACTCGATCTGCCCTGATGCTCCAAAGTTTATCCTCGGTGATTTTAATCACTGCACCTTGACCAAGTCACTGAAAACCTATAAACAATATGTGTCTTGTGCCACCACTATGAGAAACTCCACGATTGATCTATGCTATGGTTCTGTAAGCAGCGCTTATAAATCCTTGCCCATGCCTTCTCTTGGTGCCTCCTATCACAACTGTGTGTTTTTAATGCCTGTGTATAAGCCTGCACTCAGACGTCTTGAGCATGAAGAGAAAGAAGTTAAAATCTGGTCGGAGGACAGTGTTTCATCTCTCCAGGGCCTGTTTGGACTGCACTGATTGGGACTGTTTCTATGATAGCTGTGAGAATATTGATGTCCTCTGCGATAGGCCTGGGCGATAAACCGAAAATTTACCGATACCAAAATTTACGACGATAACCGACGTCATTTTGGCCATGTCGGTATATTCGGTGTCATGGGCGTAACATCCACTAGTGACAGGGGGACACGTAAGGTCCACTTGATTAATCTACCCTGGTGTATACCGATGTGCTTATTTTACATTAATTTGATGGCAAACTCCGCCTGCTGATGCAACACCAGCTACGCCAGGTTAGTAATCAAGCCACTCTCGCTGTGAGTCGCGGACAGTTTGTGTAATGATGCTGCGTTCAAAGGCTGCAACAGGCCACTGTCTTCTGCCGGCCGTCCATTGATCAAACATTTGTGTTTTGGCTTTTATTCACTCAAAATAATGACTGTATTTCCAGCTAGAAAACGCGCATCTCTCTCCTCCCTCCATTGTTGTTTGCATTTGTGTCTCTGCGTGGTCTGACACGTGAGTGACCTCATGCTGAAAAACATGACTTCTTGCATACGTGACGTCACTCCCTGAGACGCAAGAAGAAAGCAAAAATATATATTTTAAGAAGGAAAATGACAAAACAAGTAACGCGTTACCGGCATCACTGATTGTGTAGCTTAAGTGCAACATGGAGCATGAAGATATAAAGAAAAAAATAAAAACAGTAGAATTAACTTTGAGCAAGTTTGGAGGAAAGTCGGAGGTGTGGACCCATTTTAAACAAGTCGTGGGCCGTGATAATAACATGTCAGCTTTGTCGACTGAATTAAGTGCGGCACTTGTTGCATTATTCATTAAGATTTCTGTAGCTCAAACAACTCGCAATTGTAGTCGAGAACGTCAGTTATGACAGCCCACGTATTAAACGGTTCTCAGGTTTAAATCGGTCTCGGGCTCATAATTACATTCAATGTGTCGGGCCGGGCTCGGACACAACGTGCACGGGCTCGGGTCGGGCTTGATTCTAAGCTCTACTCGGGTCCAACCGCGACTTTACTGAGGTTCACCCAGTGTGAGCAGCAGGAGGACGGTCAGCTCACCTCCCAGAACATGGCACTGAATCGCTGGAAACAGATTTAGGGACTGTCATCAAATTACTTAGCATAAATATATTAATACAAAATGATTGCAGTTCTTTGAATATCTTCCATGTCATGGGGCCCAGTGACTCCAGCAGCAGATTGTATTAGTAAACTGGACGAATGAGACACAGCGATGTTTATTGTACTTTAGTGCTTCCTTTATTTTATATGAATATTGTTTTATATGAATATTAATATGCAGAAATCTTGATTTTTTTTTTCTCAATAGCTTCCATGTCATGTGACCCACCGACTTCTGATACAGATTCTGTGTCTATCAAAAATATATAATGATAAAGAAAATAATGGTGAAAAAGGTTCTCTAGTGCTCAAGAGGTTAACATATTATTAAGCAGCAATGTCAACTTCTCCACTATTTTATCTCATGTCTTAGATTCTGATTCTGAAGTCCTCAAAATGTTTATTTATTTACATCAACCTCTTCCACCACCTGCAGTACAACCACGTGATTCAATTTGAAGAAATAAAAAAAGCGAGAAGCTTAGAATTTGTTAATAAGGGACTGTATATTTTATACTTTTAAACTTGTTCAGTTGTTGTCATTTCAAGTAATCTGTGCTTTTCAGCTGTTCAATCGTGTGCTTATCAGTTGTTCTTAACTACTAAATAAATAAAATAAATCTTAACTACAATGTAGTTTTACAGTCCTTTAAAGTGGCATTTCTGTAAATACACAGGATTTTTTTCCCCTTTTTTTAGGTGGGGGGGGGGGGGGGGTTACTTATCGTTCATTTATTGTTATCGAGGTGAGTTGCTCTATATATCGTGATATTGATTTGAGGCCATATCGCCCAGCCCTACTCTGCAACACTCCTTCTATATCTCCTTCTGTGTGAACTCTATTATCCCATCAAAAAAAGTTGTTATTTATCCTAATAACAAACCTTGGGTAACTAAGGAGCTCAAAACCGTTATCAACAAAAAGAAAAGGACCTTCTTCACAGGTGATCTTCTTGAGAAAAGGGCCCTCTCCAGAGAGGTGAGGAAGGAAATAGCAAAGGCTAAAGTAAACTACAAGAACAAAATTGAAATGCAGTTTGCTGGTGGTAATATCAGAGCAGCTTGGCAAGGACTTAAATCAATAGCCTGTATTAACAAGCAGGCAGATGAGGTCAAGCAACACACCACCATCAAAGGAGTACCGGATGCTGAGTTACCAAACGCTTTCAATTGCTTTTTTTCCCGTTTTAAGTAGTGATTTTACTAAGAATATCACTGCATTGAAGAATTCTCTTGTACCCCTGACTGATTTTGTTATATGCAAAGATCAGGTTACAGCTTCGTTAAAGAAAACCAACATAAAGAAGGCTGCTGGCCCAGATGCTGTCTGTGGGCGCACACTGAGGTACTGTGTCAACCAGCTCAGTGAAGTTTTCTCTACACTCTTTCAGATGTGTGTCAATCACTGTCAGCTTCCTTCAATTTGGAAAAGCTCAACAATAATTCCAATCCCTAAAACAAAAAATCCCGAGCAGCTAACTGAGTTTAGGCCTGTCGCTCTTACATCTGTATGTATGACAAATTAGACCCCTTACAGTTTGCATATCAAACTGGAAAAGGGGTGGAGGATGCTAAACTCCTCATCCTTGACAAAATCTACAAGCACTTGGAGAAACCAAAGTCACATGTGAGACTCTTATTTGCTGACTTCTCTTCAGCTTTTAACAAGATGCAACCACAAATTTTAATTCAACGGCTTTCCTCTTATTTTAATTTACCTGATCAGTTCTTATTGTTGCTTTTAAACTTTTTAACTGATAGGAAGCAGCAGGTTTTAGTTAACGGAGCTTTGTCAGATGTTGTGGTTTCAAATACAGGCTCCCCACAGGTTTGCGTTTTATCTCCCCTTCTTTTTATTTTGTATACAGACAGTTGCAGGTCTCACAAAGAGGGCAGCTACCTGGTAAAATTTTCAGACGACACAGCACTTCTGACTCTCCTCCAAGGGTCACAGTCGGACCATGGTAGTGCCCTGCCAGACTTTGTTAGCTGGTGTGACAAAAATTTCCTTGATCTTAATGTGAACAAAACCAAAGAGCTTGTCATTGATTTTAGAAAAAATGGTGGAAAACCTAAGGCAAGTAGTATTCACGGGAACAAGGTCGAAATTGTTGATACTTACAAGTACTTAGGCACTGTCTTCGATTCACAGTTGAAGTTTGACAAAAATATTGAGTCCATTGTCAAACGAGGCCAGCAGAGAATCCATTTACTAAGAAGGCTGAACTCTTTTAAAGTCTGTAACAAAATCTTGTGTATGTTCTATCAGTCTTTTATCGAGAGCATTTTAACTTTTTCCTCCATCTGCTGGTTTGGTGGCCTGGCTGTAAAAGACAAAAACAGCCTTTGCAGCATCGTAAAGGTCTGTTCTAAAATAATTGGCGTCCAGCAGAGGGACTTGGGTTCCTTGTGGGAGAGGCGGGTGGTTCAGAAAGCTACAGAAATAATCTCCCAGTATGGCCACATCCTGTCCTCTGAGTTCACGACGATGCCTTCGGGCCGCCGTTTTATAGCACCTATCAGGAGGACAAATAGGTATGCCAATTCTTTTATCCCATCTGCAATTAAGCTCTTGAACATGGACAGTGGCAGCCACTCTTTGTAACATTGTAACTTTGTGTCCTTGAAACTTAATGTGCCACTTATTTATTTACTATTTATTCTTATTTTTGGTCTTTGTTATTTAATTGTGCCACCCCACACAATTACTTGACAGTGGCCTAAGTGCCTTGGCCCCCTGGGGATATGCACGTTGTTATGCCATGGTTGTTGTTTGTGTTTTTTGTTTGTTTGTTTTTTTACGCCAGAAATGCTTGAACTGAATTGCCCCCCAGGGACTAATAAAGTTGTCTGAACTGAACTGAACTGAACGTTGCTTAGCAACAGAAGACGCTGCGGTGATAAGTGACCGGGACTACTTGCGGAGCAAAGATTTTAGAGCGCGGAGTGATACGAAATATGCGAATCAGAGGCAAAAAGGCCACTCCATTCAAGTGAATGGAGCTTTCTGCAGCATTAAGTAGAGCCGTGTAATAACGGTTATTAATCGGTTAAGTAGCATCGGTTATCGGTCATAAAAAAAATTTAAAATGTGCATCCCTATAGGAGATCCTAGTATTTTTGGCATAGAGCATTTCACATACACCTAGACATGCTAAATACGTTCTGGCATACAAAATATTATTATGCTGCAGGCATTCTCTCATTTCTGGCACCGGGTTGCCAGTTCCTCCCCACACTATCTCTTCGCAACAACCTTTAGCAACATCTACTGGCACCAGGTTGCCACTTGCTGTCTCACTATTTCTTTATCACATCAAATGTGACAACAGGCTGTCTCCCCTCAATTTCTTCCTCCAAACAACCTATCCCTCTGTCTACTGGCGCCGGGTTGGCCCTCTCACCACCACCTCTCCTTTGCAACATCTCCTTCTGCATACTAGCACCAGGTTGCCAGACACTCTCCCCACTACCTCCTTGGCAACAACCTTTATCACTATACTGGTACTGGGTTGCCAGTTCCTCTTCCCACAACCTCCTCCGTAACAATCACTATCCCTAGGTTGGCCAATCGGACCTAGCTAGTTTTTCTCTCCGCAGCCCACCAGCCATCCTTTGCTGAACTGTCTACAATTCCTCCATACACACCTTTCCCACAAAAAAGAAACGTTCAGTTTTCCTTGACTTCAGAGATACCTCCATCTAGCAACCTCCTCCTCAACTGTCTATCATCCTTGCATACTTTCGACAACAAATCTGGCCATAGCTGAACTCATCAGCATCTCCAGGGAAGCCATCCTTTAACAGCATCACAAGCACTTTCTCCTCTCACTGGACAGCTTGGTGCTCATTTTGGTCCACTATGAAAGGTACCCCCATTCTCATTCCAGGGTTAACCAGTTGTCATCACACTTTGAATGGCTGCAGCACCAGTTGCAAACTTCAACTCCTTGCTGTCTTCCATCAAGTCCTGATCTCTTGAAATCTTCTTGAAAAGCTCCTTCCAAACCTTGAGAACCTAAAAACCCAATAAACTCCTTGTACCAAACTGCACCTCTCCAGGGATCATCTTTGAGCCTATTTCTTAACTCCAGCCCACAGAACACTACTATTTGGTAGTGTTGGACCAAGTACCAGGACCAATCTGGCCCATTTCCTGGTCCCATGGGACTCAACAGTAAGCCGTTTTCTTGTCTGTGCCTAGGGGCCATTGTCTCATACTGTTAATGTAATTTATTACCTCAGCAACCTGCTAAATAACCACAGGGTGTTTATTCAGCAGGTTGCTAATATTATAGCTGTTTCCAAAAAGTTGAGCAGTGGTTTTATGTTGATACTTTCTACAGTTTGTATACATACACCTGAGCAGGGACAGTTTGAGGGTGATACATAAACTTAATCTCTCACCAGCTGTTTGCACCACACGCAGTATGGCCCAGATCTCATACAGTCCCGACAAGAGTTGATCACAGACTTTGAGCAAACTTCCTCTTGTTGACGCAAGCCTGGAAAGAAAAACAATATTAAAAGCATAGAACGTACTAGTCGACCACTGTGGTAAACGCACACAGAGTCATCAATCCTTGTGACCGTCACAACCAGCTGTTACAATACATATGCACAAATAATCACAGACAACTCCTCTGTACACTATAATAGTTCTATACATTTTATCCATCATTACCAGTATTGAGAGAGAGAGAGAGAGAGAGTGAGAGGGGGAGAGATGGCAAGATGGCAAGAAGAAGGATGTGAGCTGTCAGTGTAGAGGTCCAGCCAGGGGTTGGTCAGTGGAGGCAGGGACTCGAACATGACAATGGTTATGCAACGCATTAATAAGTTTGGCATCAGAGCTGAATCCTGCTGTTCCAAGTTCTAAGTCATACTGTGTCAAGGCCATCTTTTTTCCTAAATGGAGGTGAAGTTAACTCCAAACAATCTGTTCAAAAGAAGGTGTCTGTGGATGTGTTTATGTACATGTGGGTTAGTAGAGAGGAGAGAGACAGAAAAAAGGAAAACAAGAGCTAATGCTTTGAGCATAGCAAGGAAGTAACAACCACGGAGAGACACAATACCAGCTGACCTATCACTCAGAGGCAGGTTGACAAACTTGGCTGGATATCCATCATCCGGTCTTTGTTACAGATGGAAATTGCACTCTTTGTTTTAACTTATGTTATGAGGTGCCATCCACATGGAAACGCTTTTTTATGTATTGCATCGTTTTGGCCGATCGTCCACATGTATCTTGCAAACACACTTTTTTGAAACCGGGTCTTCGGGTGGAAAAATCAGAAAATGCTCCCCTTGCGTTTTCGTGTAGACAGCGAATCCTCATACTTTGCGCATCGACGACACCATAGCCCCACCTCTCGACCCCTTGCCTCCGACCTCTGAGCCCCGCAACGTCCCATAACAACAACAACAACAACAACAACAACAATGGCGGACTACATGCTTGTGTTCGTGCTGCAGAAGATATTGAGCCTTTCTTGCAACTTACTCGCCTTGTGGTCGAGCGTGAGCCGCAACAGCAGTTCAACCTCATTATCGGTCCACACAAACGATTCTGGTTTCCTTGCACTAGCCATTTTCATCTTCTTCTTGTTGTGTTCGGTTTCTCCGTCTACTGTCTGTTTGTTTACAGTGTGCAAGCTTTATGCGCATGCTCCATCTCTTCTCCGTTTTTGGTGAATTTCAAGCGCCACCTATAGGCCTGGAGTATGAACTACAGCGTGTTGACTCATTTACAGTGGATTCGTTTGGACGCAAATCTTCTTAGGGAGATGGGGGAAAAAAAGATCATTTTGGTACGTGTGGACATGGCCTGAGCCCCTCGGTACCCAATGCATGTATCAAATGTATGCAACACCATTTTGTCAAAGTGCCTCTTATGATAACAAAGGATACAAAATGAAAACAAATAAAGAAATATTAATGTTTTAAGACTTACCATTTGTACCCATCAGCAAAAGCAGAAGAGATGGTAAACACAGATCCATGTCCTAATAACAAAAAAGCAAATACAGGCTTTTTAGAGCAGCATTAAATTGAGAATTAAAATTATTACATTTACATAGAGTACAGCGTAATCCAAACTGTTAGTATGAAGCAACAATACCTTAAAACATAAATGCTTAATATACTAATGAAAATGAATCAAATGGATTATCTTATCTTATTCTACCCTGTATTTAGTTAAACAATTGATACTTAGATTTCCATTATTTAAGGACAACATATACAGGGAAAAACACAAGCCGTTTTTATACTGGACAGCAACCCGCCAATTTGGCTGTCCTTTTTGGGCTAGGTCCACGAATTTAGACAGAAGGCAGTACATTGGGGTTCTGTTTTGGTCTGCCAGTATGACGCATAGGAGGGTACACGTTTTGCCACCTCCATTGCTATGTAAATCCAAGTCGTCGATGTGCCGGCAATTGCGTGGGATGTGCGGAGGTGTCGATGATGTGCACTGTTGTGCGACTCCTGTAATAAACAGCAACCAGAATGACCACCTTTTTGACAATGTCAGCGAAAACTAGAAATATATAAGTTTTATAAATGAAGAATCTATGGCAGAGCAGTTGAACTGGATTGTCTTAGATTGCACAAGTGCACCTTATGACATGGGGGATGAGTCATTATATTCCCAGAGGAAACGAAAATTGGAAAAGAGATCTCAGTAGTGTCTCATTCATTTCTCCTAGACAACTATGAGAGACCAAAGTGAGGCTGTGGCTGATTTCTCCTGTTTCTCAATTGTTTCTCCTGAGAAACAGGTGCAGAAAATCTCAACTTGGGCTCCCTGTAAGTTTAAAAGGAGATCTCATCAAGCTCTCAGTGAAGTTTCAGAATGTCTCCCCAGTGCTGGAAAGGAGCAAGGTTTAAGTGGTAAAGTCTCAAGTCTCACCTATTGCTCCTAAGGAATTTTAGGAGAAACAAATGAGAAATGTTTGAGACCAAAACAGACGACAATTAGACTAAAATGCGAACTTTCATTGAGCTCCTTTACGGTTCCATAGCCATAAAGGAGCAAGCTTTGAGCAGTAAAATTTTCCTCTGGGTTGGTATGATATGTATATTAGTAACTGTAATGAATATATAGTTAATAATTTAAGTAATCATTTGGAATTGATGCTGCATGCTGCACATCAGTAAGGACCGAAGGAGAGTGAGGACCAAAGATCTTATAGCTCAGGAGTGATGATGACGAGGATGTTACATGTCTCTTGTTAATGATTGTAGCCTTCTGGTAGTTGGTGGAACATGAAGTTTGCGGGATACAGGTAGGTGGAGGGTTAGTGATGCTGGCATTATCCTGAAACACTTTCAGCTGTTCTGGGGTTATTTGATGTTGAACCTCGGCCACTGTTCTTTTTCACCTTCTTGGTTTGGCTCTTGCTTCCAAGATGACCATCTTTTAAGTGTTGTTTTTTCCTGTCCTTTTGTATTTTTTGCTTCAGTCGGCAACCTCAACCTAATAAATCTCCTGATGATCCTTTCTTTTACTCCACAGCATGATGGAAGCCTGCTGGAGAGTGCCAGAGCTTCCTTCTCCTGTGTTTGGAAGCTCCATGAGGGAGGAACCAGTCTTTGTCCTAAACAATTCCTCGATGTGGTGAATGACACCACAGGCTTCTTAAGAGAGGTGGCAATTTGCAAATTAACTTCCCTTGGTTTTTGCATTGTTTTTCCTGTTCTGTGTTCTCTGTTTTTAATTTTAAAAAATCTTAAACTTCCCAGTGGTGTGGTATTTGAAAGTGCAAATGCATGGTTTGAATATGATTACTTCACATATTTTTTGTTATTAAAACATTTGTAGGTGGTTAAATTGCTCCTTCTGACTTTAGCCACCCATGCTTTTCTCCTGTCTGTCTTTGGTGAAGCCATACATGTGCACACATTTCTCCGAGCGATCAGAGCATCCCCAAGCAGCACAGCACACCATGGTGAAGACTGTATTCAAGGCCAGCACAGCGGAAAGGACACAAACAGCATGACATGCTGATCTGTTTGACTTCTTTACATACTGTTTTTAATAAATTCATTGTGGTATTAATGCATTGGGAACAACAAGACTGTGTGTGATTTATCATGCATCAATGAGTAAGTTTGGGATAAGCAAGAATAGTTAACAAATAGTGATAGAATTCCATTTATTTGCAATGAATTTAAATCAAAATGTAATTTATTTGGCATGGATTTCCCGTTAGAACACAGTTATCATCATAATGCTGTTGTGAGTCCAGACTTATTGTGCAGTCAATTGGCAAACCATTGTTTGTCACCTGTTAGTCTGCCTCACTCAAGTCTGAAAGTTAAAAAAAAAGAAGAAAATATTACGATTTTATTGCTGTCAACGTCTGTACAGGTTTAGTGTACGACTTAACAGGCAGGAGAGTAATGGTGGACCGCTCCTCAAGCCTGCCTGTTAGGTCGCACGTGGGGATCGACACTTTTTGTCTGCCAAGACAGCGACGCACCGGAGATCCAGCTCCTACGGTGAGTAGTTCAAAAACCTTCTTTTTAGTAAACTCTGCGTACACAAACAATGTTCTCAATGCTCGTGTACATGTGTAGAGACCCTGGTGATACTACGAGCAAAGTTTGATGTTGTGTCAAGCCTTCTTAGTGTTTTAAAAATAGAGATTTTGATGCTAGCATAAGAGTACCCATGCACTCCATTGAAAATTAGCTTGCCGAAAAGGAAACTACGGTAAATCTTAAAAGTGCCTCTTTCGTCGTAATTATGCATTTACACAAAGGTCTGACCCATATTCAATCGCAAATAAAGCCTCGGTTGCTTTTTGGCGAGAGTTTCGCTTTAATGGAATTCAAATCAATTAACACGATCATATAAATGTTGCAAAGCAAAGCATTTATTGACCATTATTTACAGATCATCGTGGTTTTCCTAGTGTTTTCTATTGCCCGCTAAGCACTTCCTGGAAGTTTTGGAGGGCTACATGGACCACGTGATCGCACTCTAGCTTCATTTGGCAGTAAGCTACTAACGATTGCTACTTTCAAATTAAAAGCCCCCACTAAGAACCCAGTTCTAAACTCCAATGGGGTGCAATGTAAAGCTCTTACTTTTAAGACAAATTCGACCTGCTTCCTGTTAGCAGTCTACTCGCTTGAGGCAGCTAACGGAGGGAGCGAGGCGCTCCTCCGCACGCTTCCTTTAATAGCAGGGGTTTAACATCGACCTGTGTTTGACTGAGGGGGCGAGAATATGGGCCACAGGTCTATAATTAAGTAAATCTATCAAGTGTCGCCACATTTAATACCATGGCAGGGGGGAAGCACCCATGACGAGGCAGTTGCCATTTGTGATTATGCTGTATCCTGCCGGCCTTGAGCGGACAGCTGCGTAGCAATTATGGCTGCGTCTCAATTCAGGGTCTGCACCCTCCTTTGGAGAGATCTGCATTGCCGCGTCAACTGTTGTTAAATGGGACGGTCTAGCCTTCGGAGCATTTCCTGGTTGCGTCACCAGATGTTCCCGCCCCCACCCGTACGTCACTATTTCTGCAACCCAGGTCCGTGAAAGTGACAAGAATAGTAAAGCTTGACTGTCAAATGTGTTTGAGCTACAGGATTTCCTAATTTCCTTTTTAATCCTCCTCCTTGTGAAGGAAGAGGAGAAGCGGCTCTGGTTTATCTCCGGTTAAGAGGACTGTGGAGAGGTAAACCTGCTATTGAACCCACAGTAATGTTTTCATTATTATCATTATTAGCTAGCTGTTTAAATATTGTTTTTCATAATAATTGTTTTTGTTAATAGTTAATAATAATCTGTAAATAGTTATTCATGCTGTACTTTTGTAAACAGTTGTAAATGTTAGGACCTTAATGATAAAAGAAAACATTCAATCCCTTGTTGTCCCTGAAAAGTAGCACTTGATGCCGTTTGCTGTTATAAATTGTACTTAAAATGTAACCACGTTGCCGCATTTGACGCTGGAAAGGGCCAGGGTGGAGTGGGAACAGGAAACTGCTGACTGCTGGGACTTGATCCTGAAATCAATCCATAAATCATCATTTTGTGCAAGACATTGCCTAATACAATTCAAAGTAGTTCATAGAGCTCATATGTCGAAGTTTGAATTAGCCAGCATATACCCGGACATTACCCCCAACTGTGGCAAATGCAAATTAGGGGACACAAGTCTTTTTCACATGTATTGGCTGTGCCCTCAATTACACACAAAAAGAAAAGAAAAAGAGTCATCAAACTTGTTACAGTTGCAGAAGTGGGGAAAATATACATCTGATAAGGGTTTTGGTGATGGGCGTGGAGAAATGGCTTGATATTTTTGCACTGTTTTTGCCATCTCCAGCTATTGCGGAGGCGCGGAGTGGTGGCGTGCCGATCTGATCCTTTCACTCATCAAATAAAAGAGAAAAGACGACAAATTATGTGACCAAACAACACTAATGAGGTAAATGGTAGTGTCGTTAGCATCTACATGAGGACAAAAATATCGCAGTTGTATGTGGAAAAGCCTCTGTGTCATCCTGTCTATCCTCCTGACTCTTCATCACATTTCTGCCTGAAAAATGGTATCTGACCAAGATTGTTTCTCAGTGACGGTAATTCCAAGAAACCTAAAACTGTTTACCTGCTCTACCTCAGCAGCACTCAGCACAATCCAGGCTGGATTCAGATCTTACAGTGCAGCGAAAATGCAGGTTTTCCTATTCAGTTTGATAGTCCATTATTACTGTGGCATTACTGGTTGCAGTGAGCTCCAAAAAAATGCACAGAAAAAACACTGACAAATCCAGCCAAGTCTGCAGCCCAAGCAGACTCCCTGAAGTCTGCAGAAAGTCTGCTTGAAGGCCACTGTGTGAACACACATGCAAAGTCTGCGGGTCTGCAAGTGCGATGAAGTGCAGACACTGGGATGCAGCTTTTGAGCTTCATTCTGGCTCTTCAAAATCTTATTGGCAATGTCATGGTGGCTCTGTCTGCTATTTTATCAATGGGCCAGACACTAATGCTGGGCAAACAAACCGTGTTTTTGCTCAAGTGAAATACCACATGCATATGGGTGGTGAGAGCGTTCTGAGGATGTGAACTAGAGTAAAATATACAAGGCTCAATAAATAATTTAAACGCCATAAAATGCACCAAACTTTTAATTGAAACATGCAAGTGTGTAATCCATGAATGGATTAATGAATTAATTGATTATTTAAATTAACATAAATTGATATTTGAACTTATCTTTTTTTTTTATTTTGGCAGTGTTAGTCCTCCATACTCATGCATGAGGCATTTCACTTGTCCAAGCACAGAGTATATTTGCCCCAACAAGCTTTGTGTCAAGGCCTGCAGATGTTTAAAAGTGTTTATTCACATGATTTGTGTCAAGTAATTGCCATGCTCAGGTATTTAATGTTATAACTGACATAGGTTTGTTTCATAAATTATTCTATTCAAAACTAATTCATACATAACCTTAACTAATCCTAACCCTCGCCCTAATTAAGACTGAGAATTAAAAATGATCTAATCTATTTTTGTTGAAAAAGAGAGCATTACTGTCTCTAGCTAAACAATTAATTAACCATAATTGCGACATGTTAAGGTTTTAATGTATGAATAAAAATAACAAATTAGGTCTAATGAATGGTAATCACAACAGTTCTGATCAGGAGCAGATGTTGTTTTGAATATGTTTTGCTTTTTCCAAACAACTGGGCAAGGAAAATTAAGATCACTGTAAATGATGAAATAGTAGCATTAGAATGTGCCGAGCTGGCAATTTTATTTTTTATTTCCACTTTTTGCCACTGGATTTCTACTCCATATCCTTGTAAAGCCCTGACTTTAGGGGTAGACACAATGTGTGAAAATCTTGTCTTTTCATGCACAACACTGAAAAACATTGCAGCCTTGTTTAGTTATGTCCACTTCCTACCTCTCTTTAACACAAAGAGCTCTGACAAGTTTTTGATTTTGAACGCAACTTTACAAGTTTTAGAAAGTAAAACCTACAGTTGTTCATTGTGTTGACTCTTTGAGAATTTTGTCAGATTTGTATGTGTTGATTGAACTTGGGTTTGTAAGTCATCAGTAAAAAAAAGACAGATGAGGAAAAAGGCAGGAAAGTAAAACTTAGAGTTACTCATTATGTTGTCTGTCTAATAATTTTGACTGATTTGTATGTGTTGAATGAACTTGGGTTTGTAACTCATCAGATAGGCCAAAGAAAAGAGAGGAAAAAAGCGGGAGTGACACAGAAAAATCTATTTGCTGTGACTTTTTAGTTAAAATGTCTTTCTTAAACCAAGGTAAGGTTGAAGAATGTGAATAATCATTTAAATGGATAGTTTGGGTTTTTTGAAGTGGGGTCATATGAAGTACATATATAGTCGATCTGTTTTCTGCCGTAATCACCGATCAGCGCAGCCTCAGTGTGGAGAAGTAGAGAGCCGCTCCAGCCAGACGCTCAGCTCTGTACTGCAGTGAACGGGGTCCAGAGAAAAAGCTAAATAAACGTCAGACTGCGATTTCTTTTGGCACTACATTTTCAAGCAGAAAACCCCCGTATCCCTACGCATTGGCGCTAATGCGGAAGGATACGGAGAGTTAAGTTTAGTTTTCAGTGGAAGTAAACCTCTCCTCCAGCAACAGCACAGCAAATTTTGCAGTAAACAAGAAAGGACTACTTCCACCAGCGGAACGAGACTAATGACAACAGCCTGTTAAAGCAGGCGGAGCAATACAACACTGGCTTTACTCTGCGTGGAGAAGACCGTTAGGTGGACAGAGCGTGGAAGGTGAGTAAATCTCTTTTTAAATTTTAATTACTTTTTTTTCCATTAATCATTGGTGCAATACCTTAAAAACAGTAACTATGTAGGCTGTGCTTTTTAATAGCCTAGAAAAGCTTAAAGGTCCCATATTATGTTCATTTCTGCTTCTTGACATGGTTCCTTGATGTCTAAATGGAATGTTAGTAACATGCTTTGGTCGCAAAAAGCTGAAGCATTGAGCACAGCAGGGTTCTTGAAACACCAGTTTCACAGCCCTGCTCCAGGTGGCCTGTTTCAGTGCCTTTCCCTTTAAATGCTAATGAGCTACTGCGCGCCGTCCACGGTGCCGCCCACCTCCTCCTGCCTGCGGAAGACGTGAGGACGGCATCATGTGACCATGGCAACGGCGGAGTTTCTGGGAGTAATGGCTGCCGGACAACAGACTGCGGTCCGACCCAGAACAAGAGGCTCCAGAAGAAAGTAAGCAGCCAAGAATGAACATTGATGTTTCTCAGTGGTCAGTAGTTAAGTTTGTTACCTCGACATTACTTTTATGTTACTGCAGATAACGAAAGTTTTACGGGCTTACTGGCCGTCTGCCCGCGTTGTTACAGCTAACAGCCCTCTTCTCCTCGAGTGTTTACATCATAAAGCTTAGCCAAACCTCGACTGGTGTTTACTGCTTTTAAGTTGTAGTAACGCGGATGCAATTTAGCAAAAGCAGTTGCAAGAGAAAAGTGTAACCCCATATTATTATTTACCTTTATGTAGCCAGGTAAGTTGATTGAGAACCTGCTCTTATTTGCAGTGACGACCTGTAATTAGCTACTGCCAGCAATTTTCAACTGTAGTTTTCAGTATGCCACAGTTGCCTCCAATCACCTTTCTACCAGCAGAATTGTTTTTTAACCATTTAAAACGGTTTATAAGCTTTGTATATATTATCAAAGAAACAATGTGACATAAGTGATCATAGTTTCCAATGAATAATAAAAAATCGGCATAAAAACAGGTGTTCCTGTGGCTATCTTAAACAAATGCCTACAGAACCTGAGAATATCTGCTGTTTGGAAATACCACAATTAAGTGTAAACACTGGGCAAACAAGGTTGTCATTTTGCTCTCTTTTCTCTAATCTATTGTCACTCACTTACCTTTCATAATTTCTAGGTTACACGAAGACTGCGGCAGCTTCCTGATACACCATCATGCATGGTGGACCACCCTGGCCTGTAACCTGTCTGCCTGAATGTATCTGCACTGCAGAATGCACTGAACATTTATCGGGCAGACTATGAATCTTTACGTCTGAGGGGAATAGTGCAGTCAGCTTTTAGTCACATAAATACTATTCATTTATCGTAAAAGTGTTATGATTAAAAGTACATAACTGCTTCTTCTATCTTACATTGTTTATAGTTTATTATCTTTTACTTATTACCATGAAAATTACATATCAAACAATGAAAACACAGAACAGTTAGGAAAGATGTTTTAATTGTAAGAAACATTTGTAAACATGTGTTGACATGAATGAAATAATAAGAAGAAAATACATATCTGAAGTGAAACAGTTTGACTTTATATATTAACTTCAATATCAATATGAAAATAATAACAAAGAAAGTATCTAGTTGCCATGGGTGTAAACATTCAGTGCTGACTTTATATTGAATTGTGTTTAGCCAATATAGTCTACAGAAGCTTTGTAAGCTGGTGCTGGGGCTCTCTGGGGCGGAGAGTGAGAGTTGTGCTGCCTGTCTGTGTGGTCCGAGAGGTCTTCAGGGATTATGAGTTTCAGCACCTCCTTCACATATGGGGCAGGGTCCTGGAAAACCCTCTGGAAGATCAGGTCCAACAGAGCATCACCGCAGTCTGCAGTGCAATAAACAAATGCATGTTTACAGGAAAACTGCAGTAGAACCAAAAAGCCTTGTGCTGCAGTGTTGTAAAGTGTCTCTTATTTCTCCTAATTACTTCTCATTCATACATTCTCATTATTTATTTTGAAAACCATCTTAAAAGAATTCAGATTTTAAGTGTTTGTTTTCAACCTTTTGAGTGATGTCTGTGTGTCCATGTTTATTTTAATTTGAGAGGTTCAAATAAAAGATTGTAAAACTTACAGAATGTCGTGTCTGTCTTCACTGGTTTGGCTCTGCACTCTCCCTTCCAGGACTTTGGAAAGCCCAGTTTGAAAAGAGGATCTCCTGATGATGTGGTGGCTTGTCCCCTATCAGCATTCTTATTGTGATGCAGTGCAGCCAGTCAGAGTCTTGAACAGTAAAAAGACAAACATGAAAACAATTGCAAGAAATGGGCAAATGTTCTCAACAAGTAATCACAGTTTAATTTACCTGCACAGCATTCCCAGATATGGATAGGAGTAACACATGACAGCACTGTTACAGTATAATTCAAGCACTAAAGACTGCAACGCCTTACATTACTCTAATCCGACCACTTTATTTCAGTAACGAGTAATCTAGCGTTAATATTTCCAAACCAGTAATCACATTGAAGTTATTTATTGAAGTCACTGTGCGTTACAATTATTGTCATTTTCATTAAAAATATATATTTTTGCTTTCTTCTTGTCTCTGGGAGTGATGTCACGTACGTCTCAAGTCACGTTTTAGCCATGAGGATAACTCACGTGTACACCACGCAGCAACACAAAAATGGAGGGAGGAGAGAGATGCGCGTTTCCTAGCTGGAAATATACTCATTATGCTGAGTTATTTAAAACAAAAAAGCACAAATGCTTGGTCAAGGGCCCGACCCGGCTCGGGCAGAGAATCTAAGCTCTATGTAGCAGTCAACAGTACACTCGTATTGCCCCGGCCTATGCCAACATATTCCAGCTTAGAAAACATTTTCAAATGCATTATTTCACAAAATCCTGAAAGCTTAGACCCGGCGGAGGGTGTGTGTATGTACTGCTTGACTGACCGCGCCTCTGGGTTTGCATGTGGAGACCGTGTTGATCGCGAACTAGGGGCTCGCGGTTAGCATTAGCTTGAAAGCTCACGGTTAGCGTTAGCTGGTACTATGTGACACTGCTTGGTTAGTTCGTGTAAAATTGCTGAATAAACACAGCTAAATACTTGTACATGCAGACATTTCCCTGGGACACGCATTACATAGTGTGCAAGATCAGAAACGTACTACACACAATGATTCTGCTTTAGCACTAACGTTAACTTGTGTGGTCAGGGAAGCTAATGTTAGCGGTTAGCCGCTAACCTTAGCTTGTTCTCAATGGCAAAACACACAGTACATCAGGCATGAGTTCAGCCTAATCTACAGAAACACACAGCACATTATTTGTATACTTACATGTCCTTGGTCTGCATGTATTCCTTTGAGTAAAAGTCTGCCGACCACTCATGCCTTGTACTGGCCCAAGTTGGTGAAACAGTCAGTGTCAAAGTGGTTCGCACACACCAACAGTTTTTTGCCAACTTCAAAAATAAATCATAAAAATAAATTCAATCCATGGCGCTCTTTTGTCCTCTGCAGCTGGGAGACGATGGAGTGTGTTGTGCTGGTCCTTGCAGCCAACAACAGAGCATTTTTCCTTGAGTTTGGCCATGGTGATTTCAGTAGCGTAATGGCGGAGCTGTACCTGGTGGGTGGAGACACCGTGCGGTAAAGGGAGGGGCAGTGGGGTGGCCATATGCAAATATGCGGCCGTCGACGTCGACAGCCGCAGCAAATTTGACTCGTGTATCTGGAAACTGCAGGCAAGACAACTTTAGAAACCTGTATCTCACTCAAAAAAGCATGGATAGTCTTTTTTCAAAGTTTCTCGGCGTGTGGCAGCACCATAGACCCACAATAACACCCCAAATCCCAGAAAAAGTCAGTTTTTCATAATATGGGACCTTTAATTCGTGGCATTGATGGGTTAACGATATCACCCCTCCCCCTCCATGGTGGACAAATTTCAACAGCCTCCTTCGTTAAAACGTGTAAAAAGTTAAATATATAATTAACTGGCATAGTGTTTAAATGTGACTGTAGTATTTGTAGTGTATTTCACGTGCCGCAGTTTTTTCTCACTCGAGTTCCCCTCCACACATCAGAAGGGAGTTAAGTTAGCTAGTTAGCTAGGCCACTAGTTAGCCACTTTTGGTCCAAGGGTAACGTCGGCATTACCTTACTCTGGAAGTTCAATTTCATGCAACTTTATTAACCCAAATAGTCGATGAATGTTCACTATTCAGATTAAAAGCTGCTCATGCTTTGCTCACGCTGTTAGTGCAAAACACAAAGTAAGCTAAACTTGTTTCTGAGCGAACTGTTCTCCCCCTCCCCCCCTCCTCTGCCTCGTGTGTGGCGCGTGTTTGCAGCAGGTCTGCGTGAACGCAGGGCACTCATAGCGGAAAACAGAGCAGAGGTCGACTTGCTCATGTTTAAGTAATATTTTTTTCAAGACCGGAGTAAACAGTAACTTAACAGTTTCTCCAAAGAGCCGACAAAGAATTTTTCAAACTCCCGTTAAACAGGCAACAGACGTCCGGCTCCGTCCAGTCAACTCGATGCCCCTCCGGTATGTTTTGCACAGACATAGGGAGCGAATTAACTGAAAACGATTGTCATTTCTAAATAAAAATAACGTTTTAGCTAACATTTAGTGTGTGAAAGCAGTTGAACTATTATTTAAGGCTGAATCAACCAGCCCCTCCTCTCTGCCACCTCTGTGTGTATCCACATCAGCAGCGGCAGAGAGAGGAGGAGAGGATCTGTAGCAGTTTTTAGACAGAGCACCAAGCCGCTAATTTGCTCGTCCTTTTGGCGGCTCAGTCCGCGGTTTTAGACAGAGGGTGGCAAATCGGGGGTCTTATTTGGCAATTTTCCGTCGAGGAGGGTACACTTATTTCCGCCGACTGCTAACGTTATCCCGGTCGCTAGGCGGTAAGGCTCGTGTGGTTTGGTGTAGTTTTTGTGGATTTCGTATGTTTTCTGACCATTGATCTCGGATCTTGGCTATTGGATTGTTTCATGACAACTTCGGTGTGACTTTTGACTGATAAAAGTCGCTGTTTTTGGATACGGATCGGAGGAAGAAGAGCAGTTGCCGGTGGGTCGACTGACTAGCCGACAAGCTAACAGCGGACCAGCCGACAAGCTAACAGCGGACCAGCCGACAAGCTAACAGCGGACGGCCGCTAACAGCTGACTGGAGCGCGTTGCTATGACAACGAGACGCCATGGGGCCAAAAAAGAATATGGTGCAGGCTGAGGAGGTCGACGATATAAAAAAATCGCTCGACATGCTGACGGACGAGGTTTCTGCTGTTAGACAACAGCAGAAGACCATTATGAATTTGGTGGAGGAAGTTAAAGCCCTGAGGCACCAAATCACCGAAAAGGATACGCGGATCACGCTGTTGGAGAACAGGGTGGCTGATCTGGAGCAATACACCAGAATGAATGACATCATAGTCACCGGCCTGGAAACAAAACCCCGTTCTTATGCAAGGGCAGTGACAATGCAGAGCGGAGAGGAGCCAAGTGAGCAGGACGCGTCATCGGTGGAGCAACAGGTGACGGCGTTCCTCCGCTCAAAGGGAATAGAGATAGACAGGGAAAACATCGAGGCCTGTCACCCTCTCCGAAGGAGAAACATGAAGGAAAAACCAGCCATAATTCTTCGGTTTGCGAGCAGAAGATATAAAAACGATCTGCTGAAACAGGGGAGACGGCTTAAGGGGTCAGATGTCTACCTGAATGAGCACCTGACAAAGAAAAACGCGGACATTGCCAGAATGGCCCGACTTCTTAGGAAACAGACCAAAATTCAATCAACATGGACTTCAAACTGCAAAATATACATCAAGCTGAACGGAACACCAGAGCAAGCGAAAGTACTCGTCATTAGGGACATGGAGGAGTTGAGCAAATACCAATGAAACACACAACAACAAGGTAAACTTAAAATACAATCATGACAATTTCTGACTTTAAACACACACTGGAATTAGAAAACTTCGTATACACAGAACACAACATACGGGACATAGAACATGATATTGATCCAGATAATAACTTACTTCATGATATTAAAAACAGCTGCAGCTACTATACAGATGAGCACTATAACAAAACTTTCCAATCAAAACATAACATAACAATCATCCACCTAAATAGCAGAAGTCTATACACCAACTTCCAAAGCATCAAGGAATATTTGAGACAATTCAAGAACCCATTTAACATCATAGCAATATCAGAGACTTGGATCAGCACTGACAGAGGTGTGGACTTTGAGATGGAGGGATATGATCTGAATTATATTAATAGAGTGACAAAGATTGGAGGAGGTGTGGCAATATATGTGGACAAAGGACTGAAGCACAAGGTGGTGGAGAGTATGTCAGAAACTGTTGATAATTTGGTGGAATGTATCACAGTGGAAATCTGTATGGAAAGAACAAAAAATATTATTGTGAGCTGCTTATACCGAACACCAGGGTCAAGTATTGAAATATTTGATGTCTGAATGGAAAAAATGTTTTCTAAATCAGTGCAAAAGACAGTGTTCATATGTGGAGATTATAATATTGATCTGCTGAATCCAAAGATGCACAAAACAACGGATGATTTCATCAACACAATGTACAGTATGGGTTTATATCCGAAAATCACCAGACCTAGTAGAATTACTTCTCATTGTGCCACATTAATAGATAATATATTCACAAATAGTATGGATAACAATATAGAAAGTGGGCTATTATACAATGACATCAGTGACCATCTGCCTGTATTTATTGTCTATCACTGTGATTACTGGAAACCAAAGGACACTATTAAACTGAAATATAAACGAGTAAGAACTGAAGACAACATAAAAGCATTCAAGAGTGAATTAATAAAACAAAACTGGAAAGTAGTATATGAAGAAGAAGATATTGATAAAGCATACAATGAATTTCTGAATATTTTTCAAACACTATACGATAAAACCTGTCCGGTAAGGAAATACAATGATAGACAAAAACAAACAAGCAGTCCATGGTTCACCAAAGGGTTAAAAAATGCCTGCAAAAAGAAAAACACACTGTATAGACAATTCATAAAATATCGAACCTTAGAAGCAGAAACTAAATACAAAAAATATAAGAATAAATTAACTAGTATTATGAGGATTTGTAAGAAGGAATACTATAATAAAATATTAGATCTTAATAAAAATGACATGAAGGGGTTATGGAAGGTACTAAATAGTATTATAAGGAATGGAGCTAAAAATAAAAACACAGGATATCCAGAACATTATATTGAGAATGATAAGTTAATAAATAATGTGGAAGATGTGGTAAATGGTTTTAATAAATACTTTGTAAGTGTGGGACCAGATTTAGCAGGAAAAATTCAAGACCTAGACTCAACTGGAGGGGTGGAGGCAGTTCTTGGGGATAGAAACCCTAAGTCCATATTCCTCAGAGCAGTGGAAGTAAAAGAGATGGTAGACATTGTTAACAAGAGTAAAAGCAAATCCTCAACCGACTGGAATAACATTGACATGGTTGTAATAAAAAAAGTTATTGAAGAAATCGCACAACCATTTACTCACATATGTAATATGTCTTTTCAGTCCGGTAAATTTCCAAACAAAATGAAAATAGCTAAAGTTATACCTTTATATAAATGTGGGGATAGACACCATTATACAAATTACAGGCCTGTTTCCTTACTCTCCCAATTCTCCAAAATCCTAGAAAAACTGTTCACAACAAGACTAGACATTTTCATTGAAACACACAAACTTCTAGCAGACAGTCAATATGGATTCCGGAAAGACAGATCAACATCGCTGGCACTAATAGAACTCATCGAGAAAATCACAAATGGTATAGACAATAAAAAACATGTAATGGGAATATTCATAGACTTAAAGAAAGCATTTGACACAATAAATCATGACATTCTATTTAATAAATTAGAAAGGTATGGTATCAGAGGGGTTGGATTGGAGTGGGTGAGGAGTTATTTAGGTAGTAGGCAGCAATTTGTGGAAATGGGAGAACATAAATCTGCTTACTTGCCCATAACATGTGGCGTACCGCAAGGGTCTGTGTTGGGCCCCAAATTATTTATATTGTACATAGATGACATATGCAAAGTATCAAATATAATAACATTCATTCTATTTGCTGATGACACAAACATTTTCTGCTCTGGGGATAATCTAAACCATCTTGTGGATACAGTCACAACAGAAATGGATAAATTAAAAAGGTGGTTTAATGTAAACAAATTATCACTAAATTTGAATAAGACAAAGATGATGTTATTTGGAAAATATAAAATGAACCCTCAAGTAGAACTGAAAATAGACAACATAAGTATAGAACAGGTTCAAGAAATAAAATTTCTGGGTGTGACTGTAGACCATAAAATCTCCTGGAAACCACACATCAAACACGTGAAAGCAAAAACGGCAAAGATCATTGCAATTTTGGGGAAATCAAGACACATTCTGGACTATAAATCATTACATACTCTGTATAATGCACTCATACTTCCGTATCTGAGCTACTGTGTGGAGATATGGGGCAATACCTACAAATCCAACCTACAGCCGTTATGCACATTACAGAAAAGAGCAGTAAGAATCATCAATAAAACTGGATATCTTGAGCACACAAATTCATTATTCATAAAGACACACATTCTGAAATTCAATGATATGGTTAAACACAAGACTGCACAAATCATTTACAAAGCAAGACACAACTTACTTCCAGGGGAAATTCAAAACATGTTTGGGAAAAGGCAGGGTGGGTATAATTTGAGAGGGGAAGCAAATTTCAAGAGGAAAAAAGTCAGAACAACTTTGAAAAGCATGTGCATAACAGTCTGTGGGGTGAAATTGTGGAACGGTCTGGAGAAGGAGGTCAAAAACATCACAAACATAAAACAGTTTAAAAAAGTATATAAGCATAGGTTCCTAAAAAAATATGAGGAGGAGGAAAAGTAGCTTGGAGAACAGTATAAAATTGGGATAATAAAAATAAGAGTGAGTCTGTTGACTTTGTTTGTTTGTATTTGTTTTGTTATTTGTTTTGTTGTGTTTTTTTGTTTTGCTTTGCTTTACATAAGAAATGATGATAAGTGTTTACTAAAATAAGAGTGAGTCTGATGACTTTGTTTGTATCTGAGTTTTTTGTTTTGTTTTGTTTTAAATATCGGAGTTTTTTTGTTTTTTGTTTTTGAACTATGGAGCGGTGAATAAGGGGTGGGAACTGAAAAGCTTGGCTTCCTCCTGCTCCTTTTCGAGCATACATTGTTTTAAATTTGAATATTGGCTTTGTTT
>OZ023164.1:312500-375105 GCA_963678695.2 Diplodus puntazzo
GTCAGACTTCTTTTTAAACACATTCAAGTGAAGAGAGTTGAAAGGGTTAAAAACTATTAACCACTTACCTTACCAAAAAATAAACTATTTATAAAACAATAAATGAACTCCAGTGTGACCCAACCCTGGATAAAGATGAAGATGAAGATAAAAGAAGCTTACCAGTAACAGGAAGATGCAGCTCTAGTTTGTGGTCGACAGTTTTTCGTTGAACACTTTCTGGATGAAGAGACTCCACCTACATGACAGGAAGTCTGAAGCAACCAAAGGGTGTGTTCAGGAGAACAGCAAGGGTTGTGTCAAAGAAATAGGCCACACATTATGATGCTAAAAATTAATTGCACATTACACCTCTAGCCAGAAGTTGAGATGTGAGAATTGTGCTGCAGACTTGCTCACAGACTTGACTTTCCTGTGACTTCATTCCTTACTTGAAATTTGAAAGCAACAACATCAAGTATTTCAACACATAAAATAATAGAGCATAACTTCTAACAATGAGACATTCACAGTGTATCCATAAAGGCCACTCAGCTTGGATCATAATTATTTAAAGGTTTTCAATTAAGAAGAGGAATCTTTATTTTCTTTCTAACGTACAACTGGTAGTCTGTATTCAACCTATCCCAAGGAAGCAATGGGCACAGGGACCAACTCCAGGTAAAACCCTGTATTCATAGTTTGGGAAAACTAATGTAAGCATGGGGAGAACACGCAAGCTCTGCACAGACAGGCCTGGCCCAGATAATTTGTAAAACATTAAAAATCCTTTAAGCTAAAAAATAAACTTAAAAGCTTTTGGAAGCTTTCAACCATACTGCAGCAAATGACTGGCTCATGTATCATTGTGTAACTTCTGTGTTGAACATCAGTCATTTTCAAATGATGAAATTAATCAGCCTTAACAGATCACCAGGGGATCATATGACAACTTGTAGCAGACATGTGACTCAAGTCATTTTAGTCCAAGTCTTAAGTAAGTCCCACGTCATTTTTTCTTGGACAAGTCAAGTCAGGTCAAGTCACAGGCTGTGTCAAGTTTGGGTCAAGTAAAGTAACAGCAGTTTTTCTCACACAAATGTATTTGTGGCTGTCCGTCACAATAACAGTGGCCACCACATATTGATTTTCTATTTTTGGAGCTGCGCGTCCCATTCTCACTCACTCAAGACAGCACACCCTGTCAGTGAATAGCAAGAAGTTATATACTCTGATACAGTGGATGGTGGTGTGGTTTTTCTTCAAAGAGGTGAAAGAGGCATCTGTAAAAAAGGTAGCAAAAGTCTCACAACCCCACCGAAATGACTTGTTTTACCGTCAGACTTTTGGCAATTTGGCCAATTTGGAGAGTCTATAAGAGTCTGATTCTGTGGGAAACACTGAACAGGTTATGTTATGTTTGATGCCTCAAACTATGTGCTGGGCCCTATTTGTACTGTTGCTGAAGTTTGGTGCTGTTCTGAGCATTATTTGTGGCTATGAGTGGCTTTTTGATGGTGGTTTCTTGGTGGAGGCATAGACTTGGCAACCGCAAACCCTGGATGACTACAGAGGTGCGCTCGCTGCTGACAGCCCGAGATGCAGCCTTCAGGACGGGAGATATGACTGCTCTCCGCTCAGCCAGGTCTGCTATCTCAAAGGGAATCAAGGCTGCGAAAGGCACCTATGCAGAGAAAATCCAGGGACATCTCTGTGACACAGGAAACACCAGACGGATGTGGCAGGGAGTCCAAGCTCTGACAGATTACAAGTCCAGGCAGGAGATCAACGACGATGATGCTTCTCTTCTAGACATCCTCAATAACTTCTTTGCAGGCTTTGAAGCACCAAACCCGACAACCAGCTGACACACGCAGAACCTTAACCAGGGTCAATCCATGGAAAGCGGGAGGCCCAGATAACATCCCGGGACGTGTGCTCAGAACCTGCGCTGGTGAGCAAGCAGATGTCCTGACTAACATCTTCAACATCTCCCTCAGTCAGGCCATCGTCCCAAGATGCTTCAAAACATCCACTATAATACCAGTAGCAAAGAAATCAGTTGTATCCTGTCTGAACGACTACGGCCCCATCGCACTGACACCAATTGTGATGAAGTGTTTTGAGCGGCTTGTCAAACCACATATCACAGCCAGCCTCCCTGCATCACATGACCCATATCAGTTTGCTTATCGTCCCAACCGCTCCACAGAGGATGCAATATCCACCACTTTGCACTCAGTCATTACTCATCTGGACCAGCAAGACACCTACGCCAGAATCCTCTACATTGATTTCAGCTCAGCATTCAATACCATCATTCCCCAGAAACTAATGGAGAAACTCCTCTTGCTCGGCCTGAACACCGCCACATGCCTCTGGATCCAGGACTTTCTGATGGAGAGACCTCAGTCTGTCCGTGTCGGAAATAACACTTATAATATAAATAACCAACTTCATCACACTGAGCACAGGATCTCCTCAAGGCTGTGTACTCAGTCCATTGCTGTTTACACCGCTAACACACGATTGTGCATCCAGACACGAGGGGAACCTGATCGTCAAGTTCGCGGATGACACCACAGTGGTTGGACTAATTCATAGAAATGAGGAATCAATGTACAGGGAAGAAGTTAAACACCTAGAGGGTTGGTGCAGAGAAAATAATCTGGTGCTCAATGCAGACAAAACAAAGGAGATGATCACTGACTTCCGGAGGTCACAGCCCGAGCACGCTCCTCTCAGCATCAGTGGCCGCACAGTGGAGAGAGTGGAGAAGATCAAGTTTCTCGGAGTGCAGATCTCACAGGAACTAAGCTGGAATAAAAACACCTCAGGGATCACGAAACGGGCCCAGCAGAGACTGTATTTCCTGAGGAACCTGAAACAAGCCGCTCTCCCCACCAGCATCCTCAGGACCTTCTACAGTGGTGTGGTGGAGAGTGTTCTGACGTATTGTATCTGGACATGGTACTCCAGCTGCAGTATAACGAACGAAAAAGACCTGCAAAGAATAGTGAGAGGAGCTGAGAGGGTCATCGGAGTTTCCCTCCCCTCTGTCCAAGAACTCTTCCAAAGCCGCTGCAGGAGCAGAGCACTGAACATCATCAGGGACGCCTCCCACCCTCTTCACACATTCTTTGAACTGCTGCCATCAGGAAAACGGCTCTGGAGTCATAAAGGTCGAACTAACAGACTTAACAGCTTCCTTCCACAAGCTGTTAGATTGATGAACTGCTGATCTGGAGCATGTGCACTGATGCACTTCACGAGCCCTTAGTCATAGTTGTAGTTTTAAATGATTACATTTATATATTGTGTGTTATTTATTGTCTTCTGTTATTGATCCTGGAGAAACATAATCTCTTTGTTGTGCTGCTTTGTTGGTACAACAAAATGACAATAAAGCTTTGATTGATTGATTGATTGGACTGATTGATTTATTGATTGACTGCAGTGTATTGTTATTGTATTGAGCTAGTGGTCGGCATTAAGCTAGCGGTCGGCCAACTTGATCTTTCGAGGGGGAGTCTTACTCGGTGTCAAGGTATGTTAGACCATGGATTAAACTTACGCCAGAATATCCCTTTAAGGCAAGCCAAGTCCCAAGTCAAGTCACTTTTTAACAATTATACTATTGGTCAACTTATCTAACCTGTTCAAAAAGTATGACAATGCATTTAATTTATATAACTGATATTCAGTGGAATAAATGTAATCAAACATAGAGCAATAACTGTTTATTTTTTCTGGAAATTTCTCAGAAACCCTTATTGTCAATATACCTTGGAAAACTATACATCCCCTGACTGCCCCAGGTATGAAGTTTGTGGTTGTAAAGTTTCATGAGGCTCTGATTATCCTAAAGGTCACAATAAGTAGTTCTATGCAGTGAGCTCTAGTTTAAGAAAGTGGTGTCACTACAATAAAATGGCTACAATGGAGACTAACAGCATCACACATGCATATATTTGGGCTCATTGAATCCACAAGAGTCTCATCTTTCCAGTCATACCCATTTTATGTATGACAATACTATTTAGTGGCCCCATACGCAGAAATATTAAAATACACAATTTTTAAGAAAAGGCGTAAATAACACTGTTATACTGCAAACAAAAAATCACATGCTGTTTTTGAACCAGTTGTAAATAAAGTGAATTACAGACTAACAGATGTCTCCCGTCTGGAACTACACACACTCCCTGATCATGGCATGTTATATGGTGTCAGAAGAGTGCTGAACCCCATCTCTAACGGTTGTTCGAAAGAAATTGTCGGGTTAGTTACGGTAAATAAATAAATTGTCACGACCCGTGAGTCGCGGTCGGTGCGAAGCTACACTAACGCTAACCTGCAGTTAGAAACTGAGTGCAGTAAATACCTAGCTAGACAGATGCTAAGGGAGTGTGTTGGAACAGGATGTTAAGAGCTAACACAGTGGAGCCAGTAAGGAAGAAGAATATCAAGTGAACTCATTAGTTTATGCTATGGGCGATAAAGCCGATGATATTTTGGGCATGCTACGCTTACGTGCTGCAGATTTAAAGAAGTACAAGGCAGTTAAGGAAGCTCTTGATAAATACTTAATATGCAAATATAATGTAATCTATGAAAGGGCTCGTTTCAGTAAAAGAAGCCAAGAACCAGGAGAATCAGCTGAAGCATTCATCTCCACAGTTTCTAAACTAGCGGAGCACTGTCAATATGGCCCTCTGCAGGATGAGATGATCAGAGACTGGTTAGTAGTAGGGATAAGGCATCACGGCCTGTCTGAAAAGCTTCAAATGGACAGTGAATTAACACTGGAAAAAGCAGTTACCACAATAAGACAACAGAAAGAGGCAAATGTGGACTTACTGAAATTCAAGAAAAAGTCACACACAGAGTACCAGACAGGGAAGACAACCTACGGAAAGGGACAAAGGGATTTCCAGAAAGGACATGAATGCTCTGGATGATGTGGAAAAGGACCAGCACACTCCCTGAACAACTGTGCCTGCACAGGACGCAGAATGCAGAAAATGTCAGAAGAGAGGAAATTTTGCAGCTGTTTATAAATCAGGTAGAGTAGGTGCAGTTCTCGAGGCGGAAGAAGAGGACACTCTTTTCCTGGGAGGATTTGTCTACTGGAAAGAAACCTGAAACATGGAAAAAGACACTGAAAGTGGATGGCCAAGACATTAGCTTTAAGTTGGATACAGGGGCGGATGCAACAGTCATCCCAGCTACTGCCTACTAAAGAGAATGGCATGGCCCACTCAGCAAAGCAAAGATACCATTGTGTGGGCCCAGCAATGAACCTCTAAAGGTGAGAGTTCAGTTCAATGGAATCATGGAATATAAGGACAGAACAATGACACAACCAGTGTATGTGGTACAAAAGCTAGCTACTCCTCTGCTTGGTTTGCCAGCAATCTCAGACCTGAAGCTACTGCATCTAGTTGACAGTGTAAGAGAGCTGGAGACAGACAATACCCCAAGGTCTTCACAGGATTGGGCTGCTTAAACAAAGTGTAACAGACACAAAGTAGAAACCAAAAGAGAAACAAGAAACAAAACCCAAAAACATACCAAACAGGAGACACAGGGAGACACTAGAGGAGACACTGGAGGGGAAAGCAGGGTGGCAACATGGGCTAAGGCAGACGGACACGGAGGATGACGGACGAAGACAGCGGAGGAACAGTGTAGTGACACAGGCGAACACAGACGAAGACATGGAGGGAAAACAAAGACTATATACACAGACACACTAATGAGGGGATCAGGAACAGGTGGAGTGACAAAGGTAAAGGACAGGTGAGGAAAGGAATGGAAAAACACTTGGAAGGAGGAACACACAGGAGGAACTGGAAAGCAAGAAGAGACACATGAGGGCATAATATCAAAATAAATTGGAAACACAAGAAGACACTGAATCATGACATTTACATTTACATTTGCATTTAGGGCATTTAGCAGTCGCTTTTGTCCAAAGCAACTTACAATAAGTAAATTTGTTACAAGAGAGAAACCACAACATATCACCGTCGATGGAGTAAAAGAAATATAGAAACAATTGTCAAGCCCTCATCTGAGGATCGTAACTGCTATTTGTTAGAATTGTCGGGAGGGATGGAGTCATGCTATGCAGGGTTGAGGTGACAAGACGAGATCAGAGTGAAAAGGCATAAAATTTTATAGAAATACAGATATAAGGAGATAGTAAAACAGAGGAGAGCAATGATTCAGAGAGCCCAGGGTATTATGGTCCACATGCATCAATATTTTAGGTAGCAGGAGCCAGGATGCAATGTTAATCAGAATAAGCAGATTTTTTCTCGTCGGCAGGACAATGTAAATTCTATTACTATAGGCAACTCATTAAGACTGAGACCGACCTACTGAATAAGTTAGCAATCGAAGTCAAGGACAAATTAAAGGCTAAGTCAAAGAGGTACGTTTGGAGTTTAGATTTAAAGGGGCAATTGAGCCAGATTGTCTGATCGGGGCTAGGATTGGTGTAATATGATAAAATGTTCTTGTACTTGTTAAGACACTAGCTGCGGCATTCTGAACCATCTGAACACTTCGACTACTCTCATGCAGAGGACCCGACAATAAGGCATTGCAATAATCCAGTTTTATCCAAATTCAGAAGCAGGACGTTTTCAGACATTAAATTTCTTCAATGCATACAAGCAGGTATCTAATTTCCTGATTTGAGATTTATCATCAGCTTTTATGGGCACATACAGCTAAATGTTGTCCGCATAGGTGTGGAACTGTATTCCATAACTCTGAATAATTTGGCGGAAGAGGTGGAATGTATAAAGAGCAGAGCAATGGGGAACTCTATACTTTACATAAGTAAATACTGATGTAGTTCTTTGTTTTTTTTGCAGTAAACCTTATGTTTTACACATTCTTCACATTGAAAGAGAGAGAGACAGAGAGAGAAACAAAGAGAGACACACAGAGACAAGCAGACAAGTCAGGCAACGGTGATGATGACCAACCGCCAAAGCTTACGCTAACGGTAGCATATGCTAATGTTTACGGTGGATGTATATATATGTATATACCAGTTTGACCCAAAATGGGACCCAGAAGAAGAACGGATATCTCCTATCATCACGCAAGGGAGGTCGGCCTCTCATAATGACTCCTTTCGTTACGCAATGAAAGGAGCAGACTCTGAACAGCCTGTAGGAGCGCCGTTTTACCAGTGGGAGGGCTGCAGAGACCATGCAGGAATCGCTTGTTTTCCTCATTCTGGGAGTTGGCAGGCTCAGGGAGGACCAGCTTATATATGTAGAGACTAGAGAAAACGTGTTTTTCATAATATGGGACCTTTAAGTTAGATGCTCTCCAGCAGAGAGGGGATCAAATCACATATGTGAAAGTCTCAAGTAAGTCCCAAGTCATTTTTTCTTGGGCAAGTCAAGTCAAGTCAAGTCACAGGTTATGTCAAGTCAAGTCAAGTCAAGTCCTGTACTAGGTCAAGTCAAGTCCAAGTCAAGTCACCTTATTATTGCAATTTTACCCGCAGAATCTGATCTTAATAAAGTGAAAATACAACATATAAGTAACTGTCAGTAAACATCGATGGCCAATGTGTCCAACCTGTCAAAAAAAATGACAATACTTTGGATTTGCATTGTAATTACTGATATTCAGTAAAATACATTTACTCATTTACTCAGCTGTTAACCCAAATCAACTTCATATGCTGTTTTTAACTGATGGTTACTTCATTTTAAAATCCTATTTATTTCATGTACTGTTTTAACATATGTATTCCATTTTAAATTATATTTAATTACTTTGCTAAGTTTTAAAACCATATTTGTGTCATGATCTGTTTTTAAGCAGTAAACTTTATTTACTAGTGTTTTAGCTTGTAGTAATTACTCTATTTTAAGACAGTTGCTCCATTTAGTCCATCTCAAACCGTATTCATTCAACTTCACAACCTTAGTTACTACTACTACTACTACTACTACTTTTAGGTGACTTCATCGCTGCAACATTTACTTTGCAGGGATGACCCCCGCATGCACACACACACACACACACACACAGAGAGGTAGCAGCCAAAATCACGCAGGCGGCCTGCCGTTGCTTAAGATAGGCAGGGAAACACTGGGTAATGATTCAGTGTTGGCGGGCTGGTATGTTATTTAGCTCATTTAACCCTGTGTTGCTCGTTTGTAAAACGTACAGCCAGTCTTGTGATGAACCGGTCGGAAGGTTCGCTCATGTTGTCTGGGGTTAATGTTGGCAAATAAAAATAAAAAAGTTCCACCAAACCGACCCTCCCCACCCCCACCTCCGTATCATATCAAGTTAAAGTTAGCTTACTGGGCAGAATGGCTCTTCAAATGACGAACAAAGTTTGAAGTTGTTGTTTGGCTGTCCGAGATGTGTATGTCGCATGTCTTGCACTGTGCTGTGCGTCTTTTGCCGTCAAAATGTTAATTCCGAAAGCCGAAGACGATGACTCTCGGCATCCCTCCCGCTGCCATAGTGATGCAGACCTGATATAAGAGGGCGTGTTTCTCAAATAAACACATAAGGTACGTAGAGAGGGCATAATTGATTGATAGGGTAGTGATCCAATCATGACAACGCTATTCTCAGCCTGCGCTCCTACCGGGTAATCAATATATATACATATATATATATATATATATATTCTAAATTAATGTATTAAATTATATTCAAACTGAAATCATGAACTGAATAACACTCAAGTCATTCCAGTCATTGTGTCTCAAGTCAAGTCCCGAGTCATTAACTTCCAAGTCCGAGTCGAGTCTCAAGTCTTTTATTTTTTTTTTCAAGTCAAGTCACAAGTCATCAAAACAGCGACTCGAGTCGACTCGAGTCCAAGTCACAGTGACTCGAGTCCCTATCTCTGCTCTCCAGCTCTGTTAATCAGCCCAGCAGCTTCCCCTCACTCTTGCTCTGTGTGTCATATGTTTAGCTACTCCTCTGCCTCCTTTAGGGATACCGATAAATGTAATAACTGTTGTTTTTTTTGCTACACATGGTGACGTTGCACAGTCTGTCTAATATATTTAATGAATGTGTGTGACATATTTAGTACTTACGATCGGCCATAAAGGAGCAGTGAAAATGCACAGGGTGAGGCAGAAAATACCGTGCCGCACTGATAGGGGGCAGTGTGGAGCTCCATAGGCACAACGCACGTCGCTGCGTGCTCTTCTTCTACGCAGAGAAAATTGAAATACAGTGGTGCCTTGACTTACGAGTTTATTTCGTTCCGTGATGGAGCTTGTATGTCAAATCAATTTGCTAACGTGCATGTGTAGAGGTGGGTAAAAATATCGATTCATCAATGCATTGCAATACACTTTTTTCCCAATTCAATATAGATTCAGAAAATCCTCTGAATCTATTCAGGCAAGCAGCGGCCCCCGACTAGAGTCCTAAAGAGGGAGAGTGGCAACAACGGAAGTTCAAAACGCTGGCGGATCACGTGGTCCATGTAGCCTCCAAAAGTTCCCGGAAGTGCTTAGCGGGCAATAGAAAACACTAGGAAAACCACAAGAATCGGTAAATAATGGTCAATAAATGCTTTGCTTTGCAACTTTTATATGCTTGTGTTAATTGATTCGAACTCCGTTATGTTTACTAAGCCTGTAAAGCAATACATTCGATATATTTTCTGTGTTTTATTTACTTTATGACTTGAGTGAGGCGGAATAACAGTCGAACAGACAAGTCTAGACTCAGCAGCATTATGATAATAACTGTGTTCTAGTCGGAAATCCATGGCAAATGAATTAAATTTTGATTTGAATTCATTGCAAATAAATGGTATTCTATCACTATTTGTTAACTATTCTTACTTATCCCAAACTTATTCATTGATGCATAATAAATCACAGTTTTGTTTTTCCCAATGCACTTACCACAATGACTTTCTTAAAAACAGTATCTAAAAAAGTCAAACAGATCAGCACGTCAAGCTGTTTGTGTCCTTTCTGGTATGTTGTTCTTGAATACAGTCTTCACCGTGGTATACTGTGCTGCATGGGGATGCTCCAATCGCTCGAAAAAAATTAATGTAGCATGGGTGGCTAAAGTCAGAAGTAGCAATTTAACCACCTTCAAAGATTTAAACAAGAAAAAAATATGTGGGCTAATCATATTCAAACAATGCATTTGCACTTCTGCACACTTTCAAATACCACACCACTGGGAAGTTTCAGACTTTTTTAATTAAAAAACAGAGAACGCAGAACAGGAAAAACAATGCAAAAACCAAGGGATGGGAAGGGCAAAGACTGGTTTCTCCCTCATGGAGCTTCCAAAAGCTGAGGGTGTGTTGGAGAAGGAAGCTCTGGCACCCTCCGGCAGGTTTCCATCATGCTGTGGAGTAAAAGAAAAGATCATCAGGAGATTTATTAGGTTGAAGTTGTGGATTGAAAAAAAACTTGTGGATTGAAAAAAAACTTTTTGCATGCTGCATGCTGCAGCATGCAAAAAGTTGTGAAGTGGCATCACTGCGCCTATATTCGAATATCAAATAAAAACTGACAGCCCTAATATAGTAGGCTATTGTATAAGTGTATGGGCTGCAATATTTCACAAAATAGCTCTCTTAAGCTAGAAACATACTGAAGATGGTATTGAGTCAGTGCAATGCGGTGGTGAGAGACATTATGAGTTCAGTTCATAATTAATGTCCTCATATCATAAGCTTCACCGATCATTCCGCAGCCTCAATGATATTAAATTGATGTTTAACTACAATCAAACTCCGTACATATTAACCTCGCTGCTAGTATAAATTGACAGCGTTGGATTGAGTTGTATTTACAGAACCGAATTTACAATTTAGCCTGTTGCAATCGTTATCCAGTTTGCTAGCTTAAACTTTTATCTGTTAATATTCTCTGAATCTTCTAATCTGGACGGGGACAATCCGCCAACACACTTAATTACTCATGTCAGTTTAATTCCGATGCACTACTGATGTGAAAAAGTCATTCTTTAAACATTTTACCTTGTTTAAGTGTTGCTCCGACCGTGTGCTCCATAAGAATTACATTGGGCGGAAGTTAGCGAAAGCTAACTTCCGGGAACTTTTGCGGAGCTCCATGCTCTGCCATTGCTGTGAAAAAACTGAACCATTGCAGTAAACGGAGATGGCGCCACTCTCTCTCTGTAGGACTCTACCCCCGACCCCCCGCTGTCCCTCACCGGACCTCTCGGTCCCCACCTCCAGCAGCTGGAAGCACCTCGCCCGTGACCTCGCTCGAGGGTTGGAGGGTGATGCGCAACAGAAACACCGTCGGAGCTGCGGAGGCGGGTAGCCGATGTCTGACGCACCGCTCTTTCGGAGACTGTAAACTCCCAGCGCAACCGGTCTCACCCTGGCTGCTGCAACTTGCGCCCGCGGGTAGCACTCTCCTCCAGGGAGAGAGGAGGGTTCAGTGGCAACGTGTTACCCCCTCGCGTCTAGCTGGAGGGCAGAGGGACCGCGGTTATGTCTGTTTATGTCAAAAAATGTAGCATGCAGTCCCAGAAACAATGGCACTTTCTCACCTTAACTGTGGTTGCACTATTTTATATCTAAACACATCGTGTGGCTCTGTTTACATTTCAGTTCGAACTAGAACTTCCTAGAGGAAAGATTTATAATTTAAGATTACTTTTTTGAACTTAAAAATTATCACCAGGTACTCTAATGAATTATTTATCATATCTCGAAAAATGGGTTTGTTGGGACACTCGTAAGTCAAGGTACCACCGTATAGGTTTCTTTTTTGGGTTCATATTTGGGTTCATATATTTTTACATCTGACTCCAGTCAGTGCCTCACCAGTCATGAACCTCACCTCACTGGTTGTAATGTGTTGTGATTGAGATCCTGACCCACTAAAGATCCTGGAAAGTGTCAAAGTTATGTTTTTCCCTCTAAATTACATAATTAAATAATTGCCATCAGTAATGTGGACGCTCTCTGACTCTGTCAGGTTGTCAGCTTGTTTTCTGGGGGAAAGTTCACTGAAGTCTCGATCGGGAGGTCTCACCACCGCAGTGATTTTTTTCAACACAAAAGTTTTTTTACCGGTGACAGTCGGTAGGACAGGCGGGGTGTATCTGCTGTAATTTTTTCCTCATATAAGTTGCCAAAGACAGTTACAGTTACTACATTACTTTTGTTTGGTCATGTAATGTTGCTTTGTGGGACATTTCTCTTTATTTAGTTGAGTGAGGGACCTGTGTAGTTATTAGACTGTCAGACCAACACATCCTCGATACGCTCAGCCGGCTTATCCATTCACACTGGTTCGGTTCGCCAATGCTGCGCCTCTGATACTACCTCCAGAGGCGGATCAGTGCCAGAGCAAAATTTCACCCCTCACCATTCTGAGACTTTCACACAGAGGAGGAGGCGGAGAATTGCAGGATCCCTGCATTCAAACGGCAGTGTGAATGGGGCTATTGACCAAAGGTCACAGAACTATTGGTCATAGAACAGAGAGATGAGCTGAAATGTCTTTATAGGAACATAAACAAAGCCACTGTCCGGAGCAAGGAAGTAAACAAATTCCTGAAGGATGACGTTGTAGGAACACATGTCCTCTGTCTCTGCATCTCAAAGAGGCCCTGTTTCTGTCATTAATTACTCATTCACCACCAAGCTGATTGTTTTTAGATGAGGCGCCTGGCAGCCCCATCACCCCTTCACTGAGCAAGGAGGATGTTGTTTTTACCGCTGTAAAACTTCCGGATGGACGCATCACTGGAGACCTCTTTTAGTTATTTACAACTGATAACACATCTGTTCTGCACTCCTTTTTCTCAGGTCAATCGAGGTCAAGCACGAAGGAGCCTTCTCTCTACACATCAGGAGAAAGGAGAACTGTTTTCTAACACAGATTTGTTATAATGGATCGTCTTGTGATTGTAAATTAGGTAATGACGGCTGATGTTCTTCCTCTTTGCATCGACAGACACATTCTCCAGAGAGTTAACATCTGGATTTTAAGTTTTTAAAGAAAGGCACGGTGAGCCGCCATGTCAACACTGGACACTGCCGACTCACCTGGAGAGATGGAACAAACACTTAACAAAGCTTTCAAAAAGATCGCTCACCTTCTCGAGGACACTGAACGGATGTCGAACGAGCTGCAGAAGAAGGATTCCCTGCTGATCACCATCAAGTCCCGTTTCCCGGCGTTGTCCAGCTGGCTGGAGACCTCACGGGCCGGTGAGTTTGCATCACATAACACCTCTGCACTCGGGCACACAGTTCTGTGGGAGCCGTCCTCCACCGGTCGGCGGCCGCTTGCTCCACTCCAAATAGGGGGAAGTGGTCGTCCGCGGGCGGACGAGGGCTCCGAGCAGGGTTCATGGCGGGGCTCCTTCTACCCCGAGCCTACAGCTCTCCAACGCGGCTCTGTCCGTGAGTGAGAAGCCGGCGGCTCGGGACCCGCACCAGGAGACACCACCTGTTCCTGTGGCCACAGACACCATGCCCCCGTTGACGGACACCACAGCCTTCCCTCCACTCACGGCTAGCTGCTAGAGTTCTCAACGGGTCGGGCAGGCCCGACAAACCCGACCGGACCCGCAGGTTCGGGCCGGGTTCGGGCCGAAAAGATGCGCAAATGAGCCGGGTCGGGTCGGGCCTCGGGCTTCCTTTTTTATAAAACACATTTCATAAAACACATTTCTTGCAGGTTGGAAATTATGTAGCCTGTTGCAGGCGCGTCGTTAGACCTGGGCATTCGGGGCCATAGCCCCTGATGTTTTGGGAATAGCCCCTGATCTCTGTGCCTTACAAAAAATAAAATAGAATAAAATATAATTGCCTAATGGTGAAAGGTTTTTGTGTGGTTGCATATCGAACGGCCAGCAGCCACAAATGCAACATTGTCGCCAGCGCAAATCGCGCAGAAGCTGACCTGGCTTTCCTCATGGCATATATGGGCAACGTCAGAATAACTTGTAGCACATTCAACATCAGTGTTATTCTTCCCCCCTACTGTTTAGTGCCATTGCAGCGTTTATAGCAGGGATGGAAATTAAACCCGCCACCCGCCAAATGCGGGTGAATTTTTGTACTGGCAGGTGAATTGAATCAATTTACCAGATTAATTCCAGTCAGATCTGATCCAATTTGAACCCAATCGATATCTTGGTTAAGGTATAACAGCGCGCTTTCCACTAGAGTTAGATCGGGTCAAATTATAGCCTACGTTTCTGATTGGACCAAAGTGTCAGTTGGACTTCAGAAGGGTCGGAATTCAACATTATTAGAACTACGGCCGTAAGCGGTCATTTGGACCGTTGGATTTAAACCCTATAATGTCTCATGTAAATACCCAGCTGAGTGATGAATGCATTCATTGTGTCATGATATTTTTTTTAAAAACGAAATAACACCAAAGTGTACATTTTAACAAGTTTAATTATACATTTATCGATATCATAGTGAACCGTAATTGTTGCTATTTACACAAGATTTTAATAGAGAAAACTCAGAACAAGAAAATTAACAATTAAAAGTAACTTATTTGATTATGAAACATTTTATTTTAACACTTAATATTTTGTAAAATAAATACTATAATCGAAAAAGCTGAAAACAAGCTGATGTAAAACAAAACCAAATATAGCCGTTGTGATCTCTGGTCACAGTCAGATTTCCTTCGCTCTCCTCACAGTTACCACACACGGGCTTGTGGCATTTCAAGTGTCCGACGTTTGGTTCCGTTTGCAGCTCTTTCGGACCGGCACTGCCTCCGTCTCCGTCTCCGTGTCTGCTGCGGTGGTTGGTTCCGCTGCTGCCACCTTGTGCCGACTGCCGCGGCCGCTTTCCCCTCCATGTATTCTGCCCTCAGCTCCTCTGCAGCTGCTGCAGGACTTTCTTCCGGGCTCTCCTGCTGCTGGTGCTCCTTGAATAAGATGCGGGCATTGATCCCAGTCAGGTCGAGGATGTTATAGAAGACCGCCACTGGCCGTATTCGCTGACACAGACACGGAGGCAGTGCCGGTCCGAAAGAGCTGCAAACGGAACCAAACATCGGACACTTTGCGAGGAGAGCGGAGGTAATCTGTGTAGACTGTGACCAGCGATCGAAACGGCTCTATTTGGTTTTGTATTCGAGCAGCTCGTTTCCAGCTTTTTCGATTATTGTTATTATTGTTTTATTCTATTAAGTGTTAAAATAAAATGTTTCATAGTCAAATAAGTTACTTTTAATTGTCAATTTTCTTGTTCTGAGTTATCTCTATTAAAATTTTGTGTAAATATGCAATAATTACGGTTTAGTGCGGTGATGTGAATATTGATAAATGTATAATTAAACTTGTTAACATGTTCATTTTGGTGTTATTTCGTTTTTAGAAAAAAATATCATGACACAATGAATGCATTCATCACTCAGTTGGGTATTTACATGACAGATTATAGAGGTTAAATCCAGCGGTCCAAATGACCGCTTACGGCCGTAGTTTTGAATTCTGGCCCTTCTGAAGTCCAGCTGACACTTTGGTCACAGGGGATCCGTTGTGTGACAGCGGAGAGTCAGCAGCTGGATTTTGCGCCCACGGTCAGTAGTATTAGTAAGTTTATGGGCAAACAAACAAACAACAACCACACCGACCATTATTCATTGTATTATTACATTTGTGGGAAGTTATTACAATAAAGATTTTCACGTCCCCACAAATGAATCGTTGCAAACGTAATAGTTATTACATGTGTAGGAAATGGCATGTTACGTTTGTAGTAGGCAGCGGCTCTTACGTTTGTGGAAAATGTACATTTGTGGTTTTATTACATTAAATGCTGCAGATTTTTATAACGTGTGGGTTTATTAACGATGTTAAATGACGATGTTTGTCTCTTAATACCCTACAAAGCCTCCCGTAGGCCTGATGCAGATAGACAATGAAGTCAAGAAATTATAATAGGAAATGATCTACCTGCTCTTATAGCCTATGCACACAGCGCATCTTATTATAGGCGATAATATCTTTAACGTAAACATTGCTCAGTAGGCCTAGTGAGGGAAAATTAGCTTTATTTGTGATTAAAATATGACGACGAGGATCCAACGATTTGCCTTCCTTTCCTTCTCAAACTATGTTGAAATTGCATCTTTAAACAGCTCCATTTTCAAAATTTTCGAAATTTCCCTGGACCCATTAAAAAAAAAGACTTTATCTGCGCAGTGATACCGGTATATCTGACCACTTTTTTCAGTAACGAGTAATCGAGCACGTCAATATTTACAAACCAGTAAGATTAAAGTTAGGCTACTTATCATTAGTTTTGTAATTTTCCTTAGTAAAAATATTTTTTTCTGCTTTCTTCTTGTCTAGGGAGTGATGTCACGTGTACCACAAGTCACGTTTTCAGCACAAGCACAACTCACGTGTAAGACCATGCAGCGACACAAACACAGACAACAGTGGAGGGAGAGAGAGATGCGCGTTTTCTGGAAATACAGTCATTATATTGAGTTCCTGTCAGCTAAAGATGAGAATATTAAGGTTTGTTGTTCACTCTGTGCTGGCGACAAAGTACTATCAAGCTTTGAAGGAGTTTAAAGGAGTCATCAGTAATCAGATTACTTTTTCAAGGTAACTGCGGGGCTCAAGCCCCGGATGTTTTGCACTCCTAGCGACGCCCCTGCATCAAGTCATGGATGGCAGTGAATTTCCTACAGCTCAACCAGGACAAAACTGAGGTTTTAGTTATAGGTCCTGAAGGCCACAGAGAGAAACTTTTTCCAAAACTACAAGATCTTAAACCAACACAATCAGTAAAAAATCTGGGCGTGATTTTTGATTCTGAGCTGAATTTTATTCCACATATCAGAAATATGACAAAAATAGGTTTTTATCATCTTAAGAACATAGCCAGAGTCCGCCCGTTTCTCTCCCAGGCCAGTACGGAGGTGCTAATGCATGCTTTTATCTCCTGTCGCTTAGATTATTGTAATGCCCTGCTCTCTGGTCTTCCAAAAAGGGGTACTCTAAATCTCCAATTATTACAAAATTCAGCCGCACGCGTGCTGACGAGGACCAGAGGGCGGGAGCACATTACACCAGTTTTAAAGTCACTGCATTGGCTCCCCGTCCGTTTCAGGATAGACTTTAAGGTTCTTTTACTGGTTTTTAAATGTTTTAACAGCCTTGCGACCTGCTTTTACCATATCAACCCTCGCGGACCCTGAGGTCCTCCGGCACTGGCCTTTTATCCATACCAAAACCAAGAACTAAAACCCACGGTGATGCGGCATTTAGCCACTATGGCCCCCGCTTGTGGAACAGCCTGCCGGAGAACCTCAGGTCTGCAGAGACTGTTGATATTTTTAAGGGAAGGTTGAAGACACACTCAAAAAAGTGAATGAGGTGGGTTGTGCACTGTATATTATTTTTATGTTTTCAGTTTACTTAAAATACATGTCTTTGTTAAGTTGAAATATTTTTTTCTAATAAAGTCCATATAATTGTGTCTTTCGTTATGTGTACAAAATAATTATGTGCTGGTTAATCACAAACCATTTAATTTAAGTGAATTATGATTGAAATACTTCTTACATCCAGAAGGTGGCAGTAAGAAGAAGATGAAAACACTTCAGACTGCACTTGCGCAAACTCATTGTCTTCCTTGTTTTTGGCGGTGAAGTTACCAACGGTTTGTCTGACTTGAGAGAGGTAGGAGGATATTTTTCATCCATATATATGTGGTATTTTGGTATATATCTGGTATTTATTTAATTGTGTGTTTGTTATATGTTTTAGAGAGCAGTAGACAACGCACGACAACGCTACGTTAAGGTTAGGTCGGCCTTTTATCCCTGCTGGTGACCACAGAGAAAGCATTTTTTTTTCCTTTTTGTGTTTGATATATATTAGCTCTGAATGGGCTGCTTTTGTAACCAGGTCGATGGTGTTTGGTGAGAAATTTTACTGTCGTGTTCTATCTTGCCTGAACTTTCAGATATTAAGCTTTATTTTACCAGTAAATCATTGCTCCATATTAAAAGTTTTCCATCGGCAAACTATTGGGGGGCCTTTATTGTGAAACAGGTAACCTTAACCTTAACCTTTAACCTTACAGGAAGTTCTACGTATTTGAAACGGCAAATTACCTTGGGCTACTCGGTTACAGAGGACTAAGAGTTGGCACGTAAGTTAGCTACTAAAATAAAGCACCGGTGGCATTTGCCCAGGGTAAAGTGTCACCGACAACAGGAGCCTCTAGTGTTATGTTGTAACGAGCAGAAGAACCGTTGTAGTGAGCTGGGAAGCGGGTGTTAGTGGCGGATGCTAACCGCTACCGCTAGCCGAAGTTAGCATCGAGCTATCTCAGCACAACGGCCCTCATACTTGTTACCAGTCTAGGCTTTAGTTGTCAGTGACGGCTCTATATCGTTCCGCGGCTCCAGGGCTTCACTCAGACTGCATTTTTTTTTCTTTGCGGTGTCGCTGAGAGAGCGAGAGAGAGCGAGCTGCTAGCACTTGCTAACATCCAGGACAGCTAGTGGGGCTAGTAATTAGCCCCCCTACTCTGCTGCAAGTCTAGCCTTTATATTTGGGCAAAACACCTCCTGACTCTACCCTTAAATTTAATGTTGTAAATTACAAAATTGGTTGTGCTTCTTTTTCCCTCACTGAAGAGTTAACTCTAATCGGACCCTCTCGCCACTTGCAGGTGAAGGATACAACTTAAGGCTTCTCATTTTTGAAGACGCGACTGGCCAAAGAGTTATATGTAAGTGTAATTACCTTAACTGTTAACAAACAGTGTTGTTTTTGTGTTTTACTTTTATTTATTTTTTATTGTTTTACAATGCTTTGCTAAGGGGGTATTGTGGTCCTGAAATGTTGTGCTGTCAAGATTAGAAGTAGATATTACCACCGTTCACCATTGGTGTGTATTTCATTTTTAGTTACAGCTGCGGAAATCAGGTACCAACTGAAGTGACCATAACAGCAAACAAACAAACAAAATACCTCTACAGTTCATTTACTTACAAGTTTCCCACGTCACTGAGTTGCATTTGCTGTGAATTTATGATTTGCTGTTCAAAAGAATGTTTAGGGCCCAGCTGTGATATTGTATCACACTTTCTCTGATGTTTTACTATGTTTTGTACAGATAGTCAATATATCTTTTGTCAAAAGAAGTTTGTTCATATTCAAAGAAGAATAAACAAATTGAAGCCATTTAGCTGCATTTAATACAGAAAAAACACATGGGAAAGTTACCAATTTGTGCACCCAAGGCATGGTAAGCTGTGACACTGATCAGTTTCAAAGCAGTAGGGCAGGACTGATCCACTTTGTGATGAAGTTGAAAGTTTACTGGAATATTTTAGGGGGCCCCTTAGCCCAATCAATAAAGTGTTGTTTTGTTTTTTGTTATGTCTTTTTTACTTGGATTGAGTGCATCTAAGTCATGGTGAGGACTGATAGAAAGCAGGTTTCAAGGAAATGTATCTATTGTAGCTCTAAAGGACCCTGTACAAAGCACACCAATAATCTCGTTAACATATTTGTAATTTTTTTCCTCTTTCTCTCTTTTGTAATACTCGTGTTGCAGTATTTCAGGTCCTGATTAGAGAGTGGGTCCTGATTCATGCTTCCTCCTGTTTGCCCACAGCACTGTACTCATAACAGGTATGATCACAACTAGCTACTTAATTACTGTGAATTGAGTTGCCAGTATTTTTATTTTGAAAAACATTTATCAGGTGACAGATGAATTCTCTTGCTCTTGTTCTGAATAGGTGTTTTTATTTTTTAGGTTTCTAGTTCTCTTAAAAACAATTAATGAACTACATTAATTTATGGATCCTATTAACATGAGGAATTTCAGATCCTGGGTGTGATAGCTGTTTCCTAACTCATTGATGTGGTGTAGACTTTCTTTCCTAAACCTGTTTTACAAATTGAGTTTCTTTTACCAATATCTACTTAATGTTTTTTTTTGTGTTTTTTGACCCCCTCCCCTCCCCCTCCCAGATTTGAATGTGGCAGTGTAAAGGTTGCAGTTCAAAGACCTCAACTAGAGGCCAGTTACTTAAACATTACAGGTTAAAACATCCACATTATGGGCGCAGGCACCCATATCCTTGCCCATATATTAGTTGTCCATGTACATCTAAGTCATGGAATGCGCTCAGGTCACATTTGTGTAGAGTCCACACTAGAGAAACATCACGGCAAACATTGACATCGGCGACATTCAGCTGTCATGTTTGTGGGTTCTCTGAAGTTGCCTCTGAAAAGGAGTATTTCACTCATATAAATTTGCATCTCAAAGCCAATGAAACAGTCCCCTGCATGTTCAAGGATTGTACATTTAGGACAAACATTTACGGGACATTTAAATCACATAAAAATAGAAAGCACCTTGGTTATTCTTACATTGACTTTAAACCTGGAATAGTTGCAGAAAGAGACAGTTTTGAAAGCTCAAGTGTTTCAGGTGAACATGGTGACAATGAAGAATCAGAAGAAGCCCAGCCTGAAGTGCAGTCTAGTTTTCAGAGAGACTGCTCAGAAAATCTTGAGAAGATGATAGAAGAGAAACTTGCTGCAGTGTTGCTTAAGCTGGAAAACATACTCCATGTTCCCAGTAATGCAGTCGATGAGCTTTTACAGGACTTGCACTTCCTAATGAGTTCTGCATCTCAAACTACATTAAATGCCATTGTTTCAGATTTTTGTACTAAGCATAATCTTGCTCTTGATGCAAAAGAAACTGAGGAATTGGCCTCTGCCTTCTGTCTTGCTAATCCCTTGACCAAAGCAATTGGGGATCAGGGCCCACTTGCCACTGCTTTTAAGCGGAAACAGTACTTCAAAGACAAGTTTCAAGTAGTTGAACCAGTTGAATATGTTTTGGATAAGGAGCGCAACCATACCTACCAATATGTACCATTATTGCAGTCATTGCAGCAGCTCCTTAGCAAAGATGGTATAATTGATGATGTAGTAGAAAACTACAGTGCTCACCAAAATGAAACTGCACAACAAGAATACAAGTCATTTCAGGATGGAGAGTTTTTCAAACAAAATGAGTTCCTATCTTCAGGGGAATTGAGAATAAGTGTGACCCTTTATATTGATGAGTTTGAAGTGTGCAACCCATTGGGCACTTCCAGAAAGAAGCATAAACTTTGCGCTATGTACTGGATTTTGAGCAACTTACCCCCAGGCCAGCACTCCTCTTTGTCATCCATCTACTTGGCAGTACTGTGTAAAAGTAACTACATCAAGGAATATGGATATGGAAAAGTGCTTGAACCTCTTTTGCGTGATCTGGTTGTCTTGGAAGAGCATGGGGTGTTTGTCCCACAGATTGGAAAAAATATTAAAGGCACAGTACAATGTGTAGCTGCAGACAACCTGGGTGCCCATGGGATTGCAGGCTTTGTGGAAAGTTTTTCAGGAGAGTATGTTTGTCGATTTTGCACAGGGCGTTTCAGTGATTTTCAGACTAAGCAGGTTCTGTCAGGTGAGTTTAGTCTTAGATCCAAAGACGAACACAAAGAACATGTCAAACATGCAGCGGAAAGTGGAAAGCCATGTGTTGGAGTGAAAAGGCCATGTGTGCTGACAGAAAATCTTTCTCATTTTGATGTAACAACTGGATATCCACCTGATGTCCTCCATGATCTGTTGGAGGGTATTGTTCCAGTGGAACTTGCACAGTGTCTGGGTGTGTTGATATCCAAAGAATACCTCTCCTTGGACACTTAAAATAAGGTCATTTTCAGTTTCCTCTACAAAGGAGAAGATAAAACAAACCGTCCCCATGTTGTGCCACAAAAACTTTTAAGCAAAAAGACAATAGGTGGCAATGCAGCTGAAAATTGGACACTCATAAGATTGCTGCCTTTCATGATTGGAGATGTTATACCTGACGGTGAACCCGTGTGGGAGATCATTTTGGATTTAAAAGAGATAGTGGAACTTGCTGTTTCCCAGATCCATACAGAAGAATCCATTGGATATCTTCAGTTCAAAATATCTGATCACAGACAGAAATATCAAGAAGCATTTCCCAACCAAAAACTCCTCCCAAAGCATCACTTCTTAGAGCACTACCCTCACATGACTCGATGTTTTGGTCCTCTAGTTGGAGTCTGGACCATGAGATTTGAGGGCAAACACAGTTTTTTTAAAGAAGTTGCCCATCACACCAAGTGTTTCAAGAATGTTGCTCTAACACTGTCAAGAAAACACCAGATGATGATTGCGTATCACTTACACTCATCACGTCCACAGAAACCTGGAGTTGAAGTATCAAGTGTATCGAGAGTCCCTGTTGAGGTGCTGAAAGATGATGTATCATTGCCTCTTCAGCAGATGTACCCAAACATGGCAGAAGTAAATATGGCTAACAGTGCAGATTGCAAGGGGATCAACTATAGAAAGGGAATGATAGTCATTTGTGGATTTACTGATGGGCTGCCTGAATTCGGAGAGATAATAAGGATATGTGTACTTCAGGATACGCTGAATCTCATAGTCAAGATGTTCTCAGCTTGGTTTAGGGAGCACTACCGGGCCTTTGAACTGCAACCCTGTCCAACCGGCACAATGTCCCTGATAGCACATGACGAACTGGCAGAGAAGTACCCATTATATGACTACTTTGTTGGGCCCCTTCGACTGGTTACATTTAAAAGATATCCTTACATCAAAAGCACGTGTTAACTATGTGAGTAAATGGCTTTAATTGATAGCTAACTAAATGTGCACTTTATTCTCAGTAGCATGAGCACCTAATACTAACTCGTCACCTCTTTCCACTTGGCTGTTCACTAACCTGTTTCTGTGCATGCACTAACCCCATGTCACTGGTAGGGCTGGGCAATATTTTGATATCATATCGATATTGTGATATGAGACTTGATATCATCTGGGATTTTGTATATTGAAATATCAGAATATGGCATAAGTGTTGTCTCTTCCTAGGTTTAAAGGCTACATAACATTAAAAGTGATAGCATTTTCTGAACTAGCTATTATTTGCTTTTTACCCACATAGTTATTATAAACGCATTACAGATGATTATTATCAAAAAGCTAGTTCTGTAAATATTTTGTGGACGCACCATAGTCATCGCCACTATATCATCACAATATCGATATTGAGGTATTTGGTCAAAAATGTCATATGGCCTATTCCAACCTAAAGCAACTCATTTGAGCACTGTTAACCATAGTATGACACTTCATTTTCCATGCTACTATCTGGCTTCTGTCTGTGGATTGCTCAATTTTGCTTCAGTGTCCTGTTTGTTTTACGTATGATCAAAGTCAGTTGGTTTTTTTTCTAATTTGAATGCTTGTAATTTATACATATTTAATGTCTTTATGCTTGTGTTTTCATCTTCTCTAGACTGACACATTTGGATGATGGCTGCACCAGTAAAACTGCGGATTATCCTTGGTTCCAACAATGCTGAAAAACTGACCATAGAATCAGGCATGCCAACGTCTGTTGAGGATCTTGCAAATGAGATCAAACGTCAGTTTGATATTGAGGGGGACATTAGACTCCAGTACATGGACAGTGACTTTGATAACGAGTTTGTTAACCTTAATCAAATTTGCGACATTCAAGACAAGAGCACAGTGAAAATCATCCGCTTGTCAGATGCTCTAGACCTCAACCAAGGCAGTGTGAACCAGAGTGGGGAAGAAGCATCCTTGTCATCTTCTGACACATTAATACTCTCCTCTGATTCAGAATCTCCTCGATCACAGTGGCCCACAAAATTCCAAGTTCCAAAGTTTTCATATGACGTGGAGATGCAACTTCGAAGTGCAAACCAGGACTTCGTATCAAATGGAGTTCTTCTGACCCCTGGTCATAAACTGAAATCCGACATCTTGGAAAGTCTGGCTCAGGAAATCATCACGTTCAAGGCATATCCCTCAAACTTGGAAATTGAATCTGTTGCTGAAGCTTTAATCAAAGCACATCCATGTTTGAGAGAACAAGGATCCTTCAGTGGTTTCTACGGCTGGAAAATAAGCCTTAAGTATAAAATGGCAAACTACAGGACAAAGCTTAGAAACTTGGGGTGCCCAGAACTGAGCATCAATTCCCTCAAGCACAAACCTGCTGATAGATGTCAGCCTGCCTATGATGTCAAAAAACCAAGGAAAGCCGAAGTAAATTTTTGTCCTCCCTATCCTGCTGGAGAGACCCAGGACAGCCTTGAAGGTGAAAGATTGGCGTTGTTATCTGAGGTCAAGAAATAATGATAAAGTTGTCAAAGAAAAGATGGCTAAGACCTTCGCATACAGAAGGCAGGAGGTCGTCAGAGACAAGCCCATGATCACGGAGTTCAAGATCAGATGGCCAGGACTGTTCACTGTGGCCGAGGTATGAAATGCTTTTTAAATAAGTCAACAATTTTATTTATTTTTTTTGGCAATTCTGCTTTGAGTATTTCTGTTTTAAATGTTTTAATAGGTACCAATAATATGTTGTTTGTGGACATTATGTTTTCAGGTGGAAGCAGAATTTGTGAGGATCACTACTGGTCCCCTTGTCCCAAAGTTCCATGCACAGCTTGACCAACACACTGCCCAGCTCATCAAAGTGTTCAAGAAGAAAGGAGGCTCTGCAGGGACTAACATCAGCAGGGTTTTGGTCCCAATCACACAGGTATGTTTTGCTATCGGTAGTGAACATTATGGAATTATAAGTTGATGTTGACTAGTCAGTTTTGACAAGTATACTGACAAGTTAACAGTCAGAATAATATTTCTGTGTGTTTTTTTTCTCTCTTTAGAATGACACTGCTGAAAAGAGGAGGGAGTGCATCCTCAGGGCACTTTGTATCTACCTGAACGAAGACCCAAACATCCTCTTCAAAGAATACCTGGTTGGTAATTTTAATAGTTTTAGTTTATACCTGTAGGAAATCAAATCTTGAATAACTAATCTTGTTACTTTGTTAAAATTTGCATGCAATCAGTTTCTTTAAACGTTTCTGGAAATCTAAATACACTCACTGAGTATTTTAGTAGGCACACCTCAATCAATCAGTCAGACTTTATTTATAGAGCACTCTTCATACAAATGAAATGTAGCACAAAGTGCTTTACACCATAAAAGCAGACAAAAGAAAGCAAAAATAAAACCCAAAGTCACGCAACTACACACACGCACACACTCATTTATAGAGCTTAAAAGAAGGCAACTGAAGCACTATGTTACTCTCAACAATTTGTCTGTGCAATCCAATACAACAACTCTACCATGCATTATACTTTGACTAAGCTTATACATGTTAATTCTTTGATGAAATAACTCAGATTCATTCTCTAAAATTTTGATGGAATCACTCAGCACTGCTTTGTCTTATTTTTACACAAATAGCACTTTTTGAAGTATCATGCTATTTTCATTAAAAGGAAATCTGAAAGGCAAAAGTTGATATTTGAAATTCTTTAAAATCTGTGATTTCATAGATTGGTTGTGTCCTTTCTTTCTCCCCTATGTAAAGGATACTGATGGTACAGCTGTACAGAGGGAGCTTGAGCAACTTACCCTTGGCATCTACATCATCAAAGTCGAGGGAGGTGATGCCACCACTCCTCCAGCTGATGTTGGAATAGTGATCGAGGGTGTTGAAGTTGTACATGACTTGGGAGACGTCGCCTCTGCATGTGCGCTCTTAATGGGTGTAATATATGCACTGAACCTCAGTTATCCTAAGGAACTGAAGACCTTCTTTGAAGTACTTCAAAAGCTCTTCCTTCAGCTGGATGCTAGCAGACTCTCAACCAAGGTACAGATGCTCAAGAACAAACTGTATGAATGAACCAAACGTTGATTTGGATGCTGAATGTGAATACAATGATTATCTCTTAGAAAATAGAAGAGGAGGGGGAAAAAAATCACTTCAGAAAAAAAAACCAAATATTTGGAAAAGTTTTGGAAAACTACTACCATAAGTGAAAATTCTAATGGAACAGGGTTCCTACACTTTTGGAAATCCTGGAAAAGTTAGGGAATTTGAATTTCTTTGGTAAAAAGGATTGGGAAACCTGGTTGTACTACTAACAAGTGGATTGAGAGACCATGCAGCACCAAAATTGTTGACAACGGAATGGATATTTTGCAGACTTTAAAAACTAGCTGCATCCAAAACAACTGCAAAGAAATTGAACAAGACCATCTTTCATACTGACAACTTAAAGCCACCACAAGGAACCTTCGTTTGGCAGTGCCTGTGGACAAAAGGCACCATACTAGACACCGGATCATACTAACTTACTGCCAAACTTTGCCTGAGAAAATGTAAACATAGGCTCTTCTGCTCTGCCTACTGCACATTGTTTTGTCTGATTTTCCCTGCCTTCAAAAAAATTGAAACAGCATCAGATCAGGGATGTTTTGTTGGATGTTTCATTTGTTTATGCTGCATCAAGGTAGTTTATAATTGTTAATGTTGGGTAGCAATGCTGCAACACAAGTTGACATTTTTGTTCATATGATTACATTTCAGGGTATTCCCTCCACAATATTAAAATGAAAGTTGGGCAGCACGTGTTGTTGTTAGATTATTATGCTGTTACAATGCTGTTGTTGGACTGCATACAAGCAGTTTACAACTGTTGGTGTTGAACCATGCTGCACCCTAATGCCTGTTAAGGGTTTTATTTTGGACCAAGTGGCAACAAAATGTTAAATGAATATTGGTGAATAAAGGAAATAACAAAAATATGTTGGGTGTACCAAATTTATTTGTGTGGAACCTGTTGACAAACTAGAATTAGGTCACACTAATTAGTATAAAATAAATTGGATGAAAACCTATTTTAATGAATTGAACTTAAATTTATGATTTTACTTCTATGAATAAAATATATGGTTAAAGGACAAATGTAAAATATGTAGCCTGTAAATATATTACTTATGTCCACATAACGTAACTGAATTTAATTGGATAAACTTAAATATCTCTTGTTGAACAGAAGTTATTTTATCTGGTTGGGTCAATTCACATTGTGTTAATGTAATACAAGTTCATAAAGTTAGATGACCTTAACATTTTTGCTTTTAACTAACATAATACACTTTCGTGGAACCTGTTGACAAAATAAATTTAATTAAAGTCAATGTTTCATTTTTTTGAGTGCACACCTTTTTAATCAGGCTAACTAATATCTTAAATTCTTATTCCATTCTTATGTGGTTCTATTGTATTTTATTTTGTTGCTCCAAATTTTTACTTTTTTTAAATTTTATTTTATTATCGTATGTATTTTATTCTTTTAGCTGTTCACTCCATGTACCTATCTTTTGTCATGGTTTTTATCTTATCTTATGTCTTTCTTTTTTTATTATTTTTTAAGGTTTTAACTCCAGAGTTTCCTCAGGGGGGTCCTCCACACTGGGAGCTATGTCTGGGTTGCTGCTGGGGCCCTGTCCCTGGGTCCCTTCGGCTCGGCCAGATGTTGTCTGTCGGGGTCGGGGGGGCCTGGGCACTGGTGCCCCCGTGACACAGACTGTGACTCCTCCCGGTGTGGACGGCCCCAAAGGTGGCGTTTCCTCAATCCTCAGTGCCTTGCCATGTCTCCTTATTGCCAGTAGTAAGAGTGGGCAGGTGTGTGTGTGTGTGTGTATGTGCTTGTGTGGGTGTATATAGTATGGAAGGTGGGAGGGAGGGGCTTTCTTTTATATTGTTTTATTTTTCTTATGTAAAGCACTTTGTGCTACATACCAATGTATGAAAAGGGCTCTATAAATAAAGTTGATTGATTGATTGATTGATTGATTTACTTCGGAGGCCTAATCTTGCTCTTCCCCCTCCCTTGTCAAGGTGTTATTTACGATGATGTTGTTCTTTGTATGTGACTTTCCAATCTACAACGGTGTCTGTACTCATCCAGTGTTCCAACAAGCTTGAAAATAACCAATAAACCAGAATCTCATCTTCTTACTTTTAGTTAATTAAGAAACAGTAGGAGATATTCATAAAAGCATTCATAGCATTCATGAAGTGTTTTATGTTTGATCAAGTTTTAATTATGTTAGAATGATAAGTGATTTTAGTCATGTTATAAATTCAGGACCACTGGACCTCTGACAGCTGTGTGAAATTGATGAGAACAGTATAATATGGGGACTTTAAATCACATTCTTTTTATTTTTTACATTCGTCCTTTTAAAGTATAATCTCTTTATTTTTATTTTTGCAACAAGCTCTAAGACAAGCGATCTCCACAGAAATCAACATGTTCATTTAATTTTTATAACCAATATTTGAAAGCTAAAAACCCGACCTTTAATTTCAGCATCCGCCCATGATCACATAAATTTATTACTTTACTGATTACAGTCTCCGTATTTTCTGTTATCTGTTCTTCTAAATTACCATTTAATTTATTTACCCTGAATTATTTAGTTAATGAACATAAATAACCGTCTGTCATTGTCTGTTGAATTTAATTTTAATGAGGTTAACAGCAAGCAAGCCCCCCTCCTTTACGCTTAAGGGGGGCTTGCTGTTTACGTGAACAACAGGTGGTGCAATCCTGGTCATGTTACCGTCAAAGACTGCATCTGCAGCCTGGATATTGAACTGTAAGCTGTGGGCCTCGGTCAGTACTATTTACCCCGTGAATTCTCACATGCTATTGTATTTGCTGCGTATATTCCCCCGTCCGCTAACCCGACGTCGGCATGGAACGTCATTCACTCGACAATAGCCGGACTACAGACTGCACAACCGAGTGCTCTCATTATAATCTTGGGTGACTTCAACCATGTCTCCATTAAAAAGACACTCCCGAAATTCACCCAGTATGTGACCTGTACAACCAGAGAGGAGAAGACCCTGGATCTGCTGTATGCTAATGTGAAGGACGCATACACCTCCACGTCCTTTCCCCCACTGGGAAGATCAGACCACAACTTGATGCTTCTCACCCCCTGCTATGTGCCTCTAGTGAAGAGGCTGCCTGTGACCACAAAGACAGTGAGGACATGGTCAGAGGACTGCTATGAGGCACTGCAGGGCTGTTTTGAGGTGACTGACTGGAATGTACTCTGTGAGGACATTGATGGGCTTACTGAGTGCATTACAGACTACATAAATTTCTGTGTAGACAGCATTGTCCCAGCAAGGACTGTGCGTTGTTATCCAAACAACAAGCCTTGGATAACTAGAGACATCAAGCCATTCTCAACCAGAAGAAGAGGACCTTCAGAGGTGGCAACAGGGAGGAGCTGAGGGACATTCAGAGGGAGCTGAATAATAAGATCAATGAGGCTAAGGACAGCTACAGAAGGAAGCTTGAGAGGAAACTCCAGCAGAACAACATGAGGGAGGTCTGGAGTGGTATGAGGATCATCACAGGCTTCAGACCAACTAGTAGTGGAGCTGATGGCAGTGTGGCTAGGCCCAATGAGTTAAATCTGTTCTTCAGCAGATTTGACACTGCAGCCCTGGCCCCTGCTGGCTCTCCTGCTGACTGTCTCCAGCCGCCACCACTTCTGACCCCCCCTCCTCCTCCTGATAGCACCTCATCCAACTCTATGAGACCCTCACACCTCTCCTGGCTCCCTTGCTCCCCCTCCCCCTGCCCTCCTCTCACTATGGACTTCAAATCTCCCCCTACTCAACCTGCACTGTTTCACCGCTTCATGTAAGGAGACAGCTGAGCAAACTCAATGCCGGTAAGGCTGCAGGCCCTGATGGTGTCAGCCCACGGGTTCTCAGAACCTGCGCCGAACAGCTATATGGAGTTCTTTACCGTGTCTTCGACATGAGCCTGAGCCTCCAGAAGGTCCCTGTGATATGGAAGATGTCCTGCCTCGTTCCAGTGCCAAAGACGCCGCAGCCCAGCGGTCTCTCGGAATACTGACCGGTGCCACTGACGTCTCATATCATGAAGACCCTGGAGAGACTTGTCCTGGAGCAGCTCAGGCCTATGGTCAGGACAAGCCGAGGAGCACTGTGAGGGTCAAGTTCTTTGACTTCTCCAGTGCTTTCAATATCATCAGGCCTGCTCTGCTGGGTGACAAGCTGATGGCGATGCTGGTGGATCCCCCCCTTGTGTCCTGGATTGTGGACTACCTCACTGGCCGACCACAGTACGTGCGCTTGCGGCACTGTGTGTCAGATACAGTGGTCAGCAATACCGGGGCCCCACAAGGGACTGTCCTATCTCCTTTCCTCTTCACCCTTTACACCACGGACTTCAGCTACCAGACAGAGTCTTGCCATCTTCAGAAGTTTTCTGATGACTCTGCTGTAGTTGGGTCTATTAGCAAGGGTGAGGAGGCTGAGTACAGGGCTGTGGTGGACAACTTCGTCACATGGTGTGAGCTGAACCACCTGCAGCTCAACACAGCAAAAACCAAAGAGCTGGTGGTGGACCTGAGGAGAACCAGGACACCAGTGACCCCAGTTTCCATTCTGGGGCATAATGTGGACATTGATGAACATTACAAATATCTGGGGGTGTACATTGACAATAAACTGGACTGGACTAAGAACACTGAAGTCCTCTACAAGAAGGGACAGAGCCGCCTCTATTTTCTGAGGAGGCTCCGCTCCTTTAACATCTGCCGGACTATGCTGAGGATGTTTTATGAGTCTGTGGTAGCCAGTGCTATTCTGTTTGCTGTAGTGTGTTGGGGCAGCAGACTGAGAGTAGCAGATGTCAACAGACTCAACAAGCTGATCAGAAAGGCCAGTGACGTTGTGGGGGTGGAGCCTGATACTTTGTCAGCAGTGTCAGACAGGAGGATGCTGTCGAAGGTGCGGGCGATACTGCAGCACATCTCTCACCCTCTCCACAACGCTCTGGCCGAACAGAGGAGCACCTTCAGCTAGAGACTAATTGCTCCTAAATGCACCACTGAGCGCCACAGGAAGTTATTCTTACCTGTGGCCATTAAACTGTACAACTCCTCCCTCTGATCATGGGACTAATTTGGCTACTTAAAAAACAAAACAAACAATATAACTATTCATTCTCATTTCATTTATAACGCTACAACCATTTCATTGTATATTGTATGTATTTCAGATTGTATACTTTACTATTTTATTATTTATTTGTATTTTATTTGCTACTTGGATATTTTATTTTATTTTATTTTATTTTAATCTCTTCTTTCATATTTTATTTTTATTTACATCTTCATCTTTATCGCTTGTTTCCATTCATGCTGTATTTCTATTTCTACTTTGCACGGAGCATTGGAACAAAAAGAATTTCCCCCCGGGGATTAATAAAGTATTTTGAATCTGAATCTGAGAACCGATGGAACTGTGCAGAATTCATTGCTTTAAAATATGAGACTGAATATAGATTATAAAATTAAATACATTTATTTGAAGTTGATTAGAACTGTTGACTCTGTGGTCCTTCGCTTAGCCGTCTTCACTACAGGCTTAGCAGATTTGAATTTCTGCCTGTAATTTGGGAGAAGATGAACCATGCAGTGATCAGAGAGCCCCAAAGCTGTATGAGGGACAGAGCGATATGCGTCCTTTAAAATAGTGTGCAGTGGTCCAGAGTGTTTTTTGTCCCTGGTGGGACATGTAACATGCTGTCTGTATCTTGGCAGTTCATGGGAGGTTTGCTTTGTTAAAGTCCCCAAGAACAATGAGCAGTCTGGATGTTTCCTCTCCATGTCCGTTATCTGGTCAGCCAGGTGTTGTAAAGTCTCAGTAACACAGGCCTGAGGTGGGATGCAAACACCAACCAGAATAAACGAGGAGCACTCCCACGGTGAATAAAACTGCTTACAGTTTATGAAAAGTGTCTCCAAGTGGGGGCTGCATGATTTGTTTAACACTGTGACATCTGTACACCAACTTTCGTTAATATTAAAGCAGATTCCACTTCCCCCCCTCTTCACTGAGAGCTCCGTTACGTGGTCCACTCGAAGAATTTGAAAGTGCGGCAGATGTAATTCTGTGTCCGGGATGTGTTTGTTTCCGTAAAACACAAGGTGGCAGATCTGCAAAAGTCCGAGTTTCTACTGTTAAGAAGCAGCAGTTCATCCATCTTATTGTTCAGGGAGCAGACATTTGCCAGGTGTATTGACGGGAGCGTCCGTGGCACCATCTTGGGTCGAACTTCCACATTAAAGCAAAAGGACTGCCTTCTTCCACCTACGGAGCATTGCAAAAATCAGGAACTTTCTGTCTCAAAGAGAAACAGAAAGACACTTTTTACCTCAAGGCTGGATCATTGTAATTCCCTTTTATCTGGCTGCCCCCATAAGTCTGTAAAGACTCCAGCTGATCCAGAATGCTGCTGCACATGTACTGACAAGAACTCATATTAGAGAACATATTTCTCCTATATCAGTTTCTTGGCAATGGGTTCCTGTAAAATCCAGAACTGAATTTAAACTCCTCCTCCTTGCATACGAACTCTTTCTGGCCAGGCGACGGCATATCTTAAAGACCTAATAGTATCCTATTACCCCATATGGAAGCTCTCATGATGCAGGGTTACCTGTGTTTCCTGGAGTCTCCAAAAGTACAATGGGAGGCAGAGCATTCAGCCAAGCTCCTCTCCTGTGGAATCATCTTCCAATGCCGGTTCAGGTGGCAAGACAGCCTCTCAGTACTTAATAGTAGACTTAAAACTTTTCTTTATGATAAAGCTTATAAATAGCTATGCTGCCATTGATTTAGGAATGTCCAAGGGATTTCCTATGATGCACTGAGCTCTTCTTTCTATCTATAAATCCATCTATCTGTACACAACTGTCTACCTGAAGACGTTTCACTTCTCATCCAAGAGGCTTCTTCAGTTTGAACTAACTGGAGGGGAGTTGCAGGCTTTTAAACTCTGTGTGGGAATGTCTGAACAGAGTCGTTGAAGACATTGATGAACCCTAGTAACCCACATGAAGGCCAGTTGGGTCAAGGTCCCACAAGTGGCCTTAAAGACCCTGAAACTCAGAGTTCACAAGCTAACCTGGCTAACCTGTGGGAACAAGATTACAACAACCACAATATGAAATTATTTACACACACGATTTCTCTTACCTATAGATAAAAGAGAGTCACCTTTGCTCCATTTTGGAGCTTCAAAACAGAGTGACGCTCCATGACTCAAATTCACTGACGATGTTTCCTTTTCACCCAACGTCAGTCCAATTCCTGTTTGGCCAGACAGACTTCAGTGGATATGACTCTCTTTTGTAGAGCTCGTGTGAAGTCTGTGTTGGGGTGTGTGTTGTTGAGAATTGTAGCACCCTATAATGTAATAATTTCCTGAAAATGTAATAATGCCTGAAAATGTAATAAAATTTGCACTTAACTCGATCGAAAATGTAATAAAACCCAATAATGAAATAACTTCACCAATAATGTAATAAAATATCCTGACTGATATTGTAATAACATTTTTATCGATAATGTAATACCTTATTACATTATTGGGAATTTATTACATTTTCAGGTGGGTCTTTTTTTCTTAAAATGTAATATATATATATATATGTTAATTTTCAGTCCAGAGTTCTACATTTTATGTTTTGAGAATCTAAGTATGTTATATACACTGGATTTGAAACAACAGAATGACTACTGAGTTAAATTGTAGACCTTGAGTACCATACAGCCATATGCACATCTGCAAATAATCAGGGACATGCAACTACATCTTGGTCCTACTGAGTCGGTGATGGACTTACCTTCTTGGGAGACCAGAATTCCAGCTCAGATATAAGCTTCTGAGCAGTACTGGAGACCCCATGTAACTCTTCCCTAAACATACCTCTTCACAGATTTCCAACAAATCACTACCTCATGAAAGCAACCACAAAACAACTTTCAGTAACACTTCATTTGAAGAGGGTATGCATGAGCATTCATAACACCTACAAACACATTACATGACACCTGACATAAACATGGGCCTACATATCCACTCGTAAATGGTTATTATACCACTTTCAATGTCAAATTGACATCTTACTCTATGTCAAGTGACATAGTGGTCAGCTGACATACTGTCATACTTATAGTATATTATGAAATTTAGCTGTATAAATAAAGGTTAAACAAAAATGTCAGCATCAAAATGACAAAACTTAATGACAACTGACATGGTTATTTTTCAAACTTTTTGGGGTTTATACAGTGTTTCTGAAGTTGTATGTTGTTTCTATGATAGTACAATTTTTTAGTGGTGAAAGTAATTGTCTAAAGGTCTTGTGTCCATTTAAATCCTGTTTTATTGACATGACATCATTTCTGCAACGCTATCTGCTGGTAATGTCAGTAACATGTTTATATCGGATTTTCCATTATACAGTCACTAGTTTCGTTATAAAAATGATGCTTTTGATATGTTAACAAGATCAGGGTCTCTTTCAGTGGTGGCTAGCTGAAAATATGTCCAGCAGCATTGAAGCTTTCTCCTTTTATATGATCACTTGGTAAGTGAGTATGCAATGTCTCAGCATCAATACCTTCAGATTTCTGTAGGATACCAGAAAAAGCTTGATAATGGTAGGACAGTGGTAGGCTTTAGACTATTTTTTATTGACCATGTGGCTACATGCTAGTTTTTACTGATGCTAACTTTTTGACACTTTAGCCAAGGCTTGGCTACTTCTTTAAATAGCTTAAGATGTCTATCAGAAGAATATGATGATAAAGTGGTAGGCTACAGGCGAGATTTTTGTTATTGACCACGTGTTACATGCTGATCAGAAGTTAATCAAAGGATGAATATGGAGAATGTTTATTAAAAGCTATTTTTTGTAGGTTTTTTTACGTCTCATAATATACTATCAGTATGACAGTATGTCAACTGACCACTATGTCACTTGACATAGGGTAAGATGTCAATTTGACATTGAAAGTGATACAATAACCATTTATGAGTGGATATGTAGGCCTATATTTATGTCAGGTGTCATGTAAATGTGTATGTAGGTGTTATGAATGCTTATGTACACTCTCTTCAAATGAAGTGTTACTGAAAGTTGTTTTGTTGGTTTGTGGTTGTTTTCATGGGTTAGTGATTTGTTGGAAATCTCTGAAGTGAAGAGGTACGTTTAGGGAAGAGTTACCTGGGGTCTCCAGTGCAGCTCAGAAGCTTATCTGAGCTGGAATTCTGGTCTCACAAGGAGGTAAGTCCATCACCCACTCAATAGGACGGGGTTATATTGGTGCATGTCCCTGAGTATCTGCACATGTGCATATGGTTGTATGGTACTCAAGGTCTGCAATTTAACCCAATAGTCCTTCTGTTGTTTCAAATCCAGTGAATATGACATTCTCAAATTCTTAAAACACAAAATGTGAATTCTTAAAACTGAAAATTAACATATATATTACACTATCTGCCTAGAATTATTACATTATCAGTGAAAAAAAAAGACCCTCCTGAAAATGTAATAAATTCCTAATAATGTAATAAGGTATTACATTATCGGTAAAAATGGTATTACAATATCAGTCAGGATATTTTATTACATTTTTGGTGACGTTATTACATTATTGGGTTTTATTACATTTTCAATTGAGTTATGTGCAAATGTTATTTCATTTTCAGGCATTACTACATTTTCAGGAAATTATTACATTATAGGGTGCTACAAGGATGCCAATCGCTTGTTAGTGGACTCCATTTCTGAGTTATTGCAAGGCCCTGTTGCTAGCTAGGAGCTACCTGAGAATAGCACTCAGGAGCGAGCATGCATGTCATATGTGTCACGCCAACATCTTTTTTCCAGGGAATGTGCTACCTGAGGCACTTCACAAGATTCCCTGGTGCGGAGCTGCACCTCCAATTTTACTAACCCGGTAGATAGATTATGCATTATTGGACTTACCTAACCCTAATGACCCGCATAAAGGCTGGTTAGGTCAATGACTCATAAGTGGCCCTAACGACTCTGTAAGCACACACCCACTCAGGGTTAAAAGCCTGCAACTCTCATCCAGTTGGTTGTGATTTTTTTTTGTCTTGTCTTTTTTTTAAATCTATTTGATCCTGGCAAATTTTTTCTAGTTTTGATTTTGATTTGTTTAACTTGTGTTTTCGGTTAATGTTATCAATGAGATCTCTCCTGTCAGAGCAGCTACTGTGGCTACTAGCGCAACTGTGGAGGGAACTAGCAATGGACTGTGCGTTGAAAAAGCCAGCAGCCACGACAGCGAGAGCCCCCCAGCTTGCAACGAAGGCCCTTCTGCTAGTGCAACTGCCAAGAGAGTTAAAGCGGGATCGCCTGTTGAAACTGCGAGCTGCCTTGCTTCTTTGATCTCGGCATATCCTTCACTGTGTGAGCCATTACGAGCAGCTTCAGGGACAGGCAATCCACTGAGGGCCTGCTGTTTTCCAGAAGCGGAGTGCCAAATATCCTGCATTGGTAAGGGAGTCTGGACTAGGGTGTAAAGGCAGGAACACACTGGCATGGAACACATGTTGGATGTCTGAAACGTTTGGGGAGACTCAGACGAGTTCGGGAACAAATATGTTCGGTGTTTTGAGCTGTGTTGGAAGCTTTTGGAACCGCGCAGATGGCGTCTGATCAGATTCAACTTGCAAAGTCTGAGGGTGTTGGCAGTCGGAGGATTGGATGCCATCGGATACTCTGGTTGGTTGTCTGCTAGCTGTTCAATGACCATTGTGATTGGTGGCGTGCTGGCGAATCAGTGCAGTGTGTAGGAGGGGCGGAAGTGACGATGGCAAACAAACCACTTTTTCACGTTTTCGTATAATAACAAACCCGAGAGCAGACAACGCAACCATCAGCTCAGCCATAATAATCTTTCAAGTAATGCCAAGTATTGTATTCCACAAACGTCTTCTCAGGTCAAACGAATACTGAGCCAATACTGTGTGTGCTTAGTTTTTCTCTGATAATCTATTGTCTGCACTCTGTTCCATCATTTCCTGTATTCATGTTTTGGATTACTGGCACGAGACTAGCGCCACCCGATGTTAAGGAGACTTATTGCATCTCACGCAAGCACAGAAAGTACACGTTATTGTGTTGTTGGCAGTAGCCAAGGCGGTATGTTTCAATTTGAGCGGTGTGTGGGCTCCTTACGACTTGTTCTCTCACCAGCGATTGGCTTATTGCTGTCTCCAGAACAAAGAAATTGTGCCAAGGGAATGGCTTCTGTACTCGCTGTCCACTGGCTCTGTTTACTATTAAGCCTGCAAATTCCTGTCACTGCAAATGCATGCATATCAGCGGATTCTGTGATTGGAATCATTCTGAGAGGATATCTGATCACAAAAAGAGTGCAGAACATAGACAAAACATGCATCAGTCTAAATACATCTGCAGAGTGGACGCTGCTCTTAACCAAAGGTGTGAGGCAGGAATGTCACCACGTCGTTGGTTTGGAGCCAGACCGTGGTGACAGCTGTAAGCCTAAGTGCAGGTTCGTCACCGGAAATCAGTCGGACCTGTTTGATTAGAATATTATCATTCCTGTTAATCATTTAGAGGAAAAAAAATCAGTCCTTAACCCACTCTCTCAAGTTCTTTCTTTAATTTTTCAGAGGCATTTCTTCATTAGATGTCATACGACTTGGATATGTTAGGTTTAAAGCTGTAGTCTGTGAGATTTTTTTGTTATATTTGCTAAAATTGTCGTCATGATCTGACAGTAGAATAAAATACAGATCAACTGTGAAAAAAAACAATGTGTGTGGGTCCACCCAATCGCAGTAATTTCATTTGCAAGAATCCACCGCTCCCGAATCAACACAACCAATCAGAGCCAAGGGGAGTGTCCCAGAAGTGTCAATCATGCTGGTGCATACACTGCTGGCTACCCGCATCCCTCACGCAGCGCTCTCACCTGATCAGATAAGTTCAAGCTCAAACTCAAACTGTAAACAGTGGCAAGAGGCAACAGAGCAGAAAAATGCTCAACCACTGCCCACATCAAAGAAGGGAAATAAAAAGACCAAGGAAGAAAAGCAGTGCAAAAAGAAAAAAAAAGGACTGAGCCAAAGAGAAAACTAGGATAACAAAGGAAAATATGTTTTTTGCCATTATATGGCTTCATTGACAGGATAGATGTACCAACTGAGCAAAATGGCTAAAACTGAGCGTATCTCTCATGCAAGATGTTTGGAGATGTTCAAGCATATGCATTTCCATGGAGAAGACAGATCAACTCCTCTTTCTCCCATTGGATAGATGGACCTTCAATCCACCAAAGTGACCAATTAGATGAAGTAGGTAGGTGCGGGCGAATGGACTCTAAAAAGGCCCGCACAAGCAGAGAAAGTTAGGTGGTGGTAACTTGTAGATTTCCCAAGATCGGAAGCTCGAGAGGATTTCTGGTAGAGCAGAGGGCAAAGCATTGGGTATAACTTTGCCATTGATTTGTAAATACCAGTATGTGTGGCCACACTGGTTCAGATGCAGGCTTGAGATCTGTTTCAATAAAGATTGCTCTATCATTCCACCGAGCCTTGCCTACACAGATTCTTTTATTAACAAACTACACACCGACACCTTTGATGGAGACAGCCCAGGAATGACGTTTGTCAGCGGGATTACAGAAAAAAAACATTGACTTCAACAAAATTGGTGTGGATCCAGATAAAGGGATAGCTCCAGAAATGTTTTCTCACTTTTTTAAATTGGTCTTTTTACATTTTCCTTTTTTCTCAGTCAATAATGGATGGCTGGTATCTATGAGCAAGTACAAATGGGGACTGTTGGGCCTTGGCAGAGGTATGCACTGTGCCATTCTACTTGTGTTGCTTGTTGTCCTGCCTATTTATAGGCTCTGTGCAGGCTAATTTTCTGATTAGGCAACTAAACAAAGTTTCACAGAAGACCAATATCTCGGCAGTACTTAATTTGGACTCTGTAAAATATTAAACATTGATGTGTGCCAAAGATGAGAGAAGATGTCTTAAGAGAATGATTTGACAAAGCCGAATTTAGACAGAACCACATTTGAAACATAATTTCCAAATTTACATTCATTAATGGTCATTCATTACATTGAAATTAATCATTTCTAAAATCATGTGAAAGGGGGTATAATGCTTGTGTAACACGATGTGTGTGTCTTTTTGCAGATTCTCTTGCATGTTCTCCTGCTTTGGGAGTAGCAGGTTGGGTGGGGACGTCACAATATGGGCTTTAATCCATACCAACAGCCTCTCTGTCAAAAAGGAGGGGACAGACCAATTAACCCAACGGAGGAGAGAGAAAGAGAGGTAAGAAGGAAGGGAATTGTGAATTTGACACATTAAATGGTGGCACTCATTAGCAGGTTGTTTGTAGAGTTGGGGTGTATTCATTCAATCCTTGAATGCATATGGATTCGCCACTACGGTCGTACCCCCACCTCTCTTATCCCCAGTCTGTCCATCATCCCCACAGCCAGCTTTCACTATAATCGCCCCATTTGGCCTCCTTTTTCAATTAGTTTCTACGTTTTTTTGGTCGCATTCAACTTTTTTAATACCATCATGCTGACTAGTGTCCCCGGAATCCTGAAAATCATAACAGGTGAAGCTGGATAATTAGATGTAGGAACAAATGTAATGTCAGACAGTAGTCGGTAGGCTCAACACCAATAACAGAAAAAGCTTATCTTCTTGTGTTTAGACCCGGATATTAATTTGATACCTTGTACAGAATGGTTAACCAAGAACTGTGGATGTTATTCAGTGGTTCCTGCAGGCTTTCTGAGAATAAAATAAAAACTAATTTGGGCCCGAGCAGGACGACCTGCGAGGTCCCTATTGTTTTTGTACTGATTATTACTAGGGCCCAAGCAGGGAACCTGCAAGGTCCCTATTGTTTTTTGAATGATTCTTTATTGTTCGGGCCCGAGCAGGGAACCTGCAAGGTCCCTATTGTTTTTCAAATGATTCTTTTTATCAGGGTCTGAGCAGGTCTCGACCTGCGAGGTCCCTATTGTTTTTTGAATGATTATTAGGGGGCCAAGCCCGAGGGGCCGAGGGAATGGGTATGCAAGCGGATGCGTTTCCTAGGACCAGCGGTGCAAGGAACCCTATTGTAATTAGGGGGCCAAGTCCGAGGGGCCGAGGGAACGCATTTCCTAGGACCAGTGGTGCTAGGATCCCTATTGTAATTGTAAAGATTTTTCCCTCTAAAAGGGGTGCTGCAGGCTAAACCGTGCAAGGGAGGGCGGTGCAATTTGAAGGGTTTGTCCAGACACCTGCACGTACCTCACACACAAAAAACTACATATATCTGCCTGCAGGGGGTGCTATAGCCTAGGCCAACGCGTTTTTGCCTGTAACTCCCACACTGTATGTCGCACATTCAAAAACCTTGTATCCCCAGATTCCCTGAATGGAGCTGAATCACTTTGCAAAAATGGCCATGCCCACTTCCACCTAGAAAGTTTTTTTGCACAATTGCAAAAACTGGAAAACCTACTTTTTCGAACTCCTCCTTGGGATTTTGTCTGATCTGCATGAAACTTGGCACGTACACTCTTAAGCTAGACCTGATCGAAAGTTATCGAAAGAATTTTGCTCGGTCAAAAAAAGCGCAAATTATTAATGAACAAATTTCTGTAGCTAGCTGTACAAATGTAAACTGTTATATCTGATATCTCGGTCAAACTAAATGCTATTAACACCAAATTTGAGATCCTTGGTTGCCATGAGACTGGGAAGGGATGAGCCGAATTTGGTGAATAAAGGCCAACTAGGGGGTGCTAAAAATATGGGAAGTTTATATCTCTTGAACGGCTACACCGATTTTTTATGAAGCTTGGTTGGTATGATGTAGGGCCAATCCTGAGGCCATATCTTGAAGGTGGTCATGACTGGTCAATGTCGGCGTGGCTTATTACAAGATAAACAACGAACATTAATTTCAGCCAAACAATTATGCTGAGAGCTTTGAAATTTATATGGTAGATATATAATAAGTGGTACGACCAGGGCCTAGGGGAAACCAGGGCCTAGGGGAAACCCTGGCGCAACAAACGTGTGAGACTCCCCTCTTCCTGTTCCCCAAACACCACCAGCAGCGAGCATTTTTAACAGTTTTATTAACAAACATTTTTATCACAATCACACAATGCTGGCAGTCTGGAACAGCAGAGGAGAGCCCCAAGGAACTGCGTGGAGCCGGCCTTTAAACTTATGGCTCCAGGAAAACAGCCAATCAGATCCACAGGGCAACCTACAATCAGACACACCTGCAACCACTCTCACACACATTCTCACAGGTAAAAGAGGGAAATTAAAAACAGACAGATATAAACATATGACCTCTAAGGTCATAACACCTCCCCCCTTAAAACTGAACATTTTGCCCCTAAAGAAATGTTCAAGTTAGTGCAGTTGGGTTTGAGCCATCATAAGTCCGTTCCCCCTTTAAAACCAATCTACATAAAAACTCTTCTGCACAGGACTAAAGTCAAAGTCATAAACCAAAGTCAGTGGGTGCCACTCCCACTAAACAAAATGGCCACCACCATGAGGAGAGAACATGAAACATACACCCCACTGTGGTAACAGACACACACACCAAAAACAGCAACAGGTGAACACAACCGTGGCGTGAAACAGCCACTGCACAAAAGGTGTCACTGTGTAGCCACTGCTACACACAAATGTTGCCAGCTTATACCTAAGCTGCAACCACAAGTGACCCAACAAAAGTGAACTGCCACTACCACACCCAAAATGGACACCTCATGATCTCAAAACCACACATTACTATTTAATGGAGTGCAACAGACAGAGACAAAGTGACCGGACAAACTGGGAAGACATACCCACCACTCACAATCCACTGATCTGGGGAGTGACGCCATCACACTAATTAATACACCAGAAACAGTAACACCTACGTGACCAAACCAAAAGTGGACTGCAACAACCACACACAAAAAGGCATCACACTGTAGTCACCACTACACAAATGTTGCAAACTTGCTCTTAAGCTGCAACCACAAGTGACCCTACAAAAGTGGAGTCCAGTTCCACAACCAAAAGGTCACACAAAGTTACTGCACACAAGTATTAATCAGGGTCACACATCACAACGTGACCAACACAAAAGTAGCCATCTCACACAAAACTATGTTGCTGTGCAAAGTATAAACGAAAGGAAACAAACTGCAGAGACACCCAACTACCTGCCTACAAAAGGTGGCTAACTCACCTCGCTAGTCTTCAGTGGCTTGCCGAGCTCGAGGCGGCTTTAAACGCTGAACTCAGTGCATAACCGAAGACCAGGAATCTAGTCAACTGTCAAGCACTGAAGCGTACCCTCACTCAGGATTACCACCAAAAATAAGAAAGGCAAAATAACAAAAGGTGGCAAATTCTTGAAATGCCCAGCAGCTTATCTGGTCAGGGTGCTCAGACAGACACACACACGCAGCAACAACTTAACAAAAGAGATGACCACTACACTTAACTAAAGGCCACTTACACAAACACAAACTAAACCAAACCACATCTACCTCACCTCATGGACATTCACATCCCGGACGAGCCCCCAATTGTTACGACCAGGGCCTAGGGGAAACCCTGGCGCAACAAATGTGTGAGACTCCCCTCTTCCTGTTCCCCAAACACCACCAGCAGCGAGCATTTTATACAGTTTTATTAACAAACATTTTTATCACAATCACACAATGCTGCCAGTCTGGAACAGCAGAGGAGAGCCCCAAGGAACTGGGTGGAGCCGGCCTTTAAACTTATGGCTCCAGGAAAACAGCCAATCAGATCCACAGGGCAACCTACAATCAGACACACCTGCAACCACTCTCACACTCACACACATACTCACAGGTAAAAGAGGGATATTAAAAACAGACAGATATAAACATATGACGTCTAGGGTCATAACAATAAGACACAGTTCTTCCATACCAAAAATTGCACATGTACATGCACATGTGGTGCTATAATGGATGCAATCGCGTTTTTTCCTGTAACTTCCACATTTTAAATAACACATTCACAAACCTTATATCCATATGCTCCCTGAATAGAGATGGGTTTTCTTACATAGGACACGCCCATTTCTGCTGCACATTTCCTTCGCTAAATCGCCACATATGCAAAAACTACTTTTTCGAACTCCTCCTACAATTTAAGCGCCATCTGGCTGAAACTTTGCACATAGAATCTCCAGATGTGTCTGCTGAAAAGTTATCAAAAGAATTTTGGCACTCCAAAAAATCTGCTAGTTATAACCAAACAATCTTTTTTGCTAGCTAAAAAACACTAGTTCATTTCTCACATATGCAAGACAAATGGATAACAGTGCTTTTAGAAAATGTAGGCCTACACACTAATCAACATAAATGCATTTTTCCTTGTCACTCTCATTTATTGTTGCAATAATAGAAATGTAATTAAACAGTACTGATGTGGGGTCACTCCTGAGGCCAGCCATATAGTTAAGGAACGATTAGTCAAAGTGGACGTGATTTAGTACACATTTGGCCTTTTGAACTTCCACTGCACTTCTCATTACAGCGAATACCACGGCTCAGACGTTGGCCTGTGTCCTCACTTTTGCCCCTCGAGCCCCTCATCCTTTGGGGCCAACTTCCGTGGGCTCTGTGGTGCGCGGGGGGCTTGGCCCCCATTCAGACCTGCATGAGTTCTAGTTTGTTTTATTTTTTAAAAATTTGAACAAATAAACATTTAATTTCTAATGTAAAAAACTGTCTCAATCATTTGTATTTGGCCAATAAGTAATCAAAAAATAGAAAAAAGGCACTCTGTCAGTGTTGCTCCACTTCAAACAAAACTAAAGAGCACATAATTGTAATGTTTTCAAATAGAATGACGATGATATAGTAAATCTGCTACATCTTTATTTACACACACTTTTGAATCCATTTAATGCACATGCTACGAGTTGGCTTTACAGTGCATGTTGCATCATTTCATAACAGCTTAAGTTAGTCTTTGTGTACTGCAACCTTTTTGGTGGCTACAGCACAGCAAGTTCAAACTCACAGATGTCAACATCTAGCTCAAGTATGGGTTTGACACCTCGTCGACTGTCTGACAACTGGAAGAAGATTCCATCTGAGATTATCAGAAAGCTGGAAACAGGGAAGTGACCAACAAGAAGTGAGAGACTTGAAATCATACGAATGACTGTCAGTGAAATTTTAATAATACGGCCAACACCTCGGAAGAAACACATCAGTGAGATTGCAAAAAAGATGGCAAAGGTGTATCCTGTGGCAGTCAAAGATGTCGTTGAAGGTGAAATTGTGGGCAGTGGGTATGACTCACTCACAAAACAGATGATGAGCAGAGTGGATAACTTGGGGAGAGGAAGCACTTCACTTTCCTTAAAGAGACAAGTTATTAGCACCAGTGAAGGAGAGGATACCCCACCCCGGGAGAGAAGACTCGACACCTACGGATGTATCAACTTGGCAACCAACGCGGCTACCACCTAATGAAACACCTGAATCCCAGAAACATGCACAAGAAGAGTTAAAGAAAATGTACAAAGAAAGATGCAGTGACACCAATGCTATTGAGAATATGACGAGGGCCACCTTCTTCACTCAGAGAAAAGACATTATCAGTGGAACTGAGACCTCTGATCTGAAAAATGAGTGGCCATATTTATTTGAGACAAGTGGCATGAAGACTCATTTTGAAGAGCTTACAGGCATGGACATTGATGACAAAGCCATAGCAAATAAATGTGCCAGAGTTGTTTCATACCTCAAAGCTAATGACAAGACAGGGAAGATGGAGACCATCTTCAGAGAAATGGAAACATCAAGCAAGAATGTTGCAGATGTCAACGCTGCCAGGTTTCTTCAACTACTAACATTTTTTTTCAATGAGGAAGAGGACCTGATGTTCCATACTGTGGATCTAACAACCCTGCCCTCTGAAGTGGACTGTGCTGAACCTCCAAGTACGCCATGCATTGTTGTGTGTGGTACGTTTGTATAAATATTTGGAATATTTGTTTTTTCTGTCCTAGTTACTGTTATACTATTATTATAGTATTCTATTGGTCGTTAAAGGAGTAGTTCTTATGCACTGACATGATGGCATGGGTTATTGACTGGTGGCAAAATGAATGTCTCGACATTGGCTCAGGCTACAGTCATACAGATATCTCAGTGAGCCAGCAGCTTGTCAGACAGCAGCAAATATTTTGAAACACAACACAGAACTCATAGAAACAGTTTTAATCATGGACTACAAAATGCAGTATCTTTTTAGTGTATTACCAATGCTTGAATTTACTTTCAGTATTTGGTTAAAATGGTCTTTTGAGTGGAGTATTGTGGGTTAAATTTGGTGGTGAACAATAAGCCCTTGTGATAACAATCAAAGCTGTGATAACAATAAATGCAAAAACAGTTTATTTTGATACATCTATGCAAGATCTCTCTTCACAGTATGGCCAGTTAAAGATGTGAACTTCTGGGTTGGACTGTTGTCTGATTGATTGGTTGAACCTCTGGTTTGATGTCATTGGTGGTTGTAGCTTTTCTCAGTTTAATATTATGGAATTCAGACTATTCATTAATTGCAAATGTGTTGAATAAATGTAAGCTGGTAAGAGATTTATAATGCTCAGTGATCAGTGTGATTAATATGCTGCTCATTTCTGTCTGACTAGCTACTGTCTCCCTTTGGATGTCTCCATCCACAATGTTTATACATTGACATTACTGACAATATCTCATAGGTCAAAAAATCCAAACTACTCCTTAGAAGGGTTATTGCATTGGACTATAATGTTTACATAACCAGTTGGGTGTTAGACGATTAGTTTTTTTTATATACAGTTAAGTTTCAGTTTGTAAAGTAAAATTATATTTAATAATTGCTGTAGTTTATGTTCTTTGGGCTCAGTTTGTTACTCAAAGTTACTAATCCCCTCTCTTTTGTATATGTACAACAGGAAGTTCTCTTTTAGTAGCAGAGCACTTCATGTTATCTGTGGACCAGATCATTGTGAACAGCCACATCACCGGCTTCAATGATGCTCTTGTGTTACTGTTTGCCTCCTACTAGTGCCTGAACATCTCTTACCCAGCTGCCCAAGGAGCAACATTGGAGTTCTTGCAAAGGTTAGAAAGCATTAGTCAATTTTACACATCAAAACGGATATAGAATGACCAGAAAAATAATAATCCATCTATAATCTAATGTAATCCAATACAACAGCCTTGCAATAAACCCTACCTACCTGTAACAGAACAGTTTCGGTGATGATACACTGGCTGTGTATATACTGGCCTAATCCTCCGGTCAGAGAAGACGCAGCAACTTCTCTCCTTTAGACGACTTTATTGACCTCTATCCAACTGAACAGGACACTGTAGTACATGAGTACGTGGGTGTGTGTGTGGTTTGTGATTTCTGCAGAGGACAACAATAATAAACAATATTAATGATAATTAACCTACTATACAGTAGCATTAATAATAGAACAACACAAATTACAACAGATGTGAGTAACGTTATACTGCAAATCCCCAGTAGGAGGCAGTGTAGGATCATTAACAGCACAACAGCTTGGCGTAACAGGCAGGTCACGTGACCAAACTAAACTGAGACAGCCCCGTCGGCTACCGATCCGGTCAATCTGACACGCTAGCATCAATATAATAGCAGCCTCAATAAACGACAGCTACCCCGCTAAATAAACGTTCACAGAAGGAAATAAAATGTATGATAATTAACCGAGTTACATATCGGACGGGCGGTCCATATTTTATGGAGCTCAGGAAGACATGCTAAATACTAAGCTAACAAACAAAGCCCGAGCTTATTATCTTGCTAATATTATTAGTTCTTGTCACACTGGAAATATGAACAACATTCATCACGTAACTTACATCATCACCGACGCACACTGTTGTACAGTACAAAGGAATGAAGAAAGCACTGACGATTGGCAGAAGATTAACTCAACCAAGTAACTGCACCGAAAGTTTATCGAACACACTGCGCATGCGCAAACAGTCCCTCAGTCTCTGCATAGAGCAGCTTGCTGTGACGTGTACTCCTCACAGCAGGGAATTCACAACAGCCGCCCCCACATTCATTCATGAATGTGTAGAAAAGCACAAGTCCCTGCTGTCGTTAAGAGACCCTGGTGTCTATGTCATCATCAGGCATCTTGGGGAGCGGTACCAGCTTGGTAACCGGACGCGTGTAAACTGTCCCTTTGATGTTGACGTCCGCTGAACGAACAGTCCCATCATCGCTGGGATGAACTTTGGTGACCTTTCCTATGGGCCAGAGCGCCCTAGGAAGCTGGGGATCCACTAACATAACCACTTGGTCTACAGCAAGACCAACAGTAGGGTTCCTCCACTTCTGGCGGCGCTGAAGGTCGGGAAGGTACTGGCGGGTGAATTGGCTCCAGAACCGGTCTGCTAGGACCTGGCTATGCCTCCAACGGCGACGGCCTAGAATGTCACTAGAACCATATGCGGCTTGGGGAAGCGATGCATCATGCCGCCCCATCAGCAGCAAGTTAGGCGTTACAGGATCGGGGTCAGCCAGATCAGAAGAGGAATATCCCAGGGGCTTTGAGTTAAGTATACCCTCTACCTCCACAAGGACAGTTGACAACACCTCCTCTGATACAGCTTGATCCCGCAGCACGACTTGGAGAGAGGTTTTAACTGACCTTACCTCCCTCTCCCACGCGCCACCGAAATGGGGTGAAAGAGGAGGATTGAATTTGAATGTGATGCTTTGGTTGGCCAACTGTTGCTTCAATGAAGGATCGAGGTCTTCCAGCGATTCTTTGAGCTCTCGCTCTCCCCCTCGGAAGTTGGTGCCTCGGTCGCATAAGATCTCGTATGGCTTGCCTCGTCTTGAGATAAATCGACGCAGGGCCAGTAAGAACGAGTCTGTGTCCATGCGTGGCAACAGATCAAGGTGGACACATCTTGAGGTAAGACATTTAAATATAATGCCCCACCGTTTCTCATGTCTTCTTCCGATTTTCACTGTATAGGGCCCGAAACAGTCGACCCCGGTGGACCAGAACGGGGGTTTGTTGATCCGGAGCCGCGCAGCAGGCAGGTCGGCCATCCTTGGTGCCACGGGGGTGCTCCGCCACAAACAGCATTCTGCACAGTGTTTCTGGTGTTTCTTAATTACCTGTCGACCACGTAGGATCCAGTAATTTCTCCGGATCTCTGCAAAGATTCTCTCAGGGCCAGCGTGGTGCAGACGGTTGTCGTATTCTTTCACTAAGAGCTGTGTGATCAGATGATCAGGGCTGATGATAACAGGGTGAAGGCTGTCTTCAATCAGGCTCTCTGCTTTGCGTAGGCGACCACCAACTCGTATGAGGCCTAATACTTGATCGTATTCGGGGCTTAGAGCGCTTAAACGGCTGCCTGGACGGACTGGTTTGCCCTGTTTAAGTGCCTTTAGTTCTTCCGGGAAACTATCAGATTGTATCCTTCTCAGCAGAGTAGTCTCCATCTCGATACGGTCAGCGGCAGACATAGCTGGAGCAGCCGCCCCGTGAAGGGACTGATATGTAGCCTGTAGTAATTCAGTCCATGTGTTGTATTTAGCAGGATCAGGCTCATCGCTGCTGGTAATAGAGATGTGACCACAGAAGGTTTGGGCTCTCAACTCATCAGGTTCCTCTGTATGCACTGAGGGGTTCACTGGCCAGTGATCTGAAGACTGATACAGAAACAAAGGCCCTTGACTCCAACGGTTTGGCTGGGATAGTTCAAGGAGGGTCTTCCCGCGAGTGATATCATCCGCCGGGTTCGAGTCAGTGTTAATGTATCTCCATGATCCGGGCTTGGTAAGGTCCAGTATTTCAGTAACTCTTGTACCGACGAATACTTTGTACTGGTTGGACTCCGACTGTATCCAGCTCAGTACGGTTGTTGAGTCAGACCACAGCACCACGGATTGGATGGACAAGGTCAGTTCGGTTTGTAGCACCTTGGCCAGCTGGGCTCCTGTGAGTGCAGCACATAATTCCAGTCGGGGCATTGTCTGCTGTCGTTTGGGTGCGACCCACGACCTGGCCATAATGAATGACACGGTGATGCGTCCCTCTGGATCCTCCACTCGCAGGTAGGCGACTGATCCGTACGCCTTCTCCGAGGCATCGCAAAAAATGTGAATCTGCCTCACTGATGAATCATTGTCGGCGGCTTCTGGAACATAACAATGGGGTAAAACTATGTTATGCAACTGAGGGAGCTCACCTTCCCATGCCAGCCACACTGGAAGTAGCTCGTCTGCGATAGGCTCGTCCCACTGTCTCTCTGTAGCCCACAAAGCCTGGACCAGGACTTTGGCCCGAGTAGTGAAGGGGATTATATATCCAAGTGGGTCGTATTGTGAGGCAAGCACCCTGTACACGTTCCTCATGGTGGGCTGTTTGGGTGACACAGGCTGACATTTATAGCCCAGTGTGTCTGTCATGCAATGCCAAACCAGGCCGAGAGTGGACTCCCTCGGGTCAGCTCCTTCGGCGGTTAGCCACAGCTCAGATGTCGTCGATCGCGCCTCAGTTGGGAGGTGAGAGATTACCTCTGTCCTGTTGGATGCCCACTGCCTGATCTCAAATCCACCTTTAGCTAGGAGGGCTCTCAAGCGGTCGAGAAGATCCTTTGCCTGCTGTGGTGAGCGGAGCGATTTCAGACAGTTATCCACATAGAACGAGGTGATTACCGTCTCCAGCAGGTCCTCATTACCACTCTGGTGATCTCGAACATGACGCTGCACAGCATATATGGCACAACACGGACTGCAAACTGTGCCAAATGGCAGGACACGCCATTCATAGATGTCAGGTGGTCTGTCTCTGTCCATGTCGCGCCAGAGGAAGCGGACAAGTGGGCGGTCTTCAGGAAGGAGTCTGATTTGATGAAACATAGCCCTTATGTCTCCGCTGATAGCGACCACATGTTCTCGAAACCTGAGCAGAACCCCCAGCAGCGACGGCCCGAGAGAGGGCCCTGGTAGCAGGTCATCATTCAGAGCACTCTCCTGGTAGCGAAAGGAGCAGTTAAATACCACCCTTGTCTTTCCATTATGATGCACTAAGTGGTGCGGAATGTACCAGGATTCAGCAGAACAACTGGCCTCCTTGCTGGTGATCCGCTCAGCATATCCTGCCTCCACTAGCTTGTGTATTTCCTGGTTGTAAACTTCAGCAAGCTCAGGATTGGTCGATAGACGGCGTTCGGTAGAGCGGAGGAGGGGCATCACAGCAGCAGGTGATGCGCAGGGCAGAGCTACATTCCTCTTTCGAAGGAGGGGCGTTGCGTATCTTGAGACACCATCCACTATTACAATGGTGCTCTTCTCATCAAGCATGGTGAGGGCTGCTTGGTCTTGCTTGGATCGCGTCACCTCTCTTTCGCTTTTATATGGCAAAATATCAAGCTGCCAAAGGTGTTGAACATCTTTGTGTAGGTCGGAGCAAGGTGTATCAACTGACAGGTGAAGGAAGGAGCTCTCACCATTTGGATGTTGAAGAAAGTTAGTGGGTCCTTGCACTGCCCAGCCGAGTCGAGTGCAGACTGCTACTGGTGCTCCTATAGGTCCTGCACGTACTGGGTGGATCGGAGTTATTAAATGGGGGTGGTCCGATCCAATCAGTAGCATTGGCTGCACCTTAGTGAATGTGTGTAGGGGGACTCCTTTCAGGTGCTTGTAGTTTCCTGCCAGTTTATCTCCTGGACATGACTGCTCAGCCAGTTGGAGTTCAGTCGCAGTGAAAGCTTGGCTGATGGAATGATAGGTGCGTGGCTGTGTGTTAGCGGACACCTCGAATGACACTGCCATTCCCTGGAGCTTCAATACATCCTGTCTGATGGTCTTCAGTTTAAGTGACTCCACTTCTCCACACAACCCAAGGTGTTTGACCGCAGCAGACAGAATCACAGTACGCTCAGAGCCGTCATCTAACACCGCATGTGTGTTTAGTGTTCTCTTGCCATGACGGAGCAGCACTGGTACCACTTTTAGCATGACGCGCCCTGAGTGGCTGGCATGATCCAGATAGACTGCATTGGTTGGGGTACTGACAGTGAGAATGTTTAGCTGTGGGTCTTGGGCCACAACTTCGTGGAGTATCAGCAGGTGTTGTTTGTTGCATGTGGAGCAGAGCTTCTTTAGGGTGCAGCTCTCTGGGGAGTGGCCACGCCCACATCTCCAACATTTTCCTTTGTCTTTAATCCAGGCGGCTTTCTCTTCAGTAGTAATTCTTTCGAACTCAGGGCAGCCGTTGAGGTAATGATCCTGGGTGGTTGTGCAATATGGACAATAGGGCTTAAAGCGCTCCCTCCCTTTACCCGTGGGCTGATCTTTCTTTGAGCCTGGCTGGAGGTAGGTCCGTTGTCGCTGTGGAGAGGTCTGCTGATGTTTGCCTGTTGTGGAGTCGCTGCTGAAGTAAACAGAGGCTGGTCTGACCCACTGTGATTTACCAGCTTTATTCTCTTTCTGTGTGATACGACTGGACTCCGCTGGGTTGGATTCTGCTGCACGTCGGGACACCTGGAGCACCTGAACCTTCATATCCAACCATTCAGCGAGGTCAGGCAAGGTGTATGTCTGGTGGCTCCCACTGCGGATGATGCCTCTTTTAATACAGAATTCGGCGAAGCTATCCCTGTAGTTGCCAGGCAGCTTACCGAGGAGGGTGTCTACGTGGGAGCCGCACCGCAGCTCAGACTGAGCGGGACCGTCCATACGACTTAACATCCCCACCAGTGTGTTTACGGCTGAGGAGAAATCTTCGAAAGCCTTGGCATCGCCAGGTTTCACAGAAGGAGAGTTCAATATAGTCTTTAATTCTCCCTGAACCAGCTGTCTTGGCTGCCCATATCGTTGCTGTAGAGCATCCATTGCACTGGTGTATGGTGTGGAGTCATGTATGTATCTCTTTGCCATTTGGTAGGCACTAGGCAGTTTGAGATGATCAAGTAATACTTGATATTTATAATCTTCAGTTAAGTGTCTGTGTGGACCAAGTAAGCTATCCAGTCCCCTTTTCAGCATGATGAAATCACTCTCCCGTCCAGAACTGAAAAGAGGCACTTTGGGCTTTGGAATACCATATGAGGCCGCAATAGCCATTTCTGTCATGGTAAGTGTTGCAGGACTGTTGTAGGGAGAGAAGTATCCTGGTGCTGTAGATGGAGCAACCATGGGTGTAAACTGTGGGTAGTGTACAGCTGACTGAGATCCAGACTGGTATAGCTGTGGTTGAGCTACAGGGGGATATCCAGTCTGTGGAAGTGAATAGGCTGCTCCTGGATCAGTAGGTGACCGATAAGGAGGGACAACACGAGAGCTTGGTCTTATCTCTTGTTGGTTGAATGGAGCAGGTTGAAATCCTGGCGGTGGTCCAGGTTGAGGAGTGATCTGATGCTGGACAAATTGAGGATAACTCTGCTGCTGTGCAGTTGTGGGGAAGGGTTGTGGCATAACTTGAGATGCAAACAGGGCAGGTGGATGTGTCAGCGGGGCTGCAGGTGAATACAATCGCTGGGCAAGCGGAGTGTGGTGAACGGACTGAACTGCAGGCAGCTGTAGGAACTCTGGCGCTAGTCCAGCTAGGGTAGCTGAATGATGAGTAGATTCACTGAGGTCCAGCGGTTGTGCTGCTACCTGGACGGATGGCTGCAGAGCTCTGGCAGCCTGAGTTGTTGAGCTGAGTTCTCCATGCTGTACTGGCTGTGCTGTAGGTGGGCGATGCTCACCGTTGTCTAGGAGCTGACAATATCCTCCATCAGCTGATTTCCAACTCATCCGATTATCCGTAAGGGGGGATACTCTGGGCCCTGTCACTCCACTGTGATGAATATGAGGAAGGCTTGAGCTCCGGGAAGGATATGATAAGTTGAATGGCTGCTGCTGAGGGTGAGCTTTACCTTTAACACTGTCCATGGCTGACTGTAGCTGTCTCATCTGCTTAGTTATGTCTTTCATGCGGGCTTCCATTCCTTCCAGCCTCAAATCTTCTGACCCAGTGAGCACAATATGGTCTGGAAGCTCTTCCTGGTGTGCTTCTATCACTTGGTGTGTTGTATCTCGTCTGTTCAGATAGCCGAGGTCATCAATGACAAAGTCATGTAGGTGCCTGGGGAGTTGGTGAGACCGGCTTGGGCGGGGCACAACTGAGGGCTGTTCATCTGCACGGTTGCCAGAAGTTGCCATGGCGCAGTTATACACACAATCCGGCTCGAAGGACCACTTGTAACAGAACAGTTTCGGTGATGATACACTGGCTGTGTATATACTGGCCTAATCCTCCGGTCAGAGAAGACGCAGCAACTTCTCTCCTTTAGACGACTTTATTGACCTCTATCCAACTGAACAGGACACTGTAGTACATGAGTACGTGTGTGTGTGTGGTTTGTGATTTCTGCAGAGGACAACAATAATAAACAATATTAATGATAATTAACCTACTATACAGTAGCATTAATAATAGAACAACACAAATTACAACAGATGTGAGTAACGTTATACTGCAAATCCCCAGTAGGAGGCAGTGTAGGATCATTAACAGCACAACAGCTTGGCGTAACAGGCAGGTCACGTGACCAAACTAAACTGAGACAGCCCCGTCGGCTACCGATCCGGTCAATCTGACACGCTAGCATCAATATAATAGCAGCCTCAATAAACGACAGCTACCCCGCTAAATAAACGTTCACAGAAGGAAATAAAATGTATGATAATTAACCGAGTTACATATCGGACGGGCGGTCCATATTTTATGGAGCTCAGGAAGACATGCTAAATACTAAGCTAACAAACAAAGCCCGAGCTTATTATCTTGCTAATATTATTAGTTCTTGTCACACTGGAAATATGAACAACATTCATCACGTAACTTACATCATCACCGACGCACACTGCTGTACAGTACAAAGGAATGAAGAAAGCACTGACGATTGGCAGAAGATTAACTCAACCAAGTAACTGCACCGAAAGTTTATCGAACACACTGCGCATGCGCAAACAGTCCCTCAGTCTCTGCATAGAGCAGCTTGTTGGACGTGTACTCCTCACAGCAGGGAATTCACAACACTACCTATCAGACTATGTCAGAGAGATGTTGAAATATGCAAATTTGAAGGCTGCAGTTTAAATTGGTGTTTCATTGGATTGCATTACATTTAAAGGTATTTCTAATGTTGTCCACCTACATTTTAATATGATTGAAAGACTGGGGCTTTCCATGGAAGTTACATGTTCTGCCCCAAACCTGCTATTTCTCAAATTCAAATTCCTACCATTCTGCTACTTTTATTGCTAATGTATGAAACAAGTACATTAAAGTAGAGTACACGTTTATTAATGAAGTTGTTTGTTGTATTTCATTCGGCAGATGCCTCTTCAAGATAAATCCAGACATGGGTTCGAAAGTGGAGTAGAATGCTTCCAGAAGGCAGCTGGCGGTCAGTCCAAAGGTTCTTTCCCTGAAAACGAAAATTGCAGACTTGTCCTAAACGGTACTCTTGCCCACTGTATTCTTGAGTTTGAGTGTATGTTGTCAGATAGTACCACTTTGACCCACATACTATATACTATTTTCACATTTTATTTTTAGTATATAGTAGGTTCACAATACTGGACAAAGTTAGAACCTAAGTTGAGTTAATGCTCCTGGTATTGACTGATAATGTTATGAATGTATGGATAGTATCTCAGACTACAGATCCTGTGGACAGAGATGTAACTGCTCCTGGATTGACACATAATAGTTTTTTGAGTTGTCTGCAGAACTAATTGGAGTTGCCCATATTGAAAAAACTAAATCAGAAATCAAGCAATAAAACTAAAAAGTCCACCTGGTGCTGCAGGCAAATAAAAAAACTGGCCACTTATGGTCAGATAAATTATGTGTCAATCATGGGGCAGTTAAATGCTTGCTTCCATTGTTGCTGCAGTTAGGATTCACAGTGACGTGAGAACCATGACTCCAAATAAAGCTTTTTCAGCAGTACTGTAGCCAGTAAAATAATTGGCTGCAGTTACTTGTGATTTGATTTATTTTTTAGGTATATTTGAACTTCGCTTCTCACTGGTAATATTATGGATGTATGGACACTAGCTCAGGTTACAGATCCAGAACCCTTTTGAAATTTTGCCGGTTTATTATTAGGGCCCGAGCAGGGAACCTGCGAGGACCCTATTGTTTTTCAAATGATTCTTTATTTTTAGGGCCCGAGCAGGGAACCTGCGAGGTCCCTATTGTAATCGTAATGATTATTATTCTTCCGACTTATTTTTTTTTCCTTTGTCCAAAATGATCGCATTTTTCACTGCCTGAACATACCCCAAAACTCACCAAACTTGTAATATAAGTCACACGTGGCGAAAAATGTTATAATCCATTGTTGTCCTGAATTTCCACCACTAGGTGGCGCTGTTATTGAGGAAAGTTTTGGCTAATAACTCCCATATACTTTGGCGCAAATTCAAAAACCTTATATCCACGCATTCAGTGAATTGTGCTGAATCTCGTGGTATAGGCCACGCCCATTTCCGCCTACCGTTTTTTTTCGCTACGTCGCAAAATGTGGAAAACCTACTTTTTCGAACTCCTCCCAGGCGATTTCACCGATTTGCACGAAACTTGGCACACAGCATCTGTGGACCCTGCTGACAAAAAGTTATTAAAAGAATTTTGATAGATCAAACGATACTCAAGTTATTAATTACCAACTTCCTGCAGATTTCATTACAAACAGGATGTGATGCACATCTTCACATAGGTGTGTCCGAATGACATGAAAGTCAGAATACTACTTCCCCATAGGCCCCTGAGGACCTGTGCAAAATTTTCGGCGATGACCATAAGGTGGCGCTCTTTAAATTGAAGTATTTTATATCTCCACATTGGTTCATCGGATTAACACGAAAGTCTCAACAATTATTGTCAGTGCCCTCCCGAGGACAACTGATAAAGGGTTTACCGATCCGCCACTAGGTGGCGCTCTGGTGGCCGTATAATTTAATATTTGGCACTGTGCCCACACCATAACACTTATGGAAATGAAACTCATAGGGGTGCTGTAGAATGGCCCCTGTAACTCACACACCAAAAATGACCAGCAGGGGGCGCCATTTTGAAAAAAAAAAGTTTTTGGCCCATAAATCCTGCATAATATGTTGCACATTGTTAAAGCTTATATCTCCATGTTCCCTGAATTCAGCTGAATTGTGTGGTGTAGGCCACGCCCACTTTGGCAGTAACTTTCCATTTGCAAAATCGCGCCAAATGAAAAACCTACTTTTTCGAACTCCTCCTAGATGATTTGACCGATTTGCACCAAACTTTGCATGAAGCATCTGTGGACCCTCCTGACAAAAAGTTATTATAAGAATTTTGATAGCCCAAAAAACGCCCAAAACATAAAACAAAAAATTCCTGCACATTGCATTCAAAACAGATATTGTTCCATATCTTCCCCAAATACATTCCCATTACCACCACACTTTTGCTAATTGTGTTCCATGGCCTGATTAGGGTCTGTGTAAAATTTGGTGCAAATCGGCCAATAGGTGGCGATCTGGTGGCAGTCTAATTAGTTTGCATGAAATTAAATGGGAAAATCTTCAAATCCTCTTCAAAACTCATCCACTTTCAACCTCTCCTTGTCCTTCATACCTAGCTACAGACTCCATTCCAGTCCTGTATTCAGCTTTTTAAAATCTTGTATGGTTTTGAAATCATCACAGTTTTAGTTTTAAGGATTTTTTGCTTGTCTTTGTCATTTTATAATGGGTGTGTATTGCGTGAGCTAGAGTGCGTGACATCATCGTTACAGTGGAGAGCTGATGGAAGACATAGACAATATATGCATAGAAATGTAGGAAATCTTGTTGGCTTTCAGCTGATGGTCTTATTTCAGAGGAAGGACTTACAGTTTTAGCTGTTAAAGCCCCAGAGGGAAAAGCACAACAGCAACTCCCCCATGAGCTGCAATTTCTTCCTCTTCAGCTTTTATCATGCAGCAGGTGACATCTCTCATCCCATCAGTTAAACAATTCTTCTCTGACCTGACTGGATTCTCTGGATTTTTTTCAAGATCATCCAAGAGAACCAGTGTGTGTGACAGAGTGGTGGCACACAGACTCCCAAGAACAAACAGACTAAAGGCAGGTACACACTACAGGATTTTTCAAACCTTCACAGATTAGGAGACCACACACTTGATGATAACAAAAGACAGATTGCACAAGATCTCTCTCTCTGCTGATCTTATAGTGTGTGGTGTTCTCCGTAGTGAACGACACACACTAACCAATTCTTCAGCAGAATATCAGGTTCTTAACGCTCAATATTATACATCTTGCGTGGTCAAACTTGACCTCAGTGTAAACGAACATGGCGGACGAACCGGAAGATAACAGTGGTGGTTGTTTTAGGCCTATTACTGGCTGAAAAAGTCATGGAGACGGCGAGAGTGTGGGCTGTATGCGTTACAGTGCGACTTGGAGTATTACAGATACCTTCGAGAGCAGCGCTGTGCACTCTGGCCCCCGGTACTGCGGGTGACCCTGGCAACAGGTAAATAAAAGGCTGACGGGGAAACACAGCTGACTCAACTTGTGTCTTGATTGGCTGTTTATCCGGTCCACGTGACATCACACGCAGTGCGTACTCGGCTCCATTCGGAACACCCCACACATTACAGGATTTTTAGTTGCAAATACAAAACATGTTCATTACTTACGATCTCTCCTTCCGACGCCTTCCGAGCGGGTCTGACCAGACAAAATCACTCTTGACACACCCCACACCACAGGAAAATCAGACACAATGTCCTTTGCAAACATCAGATAATCCTTCCTTTGCTGGCTTTGATATTAAGCGGGAAATCTGTCTGGTATAACTTTGAGCGATGGAGCAAATGAGCGAAGGAGCGAAGAAGCGAAGGAGCGAACGCTCACGTGAGCGGAGGAGCGGAAATTCTCACCGCTCAGCTTCGCTCACATGCTCTGCTACATACATACATTGCTGGTAAGAATCCAGCAATGTATTGGGTGTTTTATCCAAGACGTCCACTAGATGGCATTGTTGTCCTTCAAATCACATGTATCATGTATCCCAAGCTTGACAATGATAGTTGGCTACAAATGCAATTTTGAAAGAAGGCAACTGAAGCTTTATTTTATGCTCATTTATGTAGTGATGACAAACATCACTAGATGTACATGGCATTTGCAGGTAGTTTTCTCCAAATTGCACAGTACAACATGGCATAAGTGATGGGTGATGCACCACATAATGGACAAGTCAGTGGCAGTTAGCCACAGCACACAACTTTCATATAAGCCAATTTGCTAAGAATGCCATTTGCGTGTTGTGTCTGCCCTGTGAATGTGGCAGGCATGCCATGTGTGTAGCTGTGACTCTGCCTTGTTTTTCCGCGATGAACGCAGTGGCTTCACCTGCAATTTGAAACAACTGAGTGATTTCTTTGGTTAAATAGCACATACCACAGCTACTGCAGGACGCTCGCCAAACCTGCTCACTTGACCGCTGTCCCTTTCCAGAAGGAAGAATCTCATCTCTGCATCAATACTGATTTGGCAATTTTGCTTTTGGCCGCCATTTTGAAATATTTCCAATCCGCGCACTGTCATGACATTCTCCTACAGATTTAACACAACAGACTTCACAGTCACTCACTATCATCCACAAACCTTAAAGATGAAAACCTGTTCAAAGCTTTCACCTACATCATGCCAGCTGGCCTATGGAATAAGATAGCTGTCAAAAAGACGTGTGCATGATTCTCACATTTGTATTCGTAATGTTAAACATTTGTGCGCAAATAAAATTGTTGTACACAAAATTGTGCTCGGTGCGTGCTCGGCTCCGTTCGGAACACCCCACACATTACAGGATTTTTAGTTGCAAATACAAAACATGTTCAGTACTTACGATCTCTCCTTCCGACGCCTTCCGAGCGATTCTGACCAGACAAAATCACTCTTAACACACCCCACACCACAGGAAAATCAGACACAATGTCCCTTGCAAACATCAGATCATCATTTCTTTGCTGGCTTTGATAGTAAGCGGGAAATCAGGACAAAAATCACCCCGATTATCCTGTAGTGTGTATCCCCCTTAAGATGGAACTTCCATATCTGTGCAGTGAAGACTGTTTAAGCACAAAGGTGACATCATCCAGTGTTTTGAAACCATTAGGGGAGTTTGAGCCTACCACTGTGCGAGAAGCTGCAAGGTTTGTGAGGCTACTGGAGGACGACTCTTTCAGCTTTTTCCTGAAACTATTTAATTGCATCATGCCTCGTGTGCACATTCTCTTCAGCCAGCTCAAGAGGTGGACCATCGACTCAGCAGCAGTTCACACAATTTTTCTGACTTCAGCGTACATTATTTCACACCGGCAATAGCAGGCCACCGAATCATAAAGCAACGACTTCCTCAGCGGAAGGTGTTGCTTGACCATGCCCCGACGGCAGCATGCCCCGACGGCAGCATGCCCCGACGGCAGCATGCATCGACGGCGGCATGCCCCGACGTGCGTGGACTGCAAGGGCCCGTTCAACACTGCTTGCAGCTTTAATTATTAGGGCCCGAGCAGGGAACCTGAAAGGACCCTATTGTAATCGCAATGATTATTATTAGGGCCCGAGCAGGGAACCTGCAAGGACCCTATTGTAATCGCAATGATTATTATTATTATTATTATTAGGGCCCGAGCAGGGAACCTGCAAGGACCCTATTGTAATCGCAATGATTATTAGGGCCCGAGCAGGGAACCTGCAAGGACCCTATTGTAATCGCAATGATTATTAGGGCCCGAGCAGGGAACCTGCAAGGACCCTATTGTAATCGCAATGATTATTAGGGCCCGAGCAGGGAACCTGCGAGGTCCCTATTGTAATCGAAATGATTATTAGGGCCCGAGCAGGGAACCTGCAAGGACCCTATTGTAATCGCAATGATTATTATTAGGGCCCGAGCAGGGAACCTGCAAGGACCCTATTGTAATCGCAATGATTATTATTATTAGGGCCCGAGCAGGGAACCTGCAAGGACCCTATTGTAATCGCAATGATTATTATTAGGGCCCGAGCAGGGAACCTGCAAGGACCCTATTGTAATCGCAATGATTATTATTAGGGCCCGAGCAGGGAACCTGCAAGGACCCTATTGTAATCGCAATGATTATTATTATTATTATTAGGGCCCGAGCAGGGAACCTGCAAGGACCCTATTGTAATCGCAATGATTATTAGGGCCCGAGCAGGGAACCTGCAAGGACCCTATTGTAATCGCAATGATTATTATTATTATTATTATTTTTATCCTCAAAAATGATCGCATATTTCACTGCCTGAACATACCCCAAAACTCACCAAACTTGGAATATAAGTCACACCTGTCGCCAAATTTTATAATCTATTGTCGTCCTGAATTTCCACCACTAGGTGGCGCTGTCATTAAGGAAAGCGCGTTTTGGCTAATAACTCCCATATACTTTGTTGCACATTCAAAAACCTTATATCCACGCGTTCAGTGAATTGTGCTGAATCTTGTGGTATAGGCCACGCCCATTTCCGCCTACCGTTTTTTTTCGCTACGTCGCAAAATGTCGAAAACCTACTTTTTCGAACTCCTCCCAGGCGATTTCACCGATTTGCACGAAACTTGGCACACAGCATCTGTGGACCCTGCTGACAAAAAGTTATCAAAAGAATTTTGATAGATCAAACGATACTCACGTTATTAATTAACAACTTCCTGCAGATTTCGTTACAAACAGGAAGTGATGCATATCTTCACATTGGTATGTCCTAATGACATGAAACTCAGAATACTACTTACCCATAGGCCCCTGAGGACCTGTGCTAAATTTTAGACGATGACCATAAGGTGGCGCTCTTTAAATTGAAGTAATTTATATCTCCACAACGGTTCATCGGATTAACACGAAAGTCTGAACAATTATTGTCAGTACCTTCCTGAGGATACCTGACAAAGGGTTTATCGATCAGCCACTAGGTGGCGCTCTGGTGGCCGTATGATTTAATATTTGGCACTGTGCCCACACCATAACACTTATGGAAATGAAACTCATAGGGGTGCTATAGAATGGCCCCTGTAACCCACACACCAAATATGACCAGCAGGGGGCGCTATTTGGAAAAAAAAATGTTTTTGGCCCATAAATCCCGCATAATAAGTTGCACATTGTTAAACCTTATATTTACATGTTCCCTGAATTCAGCTGAATTGTGTGGTGTAGGCCCCGCCCACTTTGACAGCAACTTTCCATTCGCAAAATCGCACCAAATGAAAAACCTACTTTTTCGAACTCCTCCTAGACGATTTGACCGATTTGCACCAAACTTTGCATGAAGCATCTGTGGACCCTCCTGACAAAAAGTTATTAAAAGAATTTTGATAGCCCAAAAAACGCCCAAAACATAAAACAAAAAATTCCTGCACATTGCATTCAAAACAGATATTGTTCCATATCTTCCCCAAATACATTCCCATTACCACAACACTTTTGCTAATTGTGTTCCATGGCCTGATGAGGGTCTGTGTAAAATTTGGAGCAAATCGGCCAATAGGTGGCGATCTGGTGGCAGTCTAATTACTTTGCATGGAATTAAATGGGAAAATCTTTAAATCCTCTTCAAAACTCATCCACTTTCAACCTCTCCTTGTCCTTCATACTTTGAGCTACAGACTCCATTTCAACTTCAGAAAAGAGTCTCGAGACCTTGAAATATTAGTCCTGTATTCATGTGAGGGGCCGGCTCTACGCAGGGGCAAGAGGGGGCAGCCCCCCACAAATAAATGTCTTGCCCCCTCAACTCATCTCTCTGTCCCTCCGCTCCGCTGTGCGTGCATTCACAGGCTGCGCAGCACGCACACACACACACACACACACACACACACACACACACACACACCCCTCCCTAAACTCTTAGTAAATATCCAATCACTGTTGCAGTATGCAAATGAGCCAAGACGTAGCATGACAATATGGTGTCAGGTTTCACCACGGCGGGAAGACTTTGAAGTAGCAGCAGCAGTTTCTTTTAAAATATGATTGGCTCAGCAGCTCAGTCAGTCATTAAACCATTATTTTCCTGTTTAAAGAAAGAAAGGGGAGCGGGATAAGTTCAAATGAGCAAACATGCTAAAAAGAAAGAAGCCGGAGAAAGAGATGGATGGAGCAGAAACATTAAGGGCAAAAAAGAAAAAAAACGGTTAATAGAGGATGCAGTCAAATGCGCCAAATAAACAGAGCTTTTAGTGGTGGAGGAGCGAAGGTCAGCGCGGCTACAGTCAGCCAGGACAGTGACGACACGGACCCAGCAGGGTCACATTTCCTTATTGCAAAAGCAAACATATTTCAGGAGAGTCTGTGTTCAAAGTTTAAAAAATATTATTTGAATATATAGGCTATACATCCTGTCTTTTACATCCTAACTCATTTATCATTGTTGCTGTTATTGTGAATATTAGCTGACAAGGCCAGTGTCAGTCGCGGAGTTGATGCAGAGGGACAGGATAATGCCAGTTATAGGAGTGAGGAGGAGGAAGAGACAGATGAGGAGGGACAGGAGCAGGGGGAGATGGAAAAGGAGGAGGAGAAGGAGGAAGAGGAGGAGG